>BPVZ01000001.1:5278312-5297613 GCA_020521535.1 Rubroshorea leprosula | reverse complement strand
TTAATTTTGTGATAAAATAATGGGGTACGTGATACTTATATTAATAAAAGGATTTTTTTAGTATTAAAAGTTAAAATTTTAAGACAATTTTAATAATCTTTTAAAACTAAAAAATAATTTTAATATAAATTTAAAAATTAAAAAAGCAAAATTACTATTTTAACTACTTTTATTACATAAAATATCAGTCCGACACACCTGATACCAACCTCAATTCCATTCTATTCAGGTTCGACCACGTGGTCCACGTCGTCTCAGGGATCTAACGGTAAATTCAGCAGAAACAAATCCCCCGGATTCGGTTCGGACTTCGGAGTCAGACTATCCAGGAAGCTCGGATCCCCTGCTTTCCTCCGCAAATCTCACTCCCAGCACTACTCCCTCTGTAGATGCAAAGACCGCCGTCCGTGCCATTGCTTGTCCACGATGCTTACTGTACACCCTTCTACACACTCCGTTAAGATCCCATTCTTGCATTCGCACATCTTTTCAAATCCCACCTTCTTCCTTTCGTTTCCTTAGCCGTTTTTATCTCTCATGTCTGTCTTGTCCGAACTGTTTCCTGCATTTTGGAAGTAGCGATCTTTGCAACCTGTTCGACTATGGAGATTTCAATCTGGGTTTCGGTTCTTTCTGTTCTTCTTTGCTTTTTCGCATCTGGGTCCCTCTCAATTGACGACTTTCATCAAGCGTAAGTCTTCTTTGTTTCTCTTCTCTTTCACTGCTAGTACTGATTTGTGGATTTGGAGTCTTGTTGGATTGGCATACAGCTTGCAACTTTTTTGAAGTTTCTGCTGTGGCATGATTTGTGCATGGCATTTAGATCTCTGTGTCACATTGTGAAATGAATCTTTGCTTTTGCCAACCCATAGAAAATTTCCAAATAGAGTTAGTTTTTCTATTTTAGGTCTTATTTCCAGATTTTGCTGTTGTTCACTCGTTTAGATATTATGTTTGACTCAACTAAGCCTAAGCAACTATGGATAATTTAATTTGGACGTAATTATGTAAAGGGTTACTACAACATCGGCTTGGATTTGAATGACGTCCTGGGAAGAAATTTTTACTTATCATTCTGCTTTTGGGAATCTATTAACCTTGACTGATGAACACTAGGCAGGCTTGCATGTAAATCAGTTGTTCCCCCCTTAGGGATGTGCTGAAAATAAAGATAGAAAACCTTGATTAAACCTTTAGGAAACAAGAATTGATTGTTTAGTCATGATTGACTTAGAGGGAATCTATTAACTTTGAATGATAAAGATTGGGGTTGCATCTAAATCAGTTATTCTCCACTTGGGATGTGCTGAAAAGAAAGACAGAAAACCTTGATTAAATGTTTAAGAAGAATTGACTACTTAGCCAGGATCAACTTAGAGGTCTGGTTATAATATTAAGATTCATTGGAGGTGCTACAGTTCCTTATGAAATTCCCCAAAACTCTTTTTTTTTTTTAATAATATTTCTGTTCTACCAAGACTCATTCTATTTGACTTAAGGTTTTATGTATTTTTTTCAATTGAGGAATGCATGTCATTCTGAGTTATCTTCCAATTGTTTATTGACAATTAACCATGAAGTTAAAAGATTTTTCTTGGGAAAATTGAAGCAACATTATGGGGTAGTGCTATAGTAGTGACTCAAAAGCTGAGAAGTTGTCGAATAGAACCCCTAGCTGAGAAGTTGTTGAATAGAACCCCTAGACCTACTTTAGCTTTAGCTTAGATGAACTTTGAATAAAAATAGTGTTACAATTCTACATCTCTACACATTTTCTTTTGGATGGAGCAGAATTTTTGTTGCTTATACCTTGTGGGATGGAAAACACAAAAAAACTGTTGCTAGGTCCCTAGCTCCATTAAGTAGGAATTAGAGTCATGTAAATATGTAATTGAGTCGCTATATTTCTTGTCAGTGACAAATTCCCCTGTGCACTTTGATAATTTTTAGAGTATATGATCCAGAAATATGAGCTACAAGACTACTCATTCTATGGGAAAGTTTATATGATATGCATTCAGATTAATCTGTGGAACCTTGGTTGGAATCTATTACTAGCCTGAGACAGTGTAGGAGTGTTGGAGCCTTGGTTTGAATTTACTAATAACCTGAGACAATTTAGGAGTGTTCATGTGTGTGCCCTTGTGCAAATATCCTATGCTCTTAGAAAGTCATAGCTTTACTTTATACAATTTTATTTTTCTCTCTGTTCTTTTATTTTATATTTATTTTCTGTTTTACATGTAGGTTTCCTATAGTGGAACCTGATCCAGGTCATACAAAGCTTCGTCTATCAAGTGAAGGCTTGGAAGCCATCAGCAGAATAACAACTCCAATTGCAGCTGTTGCTGTAAGCATGAGCTACTCTTCCTGGCTATCTAGTTATGGAGTTTATAATTTACCTTATTTTGGCAATTGGATTCTGATTATTATTTTAGAATGTATTGTTAATGTGAATTGCAAACTAAAGGCACGTAAGGCCAAATGGATAAGATGAATTCATGAAAAAGTAAGTATATCTGGAGCAGATTTTATTTTTACATTTTTAGGGTAAAAGGTTGATTGTGAACTTCCTCTGGTATCTATGTTGATGGCCAAAACATGAAAAGGAAAAAATGAACTTCCTCTGGTCTATGGGCTTTTAGAGGTCTCCTTCACATTGGTGCTCGCTACACTATTTCATCAGTTTTGATAATTCTTTACTCTTGAAATTGAAATTTCTTCATGTGGTGTATTGTCATGTTTCATAAGTTTCTCTATGATCTCAAGCACACCATTCTGGGTTAGCTTAGCATGAGTAATTGACATCTGTTGCTGTAGCACTTCAATTTTTTATTTGCACTTACGTTTTCCTGTTTCACCTTTTTACAATCTTGATGGTTAATAACCAGGTAATTGGTCCATACCGCTCTGGCAAATCTTTTCTGCTTAATCAGCTCCTTTCCCTTTCTTGTTATGAAGGTGCTTTCTTTACTATCCCCTTAATTATTTAAGAGGACCTGTTGCTACCATCAATTTTCTGCTTGTATAGTTTAAATGGGTTCAACTTGACGACCTTATTGGTTAAACATTTTCACTGTTTCCCAGGATTTGGTGTTGGACACATGCGTGATACAAAAACAAAGGGTGAGACAATGATGGTGCAATTATGTGCAACTGTTGCTCAAATGACCTTTCATTCTGTTTCTTACAGGGATTTGGGTTTGGGGAACCCCACTAGAAATGGACATTGATGGAGTGAAAACTTCTGTTTTTTACCTTGATACGGAGGGGTTTGAAAGTGTTGGGAAGTCAAATGTATACGATGACCGGTAATGTCCAGTTGCACACTTCCTTTTGGTAATTGCAAATTAATAAATAATAATTTATCTCATCTCTTTCGTTGTTCTGATATCTGCTTTTGCAGGATTTTTGCTTTGGCAACTGTTATGAGTTCTGTACTTATTTATAACTTGCCTGAGATGGTTAGTTTCTTTGCCTGCAATGTTGTTACTAAACACTCTTTGTATGGAACTTTGTGAGGTTGGGCAGCCAATAGTACTTGGCTTTGCTGTGCCTTTGAAGCTAAAATCTTGTACGAATACAAAATTATGGATGTTAACATTGAGTACTTCTGCTTATTTTGTTTGTTGATATACATTGTCTGTCATTATCACTTTAGATACGTGAGGCTGACATTTCCAGGCTGTCATTTGCTGTTGAGCTTGCTGAAGAGTTTTATGGAAGGTTTGCTTTCATGCCATATCTGGTTGTATTCTGTTTATTGATCAAGCTCTTTGGGTATTGAATGTTAATCACTGTTTATCTAGTATTCTAACTTGTCTTACCATGTGCTTGACAAATACTTCATGGAGAACAGAGTGAAGGTAATTTGTGAGCCACCATACACTTTATGTTGCTTTTGCTCTTCTGATGAAAGCCGAACACTATGGGGATTATTGAATGACTGGATTTTTTTAGGGGCAAGATGTTGCTTTTGAACCTGCTAAACTTCTGTGGCTTATCCAGCGTGATTTTCTGCGTAAGTTCATAAATTTCTTCCGAGGATGTGATTTTCTATTTGGAGTTTTAGGTGCCTTCTATTTTTTTTTGTAAATTTTACCCATGACCAACATAGGACATCTCATTGAGTTATAATCTCAAAATGACTGCTTATATAGTGTCTACCAAAAGTTATCCCTTTCCAACAACTACACTTGCTGAAACATTTCTGTTATTTTCTTATCAGACTTTTATGCTCTGATGGGTTTGTACTATGACCATTTGTTCTAAGTCTAAATTTTTAGCAAAATGCTATAGAAAAAGGTGGTATGGCCTTATAGGTTTTTGGTTCAGGCAATGTTATAAGCTGGTGCATTTCTTATAGCGGAACCTGTTTTCCTTCTTTAGAATGAGGGAAATAAGGAAATTGACTGGCATTTTTTTGGTCTATGTAGAAGGGAAATCTGTGAAAGAGATGGTGGATGAAGCACTTCAACATGTTCCTAACACTGATGGTTAGCTTTTCCTTTCTTGAATTACTGATAAAAAGACAAGTTCTATTTAGCTGAAGCTTTGTATTGTCAAATAATTTGTATTGTGTGCATGGTGTAACTCCAGGGGACAAAAATATTGATCAAGTAAACCAGATACGGGACTCCTTAGCCATAATGGGTGATAACAGCACAGCCTTTAGCTTACCACAAGTATGGGTTAAATATTTTTTTGGTTACATAAGTATTTCCTTTGTTCTTCTCCATTCTGCCATTCTCTGATTCTGACTTTAAACTTCTTAAACAAAACATCAACACTTCAGTATGTGAAGTATCATCTTATGGACAATGGAGATAACATGATTGGTCTTATAGCTTAATTGTTATTGACTTCTTCAGAGCTACACATGTTAGTAGATTGACTAGATTCATCATGATATGCAAAGGGAGCAACTGAGCAAGCATTGGTGTAATAGTCTAAATCATATCTGATGAACATTTATTGATTATAGGTTCCCTACAATGTTCAGAAGGCAAGACATGGAACTTTTTACAGCTCAATTTTGCAATTCATTAGCTTTATATTGCTTTGCATCATGCTTTATAATTTCTAATTATCTTGTTCTTTAAGATGACTGCATTGGTACTTCATCCATTATGGGTGCAGCCCACTTATCTGGTGTTATGTGGTTGAAATATTAATTCTAAGTTCTATATGGGGGTAGATGACAAGTATGTGGCTTTAGGTTATGATTCATGTAGACCATAAGTTCCTAGCTTCTATGCTTTGCTTTTCCATGTTTGTTGTTTACATTGATCATCACCTTATGTATCTAATTCCCTTTGATCTGAACATGCAGCCTCATCTCATGCGGACGAAGCTTTGTGATATGAAGGATGATGAGCTTGATCCCACATATGTAAAAAAAAGAGAGCAGTTAAAAAAGCTCGTTGCTAGTATTATACGCCCAAAGATTGTGCAGGGCAAGCCTCTAAATGGAAAGGAGTTTGTATCTTTCCTGGAGCAGGTAAATTTATCTATTTGTTAATATTTTTAATCCCTACATGTTGTGGTCAGATAATTTATAGCTATGTAATTGTGGCAATTCTTAAATTAATCGTTGCTAGTAATTTTAATTATTTCGTGTCATTCACAATGAGAACATTTATATTTAATCTCTTAGATACTTGAAGCCTTGAATAAAGGGGAAATCCCATCAACGGGCTCCCTTGTGGAGGTCTTCAATAAAGGTATTCTTGAGCGGTGTTTGAAGCTATACAGTGAGAGGATTGGAAAAATAGGCTTACCCCTTTCAGAGGAGTCCTTGCATGATGCTCATGAAAGATTTCGTGAAGAAGCAATGAAAGCTTTTGATGAACAACATTTTGGCCGTCATCATGCAAAGCAATCTGTCATGAAACTGGATGAAGATATAAAAGAGGTATCAGCTTGGCATTGTAGCAACATTACCTATCTTGTTCCTTTTTTAATAATCCTTCAAGGGAAATGCATAATTTTTAAGCTTAGCATAGAGAATTGGAATTTTTCTCCAGGTGCATAAGAATGTGATTATGGCTAACGAGTATCAATCAGCAAAGCTCTGTGAAGCACTGTATACAATATGTGAGGACAAAATGGACCAGCTTCAAGTTCTGAGACTTCCTTCAATGGCAAAATTCAATGCAGGTTTCCTGCAATGCAACCAAAGTTTTGAGCAGGAATGTGTTGGGCCTTCAAAAGAAAACTATGAGCAACGCATGATGAAGGTAATTTATAGTCCTTGCAGATTTCTTTGATTTTCCATGGCTCCTGCTAACAACTATTTCCCTTCCTTTTCAGTTTAATTAGGAGGTGTCATTACTAAAGTTGACTTTATTTATCGCCATAAAAGATATTTTTTTCTTTTTCTTTTCAATGTAAGTAGTAAGGACATATTCTGCTTCCATTCCTTTATAGTAAGGTGGATTCAATTTCAAGGCAATAATTAAACACAAACATTACAACTTTAAAGGGATAGTCCCTAAAGATAGGGAATTGGTCATTCACCAACATCAATAGCTAACTTATTTTTAAGTGGCCCTACAAGTGCATCGTACTCGTTTTTAGTTGTTATGGATGCTTTGTCTTCTTTTCCAGACAGTGCCTTAATCCTAAATGTGTTTTGATTTGTTGAAAGATGTATTTTTCAATCTGCAATAAACTTTGCAGATGATGGGAAAGTCACGCTCTCTATTTATCAAGGAATACAATCACAGGCTATTCAACTGGTTGGTGGCGTTTTCCCTTGTCATGGTGGTGGTTGGCCGGTTTATTATAAAGTTCATTTTGATTGAGTTGGCAGCGTGGGTGCTTTTTATCTTCTTAGAGACATACACCAGGATGTTTTGGACAGCAGAGTCACTTTATTACAACCCAGTTTGGCATTTCATCGTAGCTACTTGGGAAAGTCTTGTCTACAGTCCCATCCTTGATTTGGACAGGTAACAAGTAACTTCCTACCCTGCATCACAAAAAAACACCTCCCTACAATCTTCCCTAATCCGCTTGTTTATTTTCACAGATGGGCAATTCCCATTGGTTGTCTGCTGTTGATATGGGTACTATACTGGCGATGTTGTGGGAGAAGGAAACACGGGTCACGGTGGCTTCTACCCTTATACAACACTCACAAAAGTGGATCAAACCGGCCAAGATCAGATTAAACGAATGGTGATTGTCTTAAACCCTCCTATATGCTTTTGCTCAACCTCCTAGACGAGCCATCCCTTTTTTTCTAACACATGAAGGCACACCTATCATTCTTTTTTTCTTTCAAAATTGGCCATCCCAATCCCAACTTGTCAAGAGAAAGAATCATTTATTTATAGAATACACCCTAACCACGCCTTTTAATGAACCATTTACGGAAATCATTTGTATCAATGTAGTATGTTGATTATTTCAAGTGCCACTTTAAGTTACTAGGTGATCGGTTTGGATGCCTGTTTCTGGTGCCTACAACCGAAAACATTTTTGACCCATGTAACATGGTACCATTTCAGGGCTTGACTTGAATCGAATCGGTGTCCCCAGGTTCATTGTTATGTGGTTTTTTAATCTTTGATACATCTTATACGTGATAATGTTCAAACTGATACCTTCATCTTAAGGTTCAAGCTCTTATTTATTGAGATATGTCTATTAAAGCATGAAAAGTAGTCTTTATATAAGTGTAATGTGCTTTTCGTATGTATAATATGATAAGATTTAAATTGTACTAAATTATAAAATATAAATTATTAAATAAAAGAAAATAATATAATATCAAGGGTTTTTTTTTAATGTAAAAATAATCATTTTGTAATTCGATAAAGATGGAATTATAAAATAATTTTTTAGACATTTATACCTTATATCAAGCTAGTACGAGTCTCAAAATGAGATGAACTTTTACTATTTTTATATGCCAAAATTTAATTGAATCGAAGTGGTGGTGGATGAAAAACGTTGCCGTTGTACGGCATACTTTTCCCTTCACGTTCATCGTATCAGAACTTGAAAGAAATATATATATATATCAGAAATATAAAAATCAAAACGTTGGTTTATTATTATTATCATTTAATGAATCTTATTTCTTGTAATCAACTTAACAAATTGTTAACAAATTGTTATGATGGACGTCTTAAATGTTAGGATGTGTTGATTTTTCAGGCTATATATATATTTATGATATAGAGCATAGAGCATGGTCCATATTGGCTACACGTCCTTTGAAAACATTAAAATTTTATTGAAACGCAGGACGTTTTGATTTTTCAGATATATATATATATATATATATATATATGAGCATGGTCGATATTGGCAACACGGACCATACGAAAGACTGACTTTGAAAACATTAAAATTTTATTGAAGCCCAATCCAAATTTCATTTTCAGGCCACCATCGCTAGCCCACTAGCAATTTGTAACAGCCCAAGCCCTAAATGAGACTAAGAAACCCCAAACCCTAGTTCACCCCTCGCCCTTTCTTTCTGCATTACTTTATAAGACTCACTTCGTCTACTTGGCGGCTTGGCCTCCGCGCGCCTCCAGCATCAACCTTCTTCTCCGACAAACCATCCTCTGGAGATCTCTTTACAGGTACATTTGCGTCGATATCTGTTTCTTCCATTATATGCTCTCTATGTGGAATGCTGTTCTTTTTCATTCATGAGATTCGAAATCTGTTTAGGACGTTCTGGTTTTTTCTGTTTGTAATTATGGGTGTACAACACTAGCTTGTTAATCGTGTTTGTGATGGTTCTCGTGCTCTGTTGGGTAAATACAGTTTCTGGGTGGTCATTTTCTTCAGTAGTTAGGATCATAATGGATGTCCCCATTCGAAATGTAAATATGAAAGAGATCTTGTTTCTGAATTTTCTCTGTTCCTTCATTTCTGCTTGTGATTTTAGTCTTTTCACAATGAATTGAAGTTTTGGGTATGAATCGAGAACCTGGTTTTTGACTGCTTCTGGGTTTGTTCGTTTATTAGAGATGGGTGAAGAAGTTAAGGCCATAGTTCCTGAGTCGGTGTTGAAGAAGAGAAAGAGAAGTGAGGAATGGGAGCTGGCAAAGAAACAGGAGCTTGAAACTTTGAAGAAGAGGAATGCTGAGAAGAGGAAGCTGATTTTCAATAGAGCCAAGCAATATGCCAAGGAGTATCAGGAGCAGGTACTCATTGTTTTGCTTTGGCTTCCTAATTTGTTAATTCCTTGAGATTCTGGATTTTGAGGTTTTGATGTTTTCTTTTCTTTAGGAAAGGGAGCTTATTCAATTGAAGAGGGAGGCAAAGTTGAAAGGAGGCTTCTATGTTGACCCAGAAGCTAAGCTTCTATTCATCGTTCGTATTCGAGGGTGGGTGCTATTACAGTGTTATGTTGTTGATGCGTCTAAACAATAATATGCTGATTCTTGTATTGTAATGTGTGTTTACAGTATCAATGCTATGCACCCCAAGACCAGGAAGATTTTGCAGCTCCTGCGTCTGCGGCAGGTAGGTTTCAAGCTTTCCCTGAAAGTAATAGACAAATATGGGCTTTGATTTCCTTCTCCTTTTTCCCTTGTTTTATGGAATGAGATTTTTCTTTAGAGAGCTGATGTGGGGTAAGATTTTTTGCTCAGATGGAACTTGTTCTTTGGCCTGTTAATGTTAGCACGTACATCTAAAGTCTTTGAGACTTTCCAACCAACATCATTGTGTCTGCTTTGCTTGTTGCAAAAATTTGTGTTTAATTTATCTTGCATTATGTAAACAATTTTTTATTGAAGTTTTATCTGGACCTGATGGTCCTTTGAATTTTGCATTTCACTTGTAGACTGTAAGTTTATTCATGTTTTCCTAGGAATGTGGTTCTTAGCATGATCTGAGGTATTGTTGCAAAGAAACAACGGAACTATTTATTTGCTAATGAATTTTTCTGCTGTACAGATCTTCAATGGTGTCTTTCTTAAAGTGAACAAGGCAACAATGAACATGCTTCACAGGGTTGAGCCTTATGTGACTTACGGGTATTTCCCCTTCTTTCTAGATTCTCTTCCCTCACCCCAACCTCCCAACAAAAGAGCCATTATTGTATTTATCTATCTTTGACCATGCCTTATATGTTATGGTTGCATGTTTTCAGCTATCCTAATCTGAAGAGTGTGAGGGAACTGATTTACAAAAGGGGTTATGGGAAGTTGAACAAGCAGAGAGTTGCTTTGACTGACAACTCAATCATTGAACAGGTTTGTTTCTTTTCCCATTCAAGTATATCAACTTGGTGTCGTACCTAGAGTGTGAATTCTAGTTGATATTAATGTGATTGCAGGCTCTTGGCAAGTACGGCATTGTCTGCATGGAAGATCTCATTCATGAGATTATGACTGTGGGTCCCCATTTCAAGGAAGCAAACAACTTTCTATGGCCATTTAAGCTGAAGGCACCACTTGGTGGTCTTAAGAAGAAGAGGAACCATTATGTTGAAGGAGGTGATGCTGGAAACCGTGAGAATTACATCAATGAGCTCATTAGGAGAATGAACTAGGCTCAGCGGTTTTGTCAAAATAGTGATTTTGAAATTTTTAGTAAGGATTCTGATCTTATTTGCTTTGAATTTTTCCTATGGAACTTCATCAGTCTTTCTACAAAGAGCATTGATACTGTCATGGTTTTGCGAATTTTGTTTTAATCCATAAAAT
Organism: Rubroshorea leprosula; assembly: GCA_020521535.1. Classification (NCBI taxonomy): domain Eukaryota; kingdom Viridiplantae; phylum Streptophyta; class Magnoliopsida; order Malvales; family Dipterocarpaceae; genus Rubroshorea; species Rubroshorea leprosula. The sequence continues at coordinate 5,286,934 of BPVZ01000001.1, read as the reverse complement.
CCTCTTGTCTTAAGGGCCCTGTGTTTTCTAATATTCATCATGGAAAATAGTATCTTGGAATTAAACTTCATATTAGAAAAGTGCATTTTGATAGCACCTCAGGAGCATTATTAATCATATTATTGATGAACACCGGCCGGTACATTTAGGATTCGACCATATCTTATACTGTATGGTCAATGCCTTATGCGGTTAGGTTGATATTTCGTCTTTCTCCTAAGTAAGATTGTAAGTTTATAATTATAATATAATATTAAATAAATAAATGGGTCTACTATCATAGGTTGACCAATTATACAATATTCTGTATAACTTCACATTGTCACGTTACAATAACACTTTTTTATATCAAAAAAGTATTATACACCTGATTTAGATTATAAAACACTAATCATTTAATGAGGGATTAGGCTCTTAATATTTGGAGTCCTCCCTTTATCAGATAATTTTTATTTTACAATTTAGATTAGTTTAAAACATGGTTATGTTTATATATATATATATATAAGGTAGTTGTTTAGTAAAATAAAAGTTTAAATTTTAATATTAATTTTAAGTAAAAAATTTTAAATTAATAAGTATCAATTCGGTGAAATTCTTGTTAAAACAGTATCATGAAGACTTAAAATCTCGAAGTTGCCTGAAAAAGCCAGCATCAATGGCGGAAAACCAGGCACGGGGCCTGCTCTTCCACAAAACGCTCTCCAAAACAAGCCAAGATGCTAAGGGGAAACAAATACATGAAGATTTTTTTCGATTCTACCCTTCTGGATTACGCTTGCTTTGCGCCTCTCCTTCCTGTGTACTTTTCAGGGGCTATTAGCGAGAACGACTATGCTGATTGAAGTTTGACCGTTCGACGCTGGCTATATGCCACGCTAGATTAAGGTTTACTGTTTAATATTAAATTGTTTTTTTGAGACAACTTTTTTTTTTTTAACATATTTACAAGGGACGGTATCGAATTCAGGCCAAGGAAAAGGAGGAGTGTACTTTTTTTTCAATATAACTAATGTCACTAGATTTGAATGTAACTAGATTTGAAGGAGCATATGGTTTTGAGACAATTTTTTGAAATTATTTTTTATTAATTTTTTATATTATTTTTTATATTATTTAAATGATTAGGTTTTTTTATTTATTTATTTGGCATCCATAATATTGAGTATATAATTAATATGTAAAAGTTGTAGAAAAAAATCATATAAAAAATTAACATTATATCACTAATTTTTTTAAGGTTAAATACTAATTTTGGTATCTCGACTTTATAGAGTTGCATTTTTTTGGTTCCTTAATTATTTTTTGCACTTTTTTATACCCTAACTCTAAGAATTGCATAATTTTAGTCATTCCATTAGTTAAATCACACCTGACAGTTAAATATTCTAGAATGGTGCTTTTTTAATGACGTGTCAATTACAACTCATACAATTAACTTAGGTGAATTATACCAAGTCAGACTTAATTGTTTTTTTTTTTTAATTTTTTTTCAATTATTTAAATATAAAATTATTAAAATGCCCTTATGCTCTCTTTGTTCTCCTTGCCATCGCCACTATTTCCAACCATTTTTCCTTTCTTTGTCATTGTTTCTCTTCTCCCCTCCACCTCATCCCCTTCTTGGCCATGATTGGGTTCATGGGGAACCCAAAGACGATCTAGGTTCGTCACAAACCCAGATTTGCTCTAGGTTTGCCGCGAACCCAGTTCTATTTTGGGTTTGTTGCGAACCTGCTTTGAAATGCCTTCTTGTTCTAGTTACCTTTTATGAAATGAAAAAAGAAATTTACTTTTTTGAATGGGGGATACCTTTCTATCTAGAAATTTCTAAGAGAATGTTTTTAGGCTGTCAACTAGGTTCATAGTCTTTCATGTTAAAGATTCATTTCTTTATCGCCATAGATTGTGTAAATTTTTTTGAATATATTTATGTTAAAGTCAAGTTTGAAGCAAGACATTATCTCAAGTAAACGTGATTTGTCATCTTGATGTTTGGAACTTCATATTTTCTTCACAAACCTCTAAACTATGTCATGTGGTTGGTCAAATTTTATTGTTCTTCAAGTTGTCTTCATCTACATTAGCTAAAGGAGTACAACAATATGTAGCTCGAGAATTTGAGAGCTATGTTGCCCCTGGCACATCTCCTCTTACTGGCAAATTCATTTAGGTTTGTTTTCTTACCACTTTTCAAACCTTCAGATTCACCACAATGTTCATTATTAATTCCTTGTTTCTACAAGAAGATGTATGCTAACTCTCTCATTCATGGTGATTCACACATGCTTTTCGCAAAGGATAGAAATAAGGTAAAGTAGACTTATGGAGGAAATAGTGGCATTTCTTTTGAAAGTTTATGTTGCTTTTAATTGTGGAGTACTGAATGAAAGAGGATGAAGGAGGCGAACCCAAATCATCTGAGTTTGCGACGAACCCTTTTGGGTTCATGACGAACCTAGATCGTCTCTGGGTTCCTCATGAACCGAGTCATGGCCAAGAAGAGGGATGAAGGGAGGGGAAAAGAGAAACAGTGACAAAGAGAGGGAAAATGGTTGGAAACGATGACAGTGGCAAGGAGAACAAAGAGAGCATAGAGGAGAATGATGGCAAGAAGAATAAATTAAGGGTATTTTAGTAATTTTATATTTAAAGAATTGAAAAAATTAAAAAAAATAATTAAATCTGATTTGGCATAATCCACCTAAGCTGATTGTATGAATTGCCATTGACATGTCATTAAAAAAGTGCCATTCTAGAATATTTAATTGCTAGGTGTGACTTAAATAACAGAAGCACTAAAATTGTGTAGTTCTTAGAGTTAGGAGATCAAAAAAGTACAAAAAATAATTGAGGGACCAAAAAGTGCAACTCTATAAAGTTCAGGGATCAAAATTAACATTTAACTTTTTTTTAACAAAGATTTACCCGTTTGATTACTTACAAGGAATAGTTAATATTAACCCTAAGGTTAGATTCACTTTCAATAAATGTCGTTTTTAAGCTAGATTTATGATTCAATTTTGGATTTATTTTATTAAATGCATAAGGAATGCATCTTGTAAACTGTCTAGGAGGGATTAATCTTAAGTACACGAAAATTAATTTGGAAATACAATAATTGTAAATACCAAAAATAAAAGGTTGATTTTTTTGTAGTACTGTACTAGCAATTTACAATTTTCTTTCATTGTTGTTATTTGGTATAAATTTAGTATAAATGAATTTCATTAAAAACAAACATGAAATTCATTTGTGATTAACCTCTCTATGAGTTTTGTATGATTAAAAAGTGTCCTCTTTAATTCCATAATCTAAAATTTGTATCTTTATATTTTGAATATATAATAATTTGTAAAATTCAAGAATGTTATGAACTAAAAGATTTTTCAAAAGAGGATAAATTTTTGCATATAATGGAGATACCATGTTAGTATCTCTATTTATTAATGTAATGATATGTCATCATATGCAATTCTACTCATAATTGAAAAGTCATTGTTGGATTTATCAAACCTTGTCAAAAGCATATAATCCAAATTATTTCATATTTTGATTAATTTAGTATCAAATCTTTTTTTCTTATCTTCATTTATCAAAAATGGAAAATGATTGGTACATTTTCCAATTTAATACACTCGTTAATATATTTACTAAGAAATTATTATTTTCAAATTAAATTAAAAGTAAAAAATTTTAAAGATATAGATTTTAGCAGTTATAGATTTTAATGACTTAAGGTTTTTTTTGTCTTCAAAAATAAAATTTTTTAAATAAATGTATTCTAAAATATGTTTAATTAGAAAATATACTAATTATTGTTCATAAAAAATATTGAACATGTAAGTTGCGCTAAAATTAATATCAACTCAAATAAATCTAGCCACAACTCAAGATTGCCAAAACATATTAATTTTATTCTTTTTAAAATTTTGTAATTTTTTTATATCATTACTATTATTTTCACACAACAGGTACAATTTGTTTATTTTAATTTTTTTCAGCAAATGAAGTGTAGGAAATGGTACCTTTTCATTTTCAGCTATGAAAATTTGAAAATTCAAATGAGAAAAAAGAAAAATGATCAAGATAATTTTTTATAAAATTTTTTATATTATTTAATAGTTAATCTTTTTTACTTTATTATAATTTATTAAATTATATACATCAATTCATTTCATAACATATAAAAATTATATAAAAAATTGTAAAAAAATCTATCTACATACCATTAAATAAAAATATACCATGTATAGCAAATGAGTTTAAGCCTCACACTTGTGTCCAAGGGTGGGTCCTACTAGCCCATACAATTGTCTACTCAGCAGACTGTCATATATGGAAGTAAAAGTTGTACTTTCCCTCTATTGTAACGAAATCTCAAGTACATCTAAGTGTGATATATTTACCCTTTCTTCTCCTCATTATCAATCAACCCAACCTCAAGTTCTTCCTCCCTCACCCAAACAATAACTCTCTCTTTATGTAATCTCTTTTTCAATTTCTTCTCTTATTTTTCTTTTAATCAACAAATACTATTGCTTTTATCTTCTTCTTCAATCCTTATTTTATTTTTTTTTCTCATTTTGGTTTTTGTTTTATGTGCTCTAAGGTGCTGTTTGATAAAAAAATGAATCATTCAATAGAAGTCATAACCGACTTTGGAGGTAAGATCTTGATGCACTTTGCATTTTCATTAATCTTTGTTTTTTCATCATCATGCTTCATAGACAAATCTAGTAGATTTATTATTATTTGATGAACAAGGTAAAAATTAAGGTTCTTTGGTATACATCTTGGCAAGGTTTAGACCAATTTTATGAGTGAGACAAAAAATTTATGAGTAGTAAGTACATTAATTTGATAATGATGAGTTGATGAATTTTTTAAAGATATGTTTAATTAATCCCTATAAAGACCATTATGTTAGTTATGTAAGGTGAATTATCAGATCTATAAAGATTTAAAGGCATAATTTTGTTTAACTTTAGTTGAAATTTATTAATAATATCTCAAGTATGACTAGATATATTAAGACTCAATTATTGATTTTTTTTAAAAAAAAATTGATGGAAGATCTATTGGTTTAATAATGTTTAATTAGTATGTAGTTTCATCTTGTTTACATTATAGATGGAATATCGTTATATGCTGTTCAAACTAAGACTCAAATGAACTTGTAAATTAAATTTAAAGAAAAAAATTAGATTGCATTTAATAGATTTTATATAGATCACACATATTTAGATATTTCAACAAGTCGTGAGATATGTTTTAACTATGAATGTGTGATGTAACATGTGTGATTTAAGATATATTACGAATGTATGACGTAAGGTATGTGACGACATCTTTAAGATATGCTAATATTTACTCCTCAAAGTTTTGTGTAAAATCCTATATTTTCAAAATTTTAACTTATTTGAATTGTATTGTATGGTGTGTGTATTGAACTAGTTATATAAATGATCGGCAAAAATAAAGTAAAATTAATTTCTGTATTATTGATTTGGAGTTATCAAAATATTAAGTTATACGAAAAGGATATATAGCTACAAAATTAACTACAAACCATTAATCTTAGTGTTCTAATTTGTTCCTTCTACATTTGGATGCTATGAAATCATACTCATACCCTTGACAGTGTTTGAATTGTTTAGTGAAAAAGGAATTTCATTGCTATTAAGTGTTGTTGAGTGTTTCTTAATTACATTCTATAAACATTTTAAACTTTTTTTTCCCTTCATTTCATCATGTAATATTTATTTTCATAATATGTTGCTTGAGTGTTGTAGTGTATTCAGAGGAACAAAAAGACTTCAAAGACACGAGTTCAAATTCTTTGAAAGATACTGCTAGATCAAAATTAAGATGCATTCCAGATTCTTCACGATTGTTGACTAACAATCTTAATGACAAGGATAAAGATGAAATAGGGCAACAACTTGTCATTGATCTTGGAGCAATAGCAAACAATGATCTTGATGTAAGTTCACTAGTTAGTTAAGATAAATAGTAGAATGTAGTTACATCTCATAATTCTGGTATCCTTTTAGGAGCACAAAAGGGAGATGGTTGCCGAGGCAAGAAGATGGATTGGTCTTTTGGTATATAAAGAGATTAGTGGCAAGGGCTACATAGGCAAAGTTCAAGATTATGATGAGGGCACTGAACTCTACAAGGTTAGTACATTTGAAATCAAAACATATTTTGGTATTTTGGTCACACATACACTTACATTTTAAATTGAATAATTCTTGACATGACCATAATTAGATGATATATATAGGCATTATTTCTTATTTAATTTAAAAGATATTTTGCTTTTACAGATAGTGTATGAGGAGGTTACTGGCTATGACGAGCTATTGCCTAAGCAGGAAATGCTAGGAATTATAGCTCCTCCGCATGTGGTTCGTGAATATCTCGACTATGAAGAGGCGAAGTATGTGACTAAGGCAATTGACTCTTATAGGCATCTACAACATATATGGCAACTATCACACTCTTATTATGAAGCTAGATATTATTTGGTCACTTTGTCATGGAACAATGCATCATGAACAAAAATTTTATTTGTATTATAAAAGTGAAATCCTTTATTTAGTTTGTAAATGTTTTGAAATTTTTCTAGGGAGAAAAACAAGCAGCAAAAGAGAAAAGCATTGAGGGCAAATGCCTCCACAAACAACATGGAGCATGAAAAGCTTACTGGCCATGATGATGAATTGATTGAGCAAGAAATGATGCAAATTGTTTCCCCATCTCCCTTAGTTCGTGGCCAAGAGGCTAAGTATGTGATTAATTCAATTAGCTCTTATTATATATTGCAACCATTATACATTCATTATGAAGTTGGATCTTATTGGGTCATTTTTTCATGAAACAAATGCTTCATGAACAAACATGTTATTTATATTACAAAGTGAATTATTTTATTTAATTTGTAAATGTTTTGAAATTTTGTAGGGACAATGACAAGAAGGAAAAGAGGAGAGCATTAAGGGCAAGGGCCGCAAATATGGAAATACCGAGGATGAAAAAGCCTTATCGAAAACGTACAACTAAGAAAGCAAAGGTTAATGACTATGTTCCTCTTGCATTTCGTGAGAAGAAGAGAGATGCTTATTATTGGTATTGAGATGATATATGTTGGCAGCTTGGGGAGCATGGTGAGGTTGAATATATAATGGTACTCAAGAGGTTCTAGGAGGAAGAGAGATGAACTTTTAAAGTCTTCCTCTCTTCAAAGACTCAACAACCATAAAACCAAACTTGTGAACTATTAGAATAATAATGTTTGTGGTGATTTCTGTGATATCCATTTTACGTGATGTTTTTGTATTTCTTGGTTATTGACTGCCTCTTATGTTTTTAAGAATTATTTCTATTTGGGTTTAGCATTATTGGCTTATACATTGAGTAATGTGTTATGTTTAAGTTCTACGAGAATAATTTATCAATAACATTATTAACAACCAAATCTTACATGATATTTATTATTTTATTAGTTTTTTTTTTTTTACTTGGGTGAGACATATAAATCAATATGCATTTATCCTTTTGATATCATATGACTTTATGTGATAATTTTGAAATAAATTTTTGTTTATATATCATTCTTCAATCTCTTAATAGTAAATTATTTGAATTGATCATCTTGGTCTAGTGTTTCACCTTAAAACCATTAGTTCTATTTCACCTAGAATTAGAGAAAAAAAAAAAAAAAAAAAAAAAAACCCCCCTCACCCAAAACTCCAAAAAATCTCTCTCTCTCTCTTATTATTTTTTTCTTTTTTATGAGATCTTTCATCTCTTAATAATGAATTTTTTTTTCTTTTAAATATGAAGCATGTACACATCTTATAGATTAAATAAGGACAAGAAAATCAGAATAATAATATGGACAAAAACCAAAGAAAGCTAGATTAATTGCCCGTTTAGTGTGGCTGGAGCTTTTAATATAAGTTATGTTGGAAAGAAACTGTTATAGAAGTGTTGTTTTTCTAAATAAAAAGAAAAATAATGATAAAATAAAAATAATGTGTTAATTCATTAAAACCCAAATGAGAAACTCGCATAGAAACACCAATTTGGTATTCATGAAATTTGCAATGAAATGGATAAAATACTAATTTATGAGAAATTTTAACATTTTTTACAAATTATAGAGTTTGGTGCAGTTGAAACTTTTAAAATTCAAAACACCGCCCACCAATTGTACCAAACATAACCTAAAATAGTTTCATAACACTTCTAAATTAGGGGCTGGGTGTACAAGACAGGAGTAAACTGAATTTCATGTCATTCAAGTATCATGTCTCTAAATTTGTCATGTCAGCTTGCAAACATCCTCCCTCCGTTTTCATTATCTCACTTTTAAAAGTGAGGTACCTTTACCCTTTTACATGTTATAGGATTAAATTACGAGTATAAAGTTTTATATTTTATATTGTATTAAATTATAAAATATTAATTATAAAATAAATATATTTTTTTAATATTAGGAAATTTTTTTAATTAAATAATTAATTTTTATAATTTAGATTAAAAAATATTTTTTTGTTTTGTAAATTGTTGTCTTTAATTTTAATGATATTTTTATTTTTTTCACATAGAAAA
>BPVZ01000001.1:5267048-5278212 GCA_020521535.1 Rubroshorea leprosula | reverse complement strand
CTCTTTTTCACCACCTATATCAATGTTTCCAATAAGTACAATTCATTCATGAGAAACCATTCTTTTCTTTTTGGTAAATGAAAAAAAAAAAAAAAAATCCCATTCTCATTTTACGAGAGGTTCATTTCTGTTGAGTTTGGCTTGACTTCGATCATGTTAAACGTATTCGTTTCGGCATTTATATTTCTTCCCTTTCACGCCCAAAGCAACTATTCACTGATTGTCGCGACGTCAGAATTATAGCCGGTCAATTGGTCCAGAGGCGGCGCCTCCTCCTCCTCTTTGCAATATTGATTTGGCGCGCAGCTCATCCAATCGCCGGTCGTTTTGCTGAAAGGAAAGAAGACCAGTCAATCTCCAACGGCGGCAATCCGGAGGTTCTATACTCATTCTAGCGGTTCTGCAGCTGATCTGAGAAAATCATACCTATTTTAGTCGTGAAGGAGCAGCCTTCGCGACAAAGCAGCGAAGCGAACCCGAGGGAGCAGATCCGGGGGCTTCGTTACGGTAAGTGGTGCTGAAATCCTCGCGAGGAAAGACGAGCCTTACCTTGGTTTGATCAATTTATGTCAGGTAAATTCAGAACTTCTTACACTTAATTCTTTTGCTATTGATTGCAAACTTCTCCATCCTGTTCAAATGAGTTTCGGTGTTTTCATCTATTTCGCTGAATCTTGAATCATTAGTGAGTGGTCTTAATGATATCGTTTCTGAGCTGTAGATTTTGATCATAGAGGTGGGATCTAAATGGAATTTATGTTGTTATAATGCCTACTTTTGTTAGAAAATTTAGAGCTGATGTTCTGTATGGTTTCACCATACGCAGCAAATGCCTTTTCTTTTGTATAATATCAATTGATTTTTGTTCAATTGTGATTTCCTTTCAGTTTAATATGTTGAATCCAGCTTTAAATTTTTTGGGGTTTCAAATTTTGATACTTTTTGATGAGGTATTGTTGCTTCTTAATTGATGATTTAATCATCTTTGCTGACCAAATCATGATAACAGGCACTATGGCCTTAGCTGCTTTAAACGTAGTAAATGCAACCTTAAATTGGGTCACAGCTGCTTTAGATGTTCCTTCTGCTCGAGCTGTTGTATTTGGTGTGCACATTGGAGGTAACTCTTCATCTTATAATGATATCTTTCATCCATTCGGGCTGGAGAAGTGAATTGACTCAAACTTTTGGACCTTTGGTTTTAGGACACTTATTTGTGGAGGGCCTTCTTTTAGTTGTCATCCTTTTCCTGCTTTCCCAGAAAAGTTACAAGCCTCCTAAGCGACCCTTAACAAAGAAGGTTTGAGTTACATTTCTGTCTTTGCTAATATTTTTTTTCCTAGATAAAAGTTATAACTTCTCTGATTCTACCTGTTTGGGTGTTACAATTGTATGAATGCTTGTAATTGTTAAGATTCTATGCAAACTGAAGTTGCCATGAACACTGTCAACAGAACGTTACTGGATTAATCGGTTTTCTGTTCTTGTCCAGGAACTTCTCATGAGTGTATCTGGTTAATAGACTTTTTTTTAATAACTTTTCTTCTTTAATTGGTTTTCTATGCAATTGAACCTTGTCCTATTTTTGGATCAATAAGCTTCGAAGCTTGTATTATTGTAGTTCTTGTTAAATCCACAGCAGGATAGATGATTTGTGCCAGGCTAATATTAAAAGTTCCCATGATGTCTGTAGGAAATAGATGAATTGTGTGAAGAATGGGTTCCAGAATCTCTGATTCCTCCTATTACAGAAGAAATGCAGAGAGAACCCCTTGTGTTGGAAAGGTGAAGATAATTGTTTTTTTTTTTTTTGTGTCACTTGTTTTGCATTTGATGATAGCATATTTATTGTTCTTCTTTTATTCATTTAATTTTGAGATCAAACCGGTTTTTCCTTTTCTCCCTCCTGCCCTTACTGTCTTTATTCTTTCACCCTTTGAATTGTAATGTAGTTGTTTTACTGCCCTACGTTATCTTGCATCTGGTCATTACTTATAACTAAAAAAATTTGGAAATCTACTTTTGATATTTTCATAAATGTTACTGCTCCTAAGCAAATTACTTGTAAAAGGCATCCTAACTTAAGAGTTGCTTCTGATGCAGTGCTGCAGGACCCCATACAATAATCAACAGCAAAGAAGTTGTCAACTTTGCTTCAGCAAACTATCTTGGGTTTATAGGACATGAGCAGTTACTTGTGAGATAACCTATCCCTCTTATTTATCTTTCTTTTGTGGTATTGGATTAAATGAACATAGAATTTTTTGAAATTTGTTACTTCAGAATTCATGCACTTCTGCTTTGGAGAAATATGGTGTTGGTTCTTGTGGTCCTCGTGGATTCTATGGAACAATTGGTAGGGCTAAGATAATGCAACTTCTTTCAGATGTGCAATGTTGATTGTCTTTCAAAATCTTTTCATGGGGACATGATTCATGTTGTGTTGACTTCATTTGTTCAGATGTCCACCTTGACTGTGAGGCTAGAATAGCAAAGTTTTTGGGGACACCTGATTCCATCCTCTATTCTTATGGACTTTCCACCATGTTCAGTGCAATTCCATGTTTTTCCAAGAAGGGTGACATAATTGTTGTGTAAGTAAATGCAGTCTGACTGCTTCTACTGGTTACCCATTTGGCTGTTAGCCTGGATTTTTCAATGTTAAAACTTGTAAAAGATGATGCATTGTATGTGTGATACTTTCAAACTTCCCTTTATTTTTTTCATTCTCCCATTTCTTCCCCTTTTAAATGTCTGCATAACAACATGGGACAGGTCTTTTGAGTCATACTCAAAAGAAAAGAAGGTTCTTTGTGATACTAGGAATTGACAAAGTGCAAGATGGACTTCCATATTTCTTAATTCCTTTCTTCTTGTGTCACATTGGTTGGCAAAAAGGACTGTGCTGACTTCTGTTGGATGGCTTTTATTAGCTAGATTATGATATTATTAGCAGTTAGGGTAGGCATAATAGTTCAATGGAATTTGGTTGGTTACACAACATGTTAAGGATGGGGCAACAGGAAAATGGGAAGGGTGGAGGGGAGGTTGGGTGGCGCTTAGGATGGAAGTAGAGCTTGTTAAGTAACATACCACATGTGTATGTATCTGATCATTGTAATCTTTCCTGTGTGGAAAGCTTATAATATGCTATCCACAAGTGTAAGATTTTGCTTCTAAACTAGTTCTCCTAAAGTAATTGTTCACCCTCATAAATTTCATGTTTTGTTGGCTTTTCCAGGGATGAGGGAGTCCACTGGGGAATACAAAATGGCCTCTACCTTTCTAGAAGCACTGTTGTCTACTTTAAACACAATGATATGGAATCTCTACAAAACACTCTTGAGAAAATTACTTCAGAGAATAAACGCATAAAAAAAGTGCGGCGCTACATTGTGGCTGAAGCAGTGTATCAGGTATATAATGACTAGAAGTACACATAAACCTTGTCTGTCCTCTCTCCCTCCCTCCCCACCCAAAGACACTATACAAAAAAAATTAAAAAAAAAAGAACAATACTTTACAGGAAAGAATTTCTTATAAAAAGCTCCACTAATAGTGGGGAGATTATACTTGAAAATGCTAAGGACAGGAGAATAGATTAGGCAAGTTTCTTTCAATCATCCATACTGTTAGTTTGCCAGTTGGTACTTGGCATGTGGTGGGTCAAGATTTCATGTTGGTAGTATGCATGTTGTTACTAAGTTATTTAACATGCCAGTGATAATGGTATGTACCATTGCAACTTTGTCTTACTTCATGAAATCTAACCTTGCTTTCTGGAGCTGTTATTGATTATAAAATTTTGTAGAATTCTGGTCAAATAGCTCCTTTGGACGAGATCATCAAATTGAAAGAGAAATATCGTTTCCGTGTTTTATTGGATGAGAGTAACTCATTTGGTGTACTTGGCAGTTCGGGAAGAGGTCTCACTGAATACTGTGGTGTTCCGGTGTGTTTCCTGGTTAATTGTGTCTATCTTGTTTCTTTGATTGTTCAGTCTTTATTGATTAAGAATTGCCTGATGTTGTAGGTTGAGAAGGTAGACCTCATAACTGCCTCTATGGGACATGCTTTAGCAACAGAGGGCGGATTCTGCACTGGAAGTGCAAGATTCATTGATCACCAAGTATGTATGTTGTACAAATAGGGCCATTTATCAAATAAACAAAATTGTTGACTAACGGAAGTTCCACGTAATTAGTATTCTTAATAGATGGTCATGATTACTTTTTGCAATATTCAACTTCTAATGCTTAAAATCTGCTAATTTGTGCCAGCGACTGAGCAGCTCAGGGTATGTCTTTTCTGCTTCTCTGCCTCCATATCTTGCAAGTGCTGCAATTACTGCCATTGATGTTCTAGAGAAAAACCCTGATCTGATATCAAAGCTGAAGGAGAACATAGCAAAGTTGTGGACAGGTTGACATTGAACTAATTAATTTGTGTATTGCATGGTTTTGAACTTTTACTACTAGTTCTGCCAGTCATAAGAATTAAAATTTGAGTACTTTAATCCTGTAAACTTGATAGCTTGGCTTGATCAGACCTTTTTCTGGTTCCTAAAATTGTTCTGATAATGCAGGACTGTCAGATATCCAGGGGCTGTCAATAGCAAGCACCCCAGAATCACCTATTGTTTATCTTAGACTAGAAACATCCACTGGTTCAGTAAAAGATGATCTTAAGCTCCTTGAGGATATTGCTGATCATGTAAGTAAACTTTCTTCAGTACCCAACTCATATTTTCTCATTGAATATTGATTCCATTTTCTAAATTTTTCACATGGTTACAGGCCTTGAAGGAAGACTCAGTATTTGTAGTGGTTTCAAAAAGATCAACACTAGATAAATGTCGTCTACCCATTGGTATCAGATTGTTTGTTTCTGCTGCCCATTCAGAATCCGATTTGTTGAAGGCATGTGAATCATTAAAACGAGCTGCAAAGATAGTACTTGTGAATCATATATGATCTATATACCTGCCTGTCTGAATTTTCCACGGGGTGGAGCATGGCAGCAGCCAATGCGGTGTCCGTGAACTGCTGAAGAGTGATGTACCAGTGGAGCCAGGGTAATAGCTTAGCGCTGCATGGCGATCTCCATGCGGTCTCATGCAGGACCAAATTTATTTTCCAGTGTCATGTGAACATTTTTGGGTAGCAGACCTAAGAATCAGCACCTTATCTTTTGCAAGCATTAGTCTTGACCCCTGTTTGGTACTTTTCTTGAGAAAATTTTTAATTATTTTCCATGTATTATTTTCTTTTACAATATGATAATTAGTTATATAATTATATGATTTTGCATATATATATATATATATATTTTAAAAATATAATATTTGTGACATAAACCAGCGGATATAGACATTTCTTTCGATATCGGTCTTCTCTTCCAGGCCCAATATCTGTTTTGGGTCTGATGGGAAGGCCAAGCCCAGATCTTATAGTTTACACCTCATTAGGCCCGGAGAGAAATGGATAAAATATTCAAACATTGGTGTTTAATGGATCAAGCCCAGATTTTTTTGTAAATGTAACTGAAGTGAGCGACGGTGGCAGGGCGGGGACATTCTCTCTCCTCCGGAAAACCCTAACCTGGCTGGTGTCGAGAACCAGGTCGACCTCGATCCGGTAAAATGGACGGACACTCTTCTCACCTAACAGCACCGAACCGCTCCCGCAGTTCCCAAACTCCGTCTCCATCGCACTCGGCCTCTGCCTCTGCCACCTCTTCTCTCCACAAGCGCAGGCTCGCCGCAGCTGTATCTGAGGATCACGCGCCACCTTCCTTGTTTCCTCCTTCCTCCTTCTCCGCTGACACCCGTGATGGTGCGCTGACCTCAAACGATGACCTCGAGAGCATATCTGCTCGCGGAGCTGACACTGATTCCGACGCGGATGACTCAGAGGACGCCGTTGTTGATGATGAGGAGGACGAATTTGATCACGATAATGATTCCTCTATTCGCAACTTCACTGCCGCTCGTCTCGAGTCCGGCGCTGGCGCAGGTGTTACTGGCTCTGCCAGGAACACCAAGCTGAAGACTGAGAACTCAAATGTTAAAATTGAGAGTGTGGATGTCAGGAAGGACGGTGGGGGCCCCGGGTCTATATCATCAGGACCCACGGCTGCTGCCGCAGTAGCAGGAAACTCGGTGCCGGGAATGCTCGTGAAGGAGGATGAAGTTAAGACACTTACCGAGAATATACCGACTAGTGGAGCTTATAGTGCCAGAGAGGAGAGCTTGAAAAAAGAGGTTTAAATCTCTTTTTATCATACTGAGTTAATTTAGTTTAACCAATGGGCATTATGTACTACATGGGGTCATCTATCTTCTAAGGCATCTAGCAAGAATAGAACTTCTACTACAGTTTGGATGGGTTTCTTGTGGCTGAATTGTGTTGTAATTGGCTCCTCCCTTTGATTTTTGGTTTTCAGGAGGAAGCAGGAAGACTCAAGTTTCCATGCTGTTGGAATGATGGTGTTGATGAACATATGATTTGGTTTCCAATTCTCCTTACTTAAGCATTTCTGCTGCATCTACATTTTCCAGTACTTAAAAAGTTATCTGAAATGTTAATTATGCACATTTTGCTTAAGCAATTCAGGGGGACAATTTTTGCTATCTTTGTTTCTGCCCCTTTTTTTCCTTTGATGCAACTTGTCAACATAGTGTGTTATTTAGTATCCACTAATGTCTTCCTTCTGTGTTTCTAGGTTGATTGGATTGAAGAATATATTTGCCAGACAGCTACCCAACATGCCTAAGGAGTATATTGTCCGCCTTGTGATGGACAGGTAGTAAGATAAGATCCATTTAAGGTTTAAATAGTGACACTATGTCATGTTAAACTGTTAAAGTCCTTCAATTTAGATTAAATGTTAAAAGTTACAGGAAACAAATGATTTTCTGTGTGCACTGCAAAATTGACTGATGGCTATTGGTGACCTGTTTACATCCGTATTGATCAATTCACAACCAACCTTTTATATCCATAGGTAAACATACAATCAAATGGACACCCCTAAGACATTTATGAACAAGTGGTTTTGCCTTTAAGATGTGTTTGGCAAATTGACACTGAAACATTTTTAGGCAGAAACATGAGAAACATTTTTACACCCATGGGTTATTTTCTTTTGGGATGTTAACTACCATTTTGCGGGCTTGTTAGCTGTAGTAAATTACTCCATGAATTCATTTTTTATGCCAGTCAAGTCTTATTCTCTCCTTTACCTTTTTCAGTTTTATACTGCTATTAATTTATCTCAGCCCCAATTAAACTTAATTTGGAAAATGGGAAACCTCACAGAAGTTTATTTTTGAGTTTCAAACATTCAGGCATCCTAATAAATGGCTTTTAGGTTGATCTAACTTTTCTTTTATGGGTTGTTGATCTGGCTGAATAAGAAGTTGATAAGTTATCATATGCTTGCGGACTGGCTTATCTTGTTAAACATTCTTCCTAGCCTGACCGTTAACCAATCAAGTTGTCTTCCCTTTTTGTTTTTGAAATAAGAGGTCATATGCATGCTTCATGTATTTACAGGAACCATAAGTCTGTGATGGTTATCAGACGTAAACAGGTTGTTGGTGGCATAACATATCGCCCATATGTCAGGTAAGATTTGTGGTCATCGCATCATTTGTTTTCTTGTTATCTTCCCCATTGTCATGGCCTTGCCTCACATTTTCCTCTTTTGGTTCTTTTTGTCCTCTCTCCCTCCCTCCCTCCTCCCGTGTGTATGCTAGTGTACTGTATCCCCTACACAGACAGTTGCATAACTTCCATTTGCCAGTGTATGATGTATAGTTTGTATTGTGTATAGCTTGGGCCTTTATATGTTTAGCTTCTTTTCACTAATGGATGAGCTTATAAATGAAGAGTACATACTATGTAAGTCATACATAGTAGTATGAGCTAAACTCTAAGGTTCATTAGAGATTGTCTAGTCCCTATCTTGAACTCACTCATTTTAGGGCTAGCCAGAAAATTGATGTCTTTTATATGCTATTACTCCGATTGTATCATATCATGAATGTAATATTTGAATTATCTTATTGCATGGGGCTCTATCTTCTGACATTGCTTTCTTCCTAAATCACAGTCAAAAATTTGGGGAAATAGCTTTCTGTGCAATCACAGCAGATGAACAAGTAAAAGGTTATGGAACTAGATTAATGAATCACTTAAAGCAGCATGCACGTGATGTTGATGGGCTAACACATTTTTTGACATACGCTGACAATAATGCTGTTGGTTATTTTATTAAACAGGTCTGGTCATCTTTCTTCAATTTAATTGGTGATTATTACATCACTGTATAGTCACTTAATTCTTAAAATGTTGAATAAGCTGCTACTCACTGGTTTAGAATATTTTTATGCATCCATCATTTGAATCAGATAGATGTCCTCTTGAATGACCTTATATTTATCTACTTGTAGGGTTTTACCAAAGAGATTCACTTGGAGAAAGAAAGATGGCACGGGTATGGTTAATCGAGAATGATTTTAGTTTTTCTGTGGAGTATCCCTCCCCCACTCTTTAGTCTGGGGTTTTTATGGTTCACCTTAGTAGCACTCTTAATGAGATGGATGCAACTCTCAAGAAAAGGCAAAAGTTTCTTTTTCTGTATCTTATTGTTCCTTTATTCTAAATGACTAAAAAGGAAACCTACGATGATGAGAACCAGATGGTCCATTGAATTTCCTAAAATGTCCTTTTTCCCTGAATTTTTCATTAAAGATGTATCTAGACAATTCTTATAATCATTTCATTTTTCTTGTAGGTACATTAAAGACTATGATGGAGGAATCCTCATGGAGTGTAAAATGGATCCAAAACTTCCATATACTGATTTATCATCCATGATTCGTGATCAAAGACTGGTATAATATCTGCTTGGTCACTGATTTCAGAAAATCTCTAAAGAGTCGTGAAAGAAGTCAAGGAATGCATGGATCTGAAACTGCTAACTATCTTCTGCTCACCCCATGTACCCTACATTCTATTTTCTACCATGTTGATTACTTCTTTCTTTGGCTTAATAGGCACTTGATGCAAAGATAAGGAAACTTTCGAACTGTCAGGAGGTGCACAATCCAGAGAAAGTATTTGGTTTTGATCAGAAGGTAATATGTTTATTGAAATGTTTAAATGTGTGTTTTGATTAAATTCAAATTGAGCTTTATTCATGAATAACAGTTTGTGCTGAAAATTAAAATAATCTATATTTACTGTTATGGCATGCATGTCATATCAACATTCTTGTATTTTACCTTTTATAGGAGTCCATGTCTTTTTGAAGGAGCTACTTTGTTCTCTTGTTATTCAATGCTAAGAAAGCATATATTTTTATTTTTCTGTACTAAATAGCACCTACATTTTGTTGACTGAAATTAGAGAATTTTTCTTATGTTGCTCTTCTTTGCAAGAATTTTAAGATTGAATTTCATGTAAACAAGGTAAAATCTTTATGATATAGATCTGATGAATTATTCATTTGATTCAGAATGAAGCTGGATTTCCTAAGAGGAAGGTCAAAGTTGAGGATATCCCTGGTTTGCGTGAGTTCTCTCTCCTCCACTCTTGTAATGTATAATTTGTATTTTAGTATCCAGTCATCCATTTGGTAATAATAAGGTTCATTAGTGTGCTATGATAATCAGGTGGAATGATCTCCTGCTGGCAGCATGTTATATGGTTTTGGGCTAATGTGCTATGATAATAAGTTGATAACTATAATTTCTCTCTGTAGTGTTTTAAAATTGAACTTTTAGCATTTACAAGATTAGGGGCTGTTGCTTGTGTTTCCATGTCTGGTTGTTGTTTGGCATCACTTGTTTGAAATTAGTAGTTAAACTTGGTGACAGGGGAAGCAGGGTGGACTCCTGATCAATATGGACATTCACGGTTTAGCAGAATTTTCAGTGCTTCTGCAGACGGTGCCACAAATCAAAAAAGTTTGACTGCATTCATGCGCACACTTCTAAAGGCAGGCTTCTGAACTTCTATTTTTATCCCAAACTGCTATTTGGCTTTTACTTTAGAGTTTGTCACTTTGTCTGGTAGAGTTTTCTAACATACTGATGGTAGGTTGGGTGAATTAATGGATTTCGTGATTATCATACTCCTATTGATTTTTAAGATGGTCTTTAACGTCCATGGAAAATATGCACATGGCCTTTTCTGCCTTGTTTAACTTTTAATAAACTAAATTTCCCTGACATCGAGGGTCAGAACACTTAAAAGACATATGTTAGAAGAATGAGGAACCTCAGGTGCATGCTAACTACTTTTCCATGCGCCTTCAAATATCTTTCGGAACACAATGGACCAGAGATTAGGATATGGGATGTTGTTTTACTGCCTCTGCCATTTACATAAGATATACATTAATCTGATATTATGATTTTCCCTTCTCATCAATATTTACGAGATTCCAAGTAAACTAATTCTGTCTAAGCAGTCCATGCATGACCATGTGGATGCTTGGCCTTTCAAGGAACCAGTTGATCGCCGTGATGTCCCTGATTATTATGATATTATTAAAGATCCAGTGGGTAAGATTGAGTTTATATATTTTATTTGTATAACCTATTATTTCTTTTGCAAAAATATTCAGAGACTTATCATCGGTCTATCTGTAGCTGCATAAAAACTTACAAAGATGCAAAGCCTTGCAAATAATTTAATACTTTAGTATATAAATGCAGATCTGAAAACCATGTCAAAAAGAGTTGAATCCGATCAATATTACGTAACATTGGAGATGTTTATGGCTGATGTCAAGAGGATGTTTACCAATGCACGCACATATAACTCTCCTGATACCATATATTTTAAATGTGCAACCAGGCAAGATAATTGGGTTAATTTGGTCATCAATTTTCTTTATTTTTTGCTTTCTCTTCCATCAAGATTCTGACTCAGTGTAAGTTAAACTGCAGGCTTGAAAGCTATTTCGATACCAAAGTTCAAGCTGTTACCCAGCCTGGTACCAAAGTTCAGAAGTGAGAAGATGAATGTTTTATGTTTTGCTAAGAAAATTCCCAGAGATGCATAATTTATCTGTACTATTTATCTCATCCTTGTCTGATATGATTCGTGTATGAATAAGTAGTAAATGGAAAGAGCATTCAATCTCGTGTGTA
>BPVZ01000001.1:5240001-5261343 GCA_020521535.1 Rubroshorea leprosula | reverse complement strand
TTTATTAATTTAAAACTTATAATATTAAATATATTTATTTTTTTATTATATATATTATATAAAAATAATATAAAAAATTATCTACCATTTATGTCACTTTGAAAAAGCATTGGCGGCATTCCCATATCCGTAATTTTAGGTAAAAAAAACAGATCTGTTGGCCGAAAGTAGGGTGGGATCTGGGTCCCACATCAAAGGACTATTCTGTACTCTACCCGTTGCTCGTACGAAGATATTTCACAAAGGAACGAGGGTTTTATGGTAATTTGGAAATGATCCAGTTCCCGTCGGTAATCGCGTCGAGAATCCGAACCATTCTGGATGTTTTAGAAAACGGAGTCGTTTTGATGAATCATGCTTTTGCCTTCCGTTCTTTCCTGGTCACAATAATCCTTGTTCAGAAACAGAGATCGGAAACTCCGTCAAGCCGACGTCGATTGAGAGCTAGAAGATTGATTTTCTCTGTACGATTTGATATTCTTTATCTGAATCTCAGCTTGAATTTTTTAACTGTGAAATTAGGATTATTTTTACCGGCACGTTCTTAGATTTAGTTTTTTTTTTGGTGATTTTAATTCATGGTTCTAACGAGGGGATTGGGGACGTTTGTTTGATATCTTGCAGTTTCATAATTCATCTGGTATGGCGGGTAGAGCTCAGATCGCCACTAGCAACTCGGCTCTCATCGCAATGATTGCTGATGAGGTAGGAACACTTCCTTAGTTTTCCTATGGATTTAATGCTCATTCTTCAAAAGTAAGCAGTATGTGGTTCGAATTTTATGTGATTCCATTTTCATATCATGTTTTCATGCTTGATACTGGGATTTGGGAGCTTAGCCTGTAAATTTTGTGTAGGATGAAGATGGATCAATAAAGAAGGGAAAATTTTCATATGTTATAGCGTGATTTATCATGATTTGTGCTATTTTTCCATTAAGGATATGATGCCTGGATTTCGGTAGAACTTTGCAGCTAAGCATGGTCAGTTGAGTTGAATTATACGATTTAGGTGTATGATTGGAATATTGAACAACGTGAAATGGGTACATGTTTGATGCCATGAGTGTTAAGGTCGAGCAAAGTGTTTCTTAGAGTTGCAAAAGCCGCAGAGAGTTGATTAAAACCAGCTTGAATAAATTTTTTCAGGAACTTCACAGGCTAATATTATTCAGATTTAGTGAATTTGATGATCACGACTCTTGGGCATTACCTTTTACATGTATGATTTGTATTTTTTATTTGGTTAGGATACTGTGGTTGGATTTCTGCTGGCTGGAGTGGGTAATGTTGACTTGAGGAGAAAGACAAATTACCTTATTGTCGACTCAAGTATGCTCCTGAACTTTTGCATCTTTAATTTTTTGAAAAGCACTTTTTAAGTATGTTTTGTGTCAAACTGTTATCATCATTTTGTTTTTTATGATTATTATTATTATTATTATTATTTCTAAACCACTGTATCTTATAGGTAGGGGGAATATTAAATTGAATAGTTGTCATCTTAATTGAAACCTTTTGCTGTGCCTTTTAGAAACCACTGTCAAACAGATTGAGGATACATTTAAGGAGTTCACTGCAAGAGAGGATATTGCAATTGTGCTGATCAGCCAATATGTAAGTTTATCTTTGTTATCTTTAATCAGTTTCTTTAGCTTTTTCTGCATATATTTATTTGTTGATTGAGTTGTTCTATAGATTAAAAATTAAGCTTGCAAGTGTTGATTCATAAAGCTCTAAAGTAAAGCAACCGAAACCTATCACTCCAGGTCCTAAAAGTCACTCTTTATTAGTTGGTGTTCACATTAACCACATTCAGGTCAAAGAGACATATTGTGTATTATGATTGATTAAAGTCTTGAATAGCCTATGTTATTGTTTCATCAGTTGTAGTTTGAGAGTATGTTGTTTAGACTTGTGCAGAGGTGTTGGATACATACTAATGTCTGTCGTGATCTTTTCAATTTTGTTTCTTTATAAAGTTTGGATGATCATACCGAAATAGGCATGTCTATTTGAGTTGCTAACATGTTTTCAGCTTAATTTATATATCAATATAAAATGAAGAGTTAGAGTGTTTATTATCTCTTCTCTGCAACCTCTTGTAATGGCTCTGCATGTTGTGGTGTAATTAATAACAAACAAAAATCAAATGCTTTTTGGTTAACAGTTAACCTTCTTGATGCAAAGGTTGGTTAAGCTGTTAAGCAAGCTAACTACGGTTTTGGTAACAGGTTTGAATCAGTTCAGCTTTGTTGCTAGTTCTAATTTCTAAAGGTGGACATGAAACTTTTCTTTTGCTTGGTGTTTATTTATTTAGTATTTTTATTTTTCTCTGTTGGTTGGGAAGGAATGTTTGGCTGGATGAGGAAGTTTAAATTGTTTTCAACCTCATGTCTCAAAATTATAAATTCTGGATTACTATGTCTCACTGGCCCTTGCAGTCTTCTGATGAATTTTCTCGCTGCTTTGGTGGCTTTTATATTTTGATGATCTTAGTACAATATTATATGAAAATTAGACAAGTAACTCTTGCACTCTTAGGCTCTTGTAATTCTGAAGCTGTTCTGAGACAATCATGGCCTTTATTTAGTATTGCAATCATTAGAAGATCTGATTGCTGAATGATGTGGCCCTCTTTTTAATTTTCAGGTTGCGAATATGATAAGGTTTCTGGTGGATAGCTACAACAAGCCTGTTCCAGCAATACTAGAGATACCTTCAAAGGATCATCCATATGATCCTGCACATGATTCAGTTCTTTCCCGAGTCAAATACCTCTTCTCTACAGAATCAGTGGCATCCGGCCGGCGCTGAGTGCATTGTGACAACTTCACTGTCAAACCGTACTTTATCTCAATAATTTGTATATTATGAAATCCATCATTCTTTCAGACAGTTAGAAATCATCCTTTTCGCTTACCATGTGTTTCATTATGCAACTTTATTTTGGGAGTTTTTGTTATCATCTCCAATTAAATAAATTACATTGAACAAGATTGGTCAAAAGCAACTTCTTCTTTCTTTTTTTTCTTTTTTTTTTTCCTTCATTCAAGAATCGTTGTCTGTTGGTTTTTAGAAGAATAACATGAATATGGGTCACAGGCCTGTTCTTATTCTTGCAATCACACTACAAATGTTTGTGTGCAAATATTTGTGTAGATAAGGATACAAATTTTATATATTTTTTATTTAAGAATGTGAATTTTATTAATTTTTAAATAAAAATAGTAAATTTTTAATTTTTTTAATTTAAGGATATCAATTTAGTGTTTTTTTTTTTATTTAATGATGTTCACTTTACATTTTTTATATTTAAAGATTAATTAGATAGGTGGTGAATGGTTTTTTTAACTATTTAATTAGTCCTTAAATAAAAAAAATACAAAGTTGATATTTTTAATTTTAAAAAAAATAAAAATTTATTACTTTATTTAAAAACCAACAAAGTTCATATTTTTGAATAAAAAATATTGTGAAGTTCATACCATTATTTGCATATTTTCTCGAGAAATGGAAGAGTGAAGGTTCCACATATTGGGTAAGCAATGCCATTTTTCTTCTTATGTTGCTGGTGAGGTAAGTTGAACCTATCTCTCTAGGATGGGGGTTATGACCCTTTATGCCTTTACCTATTTTAGTACCAAGTTACAAGCTCAAGCACAAAAAGCAAGCATTTTCCTTTAGATTTCGGTTCATTCATGTTAGGTTTTGTTCCCATTTGACACGGGGAAGTGCTAACAGTTATTGATAAAAAAAATACCTAAGCTTAGACCTTTTTGGAAGCTTTCAGTCGTGTTTGTCTGTCTGTCTGACTTGAAATGGAATGGCAGTACTTCAAAGGATGCCGATACTGAATTTAGGTGAATAAGCAGTTCAGTTCAGGAATATTGCAAGGCGTTATTTTGCATTCCAACATCTTTGAAAGACAAAACATAAAGTTGAAGCCATGACATGATACTGAAACAAGTTTCTACTACAATAGAGCTTGTAAGCTTGTGGCTGAAAATAAAATAGTTAGGCCAACTCTATAGGAGTTCTCAAGAAAGTGCAGCTTTTAGTGACTTGGTAAAAGCTTCCAACGCCTTCAGTCCTTCTTCAGGAGTCTTTGCATCACCCAGCACCTTCACCATGGCGCTACCAATAATAACACCATCAGATCCCCATCCCATTACCTACACGAGATTTTTAAGAAAGTTGTTAACATCTATATGGACTATGGAGTCAGAAATGTTGCAGTACATGGGCATCGAGGCATGTTTGAAAGAGTAACCTGTTTTGCCTGCTCAGGAGTTGATATGCCAAAACCAACTGCCACTGGCTTGGTTGAAGCCTGTCATAACAAAAAGAAAAAAAAAAAAATGAACCATGACTCTATGAGGAACCCCGGAATTTATCCATGAAGGAATGATCATCCAGAACATTTGCTTTGATACCCCACTGGGATAGAAAGCAAATGCCAGTTTATTAAATTGGTATGCTAGTCAGTGATAAACATGATCTGTTTGGCAAAGATCAACCTCTTTAATGTCTTTTAGAAGAGTCTGAACCCGATCACTGACAGATGCTCGAGCACCAGTAACTCCGACTGAACTAACCTGTAATTTAAGGAGAGAAAGGGATATCAAAAAGGGTATTGAAATCTTTTAAGAATCACATCCATCTTGGCAATAAAAATCAACATACAGATGGGAATGTAGTGATAAAGAAAAAACACAATAAAACTTTTGATTGAACATAAATAGCCATCAAGGCATCAACTTTGGAAGAGAATCTTACAAGATACACAAACCCTTCTGCTGCTTCAACAATAGCTCTCATACGATCTGTTGGAGTAGTTGGTGTGGTAAGCAGAATCTTAATGACAAAAACAAAGAAATCATATTAGATTTGGCTATAAGCATTCATAAGGAAAAGAGAAGGGAATAGCTTCAGAAATGCAGTTGCATTCATACAAACTGAAGGGAAATTTTTTAAATTATTCTATAAATTAGATGTCTCATGCTTGGCTGCCAAAAAAACACCCTTTCCCAAAAATAAAATGCTATATCAAAAAAATAATTAAAAAAATCCTTAATATTGTGTTTAAACACAATCAACTGTCAACTGTCAAGAACTGAGGCCACCTTAATACTCTTATTATGGTCAAAGACTCAAAGTTCACGGCCGAGCTGTATTCTGAGCGGCAAAATACTTGTTGGGACAAAAAATATGGTGAAAAAAATAGTTTAAAAGAAAATATCTACACACCAATTCAATATTATGTTCGGTAGCTGCGCTTCTCAAAGTCTCAGTCTCTTCTAAGGGAACATCTGGAACCACAAGCCCTGAAAAAATGGTTTGAAGTATTAATGTGGCAACATTATATGGCACCAGAATTATCAAAGGAAATAAGGGAAAAGATAGGCAAATAGATAATAATACAGACTTAAGTGATATGCATTTTCCATTTTACATGGAGTCAATTAGACAATAGCAGAATAGAGAAACAATCTGTACAGTGCTGCGCCATTTTTCATTTTTATTTTTTAATCATAATAAGGGTCACTAATTTTTTCAATAAAAGGTTCTCTGTTTCTCTTTAACAATTTGAATGGATTAATGATCTAGTTTTTGGACAAGAAATTGTGTCTTCTTAATAACTTCTAGAAAGCAACAAAGCCTTTCACAAACTCTGGCAAAGAAAAAAAACAGGTGCAGATTTGCAGAAGGCTACAAAGAAACATGTGAGAGTGAAAAAAAAATCCAAACATGAGTAATAAGAATTATCCTACTATAGACTATCAATCATTCCAACTAGAGATGGAAATGCCATGATTTATCCCCAACCACTGCAGGCAGCATAACTAGAACCCTTCAGTTGAATATGATAATTTGAAGCTCATAAAAAGCAGAATATTCAGACCCAAACCAGGTAGAAACCTCAGTCATACGTTAAGCAATAATTTGCATATACATGAGAAGGTTGGGAGATGCAATTATGCAAATCCTAAATTATAGAATTCCATTATTTGCATTGCTTATTACATTACTATGAGGTGTATATGACAGCACTCATGCCACAAATATAGGATTTAAACACCTGTAGTTGTTTTGCTCTTATAAAACAATGGTTAATATAAGCATTCCATGAAGTAAATAGATACCATCACTGTTGAAAATCTAAAGACGAGTGCATAGAAAAAGATATACATTACCTCGTACACCTACATCCTTTATGGTGGACATAAAGTTCTCCACTCCACGCTTAAGAATTGGGTTGTAATATGTGAACAAAGCAAGTGGAGAAGACAACTGTGGAACCACCTGTCCAGAAATGACCAATATGTGATAAGAACATAACCAAAGAAAGGGGCAATAAGGATAATCAATCACAGATGGAGATATTTTACATCTTTCCTTTGAGTAGTCCTGGACATCTACATGGATGTATCTCTAACAAACCCTTATTAAAAATTGAAATTCTATGAAAATTAAAATTAAGGCTAAAAAAATGAACATTACAATTTTGTTGGGTGAGGCATGCATTCCATAATCCATAATTGAACAGGTACAAGGTTTTATGCACTCAATAATGAGCATAAGTAGGATCAATGGGGTGGTTATAACATACTCATTTAACAAATTTTATTAAGAAACAGGAAAGATAAACATGTGTAAGAAAAGAAGATACATTGCAGGAAATTTTTTTTCTAGATGAGCTGCCTGGAAAATTCATTGACCTTGAAACATGACAACAACATTGGTTGTATCAAAGTTTAGTATACCACCATGCCTTAAGAACTCTAATAAGATTTTAATGTTGACTTTTCCAAAATGGTGTGCCTGAAATTAAAAACCCTCCATCTTCAGACTAAAATGTACCAAACTATATCTAATTATCCTACCTCCTTCAACATTGAAATAATTGCATTGAAGTCAGTTCCTTTGGCCAAGGAGCGCGTAGCTGCAGCCTGTACAGAAAAAACATTACCAAGAGAGTTCAAAATAATAATTGAACATACAATACAACCACAGAAATACCATTGTCAAACCTGGATGACTGGACCATCTGCCAAAGGATCAGAGTATGGTACACCGAGTTCAATTATGTCGGATCCACAGGAATCAAGCAGCTTCAGCGCCTCGGCAGTTGTTGAAAGGTCAGGGTCACCAGCAGTAATGTATGGGATCAATGCCACCTTCAGACAGAAACATGCTTGTCAAAACAGGTAAATATCAACTCTGCAAAGTTTATAAAGTAAAGTCCTTTAAACCATTCTGATTTTTTTAAAATACACGAACGTGACATGTGACATGATTTGATGCGTCTCACTTAAAGTAAAGGACTTAATAATAGGTATGTTATATCATACATTATAATATTTTATTGTCAATATTTATTAAATGAATGCCGATTTTTATACTTAAATTTTACTGTTTAACAATTATAAATTAATATGTGAGGTGCATTTCTTAATTTAAAGATTGGAGTTTGAATCACCGTGCCCTCAAATTATAAACCTGTTAAAAAAAAAAAAATGAATGCCGACTTTAAGACCTAAATCTTGTGGTCCAAGGACCCTATACCTCACATCTAAGGTTCATCCTAAGGCGCATCTTGGGGTTGAATCTACACTCCCAAGTTATAAACCATTAAAAAAAAATGAATCCCGATTCCCAAACACACTTTGGACCAAAACGTTTCATCTTCTAACAAGCAACACCCCCTCTCTGAAAAACCCACATAACACTAAACAATGAAAACAAATACCCATTAAGTAAAAATGACGAAAAAACAACAAGGAACTGATTACCTTGCCATCTTTCTTCAACCTGGAGAAAGTCTCAGCGAGACCAGGAGTTGGAGCTGCGGTGAGGGCAGCCAAGGGAGTGAACCTCTTGACTGAAACAGAGGATTTCTCAAAGGAAAGACGATTGAGAGAATGGTTTTCCGGTTTCCTTAGCTGGAGGAAGCTGGCCGTCGATTTCAGGGAAGTAGCCATTATGATGCCAAGTCTTAAGTCACGGAAAAGCAGTCAGCAAAAAGTTGACAGTTCAAAGGATTTGACAACAGAAGAGTTTCCGTTTCAACATTGATTTCTTTTTTTTTTTTGTCCCCATTATTTATATGATAATTTTGGGGTTTATTTAAATTTTCTTTTTCATTTTTTATTTGAAAATTTGAAAATACCTGCCTAAATATTAATTACTTAGCATGTGAGGGCTGTGGGGTTGTTGGGATGTTTATGGAAAGGCAAATACCAAATTTTGTTCTTTCATGAAATTTAGTCTAATTTTTATCATAAATATCTGCTATCCTTCTAACTTTTTATTTGAATAAGAAATGGTCCCTAAGTTTTTTTAAATTACTAAGTCTAATTCTACCTTTAGTTACTTCCATTACATTTTTAACAAAAATTTTAAATGAAATTTATAAAACTTACCAGAAGCTTTGAATATAATTTTTTTTTTTAAAGACGGGGTAAAACCATTCTTCACTTTTCTAAGGGGAGACATATATTTCCTCCTTTTTTTTTTTTTTTTTGAACATTACTTACTCTTGTGTATTTGCAAGTGGATAACAAACTTTTTTTCAAGGTTGTTTGTAAGCCTTATAGGATGCAAGCTGGACTTATGCAATTATACAAAAAATTATCAGTCTTGAAGGATGTCATGTTAAGACTATATATGGATAACAAATTTTGACAGTTATTGGCATTCATACGAATGACTACATTTGACTAATTGCATAAATAATTGTT
The DNA here is from genome assembly GCA_020521535.1 of Rubroshorea leprosula. Classification (NCBI taxonomy): domain Eukaryota; kingdom Viridiplantae; phylum Streptophyta; class Magnoliopsida; order Malvales; family Dipterocarpaceae; genus Rubroshorea; species Rubroshorea leprosula. The sequence continues at coordinate 5,252,600 of BPVZ01000001.1, read as the reverse complement.
TTGATTAAAGATAAAGAAAAACTGAAAATGGTTTCTAGGCCATTTAAAAAAGTTAAGAATTGAAAAATCAAAGAAATAAAGAATGGTGCATAATGTCGGATAGGCATAATGTGCTTAAAAAATGTTTCAACAATGTTTAAAAAAAAAAAAAAAAGGAAATATACATTTAGTCTTGGAAAAAAGAAGAAGGGTTTAACCTTTTGTTTTTTTTCTTTTTTAGGATCATAATGAATCTCCAGAATTGCAATTAGGATTTATGTTTGAAACTTAACGGAAGTAACTAATGGTCGAATTATACTTGTTGATTTTGAAAAAATTGTGGGCTATTTATGGTATAAATGAAAGGTTGAAACACCATCTAATATTTATAGTAAATGTTAAGGACCAAATAAAGTATTTACCCTTTATAAATACTTTAGGGTGCACCTTAAAAGAGTGAGGTAATTATCAGATTTTAAATAGTTTATATCACATTTTTTTACTATAATATTATACTTTTATACTATATTTTTTCTCAAAAATTTATATTTTTTTGTTTTACAATAAATTAAAAAATATAATAATTAATTAAAATAAAAAATATGTCATTAATAATTGAGAATGTGAGAATTACATCACCCATTTTAAAAATGAAATAAATCTTTTTTTTTCATTAACATGTAATTTTATTGAAAAAAATGTTTTTCAAATTGGATTACACATTAAAAATACAAGTCAATTGATAAATTTAAGAAAATATTTTTAATGAAAGTCATCTCTATATCATTTCACTAATGAAAGCTTCGTAATTTCGATAATCAAACAGCACTTTTAATGTGCAGTATGACTTTAAAAACACGAATTTTAAATTTTAGTCATAGAAATTGATTATTTATGTGAATTTATTTTTATTTTCTTACTCTATTTTTATTTGGTAAAAATAAAATTATCTACCTAAATATTAATTTTAAAAAATATTGTACAATTTAAATAGATTATACTAAATAGTATAAATGAAATTATTAGATAAAAACAAGTTCTCTATGTACCACAAAAAAAAAAAAAAAAAACAAAGTCTCTAATATTAAAATTTATCTCTCTCACCCAAATACTGCAAAATAGGAAACTTATATTAATTTACTTACCATGTTAGGGCTATGGGGGTTGTTGGGATGCTCATAAAACTAAGTTTTAAATACTTTAATTTGTATCTTAAAAATGGAATAAACTATTTATTCATTAGGAAAATGATACATGCTATGAATTGAGGATGTAACTCAGGTAACCAAAGTATGTGGCAAGCCACGTGTGCTGCTGACATGTCTTTTTTTTTAATTAAATCAACAAAATAGCTTTAATTTTCAATTACTCTTAAACCTCGTTCCCAATTTTATCTTAATTTGAATCGACTCTTCAATGTTTAATTGTTTGTCCTTAAATTTTAGTATTTGAATAAAATGAATCAAAAGTTTAAATCTCACCAACCACTTGAATATTCACATTAGACCTACAAACTATTGGTGCTTTTTTCAACTCATGAGTTAGATTCATTCCCTTCCTCCTTCCCCCTCTAATGGCACTTGTTCAAAAGTTTTCTCCCAACTTTCCCCTTTTTTTCTGCAAAACCCCAAGTTCGTAATCAACTACTTTCAATTAAATACAACGCAACTCACTTTACATTACAATCAAGTAGGTCATCATTACAATCAACACACCTCACTAACTCAGGTTACAGAGAATGAAATCTATTACATTACAATCAAGTCGATCATCATTGCAATTAAATACAACGCACCTCACATGAAAGGTTGCATCAACAGAAAGAGCAATCTCGCACACTCAAATGAGGATTGAAAGCAACAAGACAGTAAGTCTTGGTAGAGAAAAAATAAAATTCAACAACAAAACTCTTTGAGCTGTTGAACAACAACGGTGTAGATCAGCTTTGCCTAGGTCACATCACTGTTATCATTTTTTTTTTTTTACTAAACCCTTCAGTATTTAGAAATAACATTGAATCTTTATTAACCTAAAGTTAATTGCCTAAGGTAGAGATCCATTAACAGAGCTGAGAGGTAGAGAAGGGAAACTAAGTCTTTTTCTTTCTTAGTATTCTTTATCTGCCATCACAGGAAAACTAATCTTCGAATTAGTTGGTTATGAACTTGGGCTTTTGCAGAAAAAAAGGAGGAAGTTAGGAGAAAATTGGGAATGGCATTTAAGAGTAATTCAAAATTAATCACATTTTGTTTCCATGTAATTTATTGATAGAATTTGATTATTTATATGAATTGAACTTCAGAATTAACAAATAAATCAAATTTCCATCAAATCACTAGCAAATTCACATTTTTTATGCAGTCAGTAGTAGTAGTAATAATAATAACAATAATAACAACAACAATAATAATAATAATAATAATAATAGAGTAATGGCTTTAGCTTGTCTCTACTCTCTAGGGATAAATTTTGATGTATATGGGCCAACCCAGAATATTGAATGTCTATTTGTCAAACTGTTGAGATGTTTCTTGGGCCCACCTGTTGGGCTTCTCCATCTTCAAAAAAGAAAAAAAAAAAAAAAGGAAAAACCTAGCTCTAGCGGTGGTTGGACTTGGCGGGCAAACGGCGCAGAAAACGACACCGTTTCGAGTAATAAAAAAAAAAAAAAGAGAAACCAGGTAGTGGCTGTAGAAGTAATTTCCATCAAAGACAACCCCTTTTACGAAAAGCAGGATATTTTTAACCACGATAAAGCCACCATCTTTTACGTCTCTTCCTTTGTCTCCGTTTCTCTTTCTCTCTGTCTCTCTCTCTCTTTCTGCTTTTTCTCCGGCTATCCCCAAAAAACAAAAATCAAAAGCTCTAAACTTTCCGTTCTTTGGCCGGTGAGAAAGGGTGTTTCTTCTTCGACCCTCTTTTCCTTTCGTTTAGCTTTGCATGTAGATGCTCTTTGATAATCCTAGCTCTCCTCCACGTTGACTCTTCCTAATGGCGAATAACCCAAATGAAGCCCCGGCGGATGATTTCTTCGACCAAATCCTGGGTCTACCAAACTTCGCGTCGGCTGATACTGGGTTGGCCGGAGCTGACGGTGGATTAGCGGGTTCGGCTGCTGCTGGCGCGCCGATGATGCTGCAGCTGAGTTCCGGAGATGGGTCCGGTCACCTTGGTGGAATTGGGGGTGGTGGAGGAAACGCGTTTCATGGGCAGGTGTTTCCTCTGGGGCTGAGTTTGGACCAGGGGAAAGGTGGGCTCTTCAAACCGGAGGAGGCCTCTGGTAGTGGGAAGCGGTTTCGTGTTGAGGTTGTTGATGGCAGAGCTGCTGCTGCTTCTGTGAAAAATGTAAGAGAACACCCCCTATGTTTTTAAAAATTGATAATCTTTGAGTAATTCTACCTTAGTTTTTGCTTGACTGACGAGGAAAGTGTATTTTTGGAATTTTTTAATGGCTTCATTTAATTAAAGAATTTTGTTTGTGGATCTTAAGTAATGATTAATCTTTTCTATACATGAACAAAATGATTAATTATTATTGGTTAATTCCTTTCCAAATATTTGGCTACTGAGTAAGCAGAACATGTCTGTTTGTTCTTTCTTGGATGCGATGCATTACTTTTAAGCTTGAAATTTAAATATAGAGATACTGAATTTATCTGTTTGTGTTTATTTAAGTGTGATGTTATTATTATGTAACCAAGTCTAAAATCAAAGAAGACAAGCAAAAGACGACGAATTGGAGTAAGGAATTTGGAGTAATTTGGTTGGAAGTACTATTGTGAGATACCAAGTTCTATATTTGACAAGAAAAATAATACAAAGATGTGCTGTAGGATGGTCTAGGTATCAAACTCGCTGGATAGAATTACGCAATGAATGAAGAAAATAGACAAGACTTTTACACCATGACCGGAAATTCGTTTTTCAAAGATTAAGAATTCATTACTCCAAGTGCCGGGTCGTATCAATGTAATTTTCATGTATAACCAAAAGAAATAAAAAATAAAAAACTCAAAACTCTTGTATATCCTTATTAGTATACTTGGACCAGACTATTGGGATGACTAACGACTGCTGCAAATTTATTTACTAATTATTTGTACTTTCAGTTTGTTCTGAATTTCTTTTATGAAAAAATAGTTTCCAAGAGTTTTGAAAACTGTAACAGCTATTGCCTCTTTCATTGGGTGTTGAATTTTGTAGACTAAGATTTGAAAAAATATGTTTGATGATGTGGTGTTATTGACTTTGTCCTCCTTACACAATTAGATGCTGTAGTTACTCTTTTTTTTCCCCGTTTTCCTTCTTTATCTTTCTTTTTATTTTCTATAGTGCCATAGTTATTTCCTTCATAATTTTCCAGATTTTCCATGGTCAACCAATGTCAGCAACAGTTGCTGCAGCACCACATCCCCCTACAATGCGACCGAGGGTGCGGGCTCGACGAGGACAGGCTACAGATCCACACAGCATTGCTGAGCGGGTAAGCTCAATTAATTACACATGATTATGACAAACATGGGAATTAGAAATGAATACAAGACATTGGCAGATGTTTGTTTAAATCTCCATGCATGGTTATGTCACTTCTTTGTAAGTCACAACAAAGAAAAAGCAGGGAAAAAAATCTAGAAATCAGGTCCATTATGTTTGATAATTGAAGAGTTCCTTTCTTACTCAGTTGTCACTGCATGTGTTTCTTGGCAAGGCCAAGATTATTTATCTATAAACTGGTTGGTTTGAGCAAATTAAGTTTGTTGATCATTAATTTGGCTCAAACACCATAAATTAATGAACCAAATGGATGAGGTGCTATAAGCTTACTTTTATATAAGTCTAGAGAAATGGTTTATACACTATGATGAACATAAGAAATACTTCAAATCTTCAATGCATTTTTAATTTTGGAGGGAATCATCTAGAGGTGGACTGACTGAACCATTTTTCATTCATAGAACAAGAGTTTATTGATTCTCCCTAGCATTCTCACAATTGAGGAATTTGGAAAGTGGACCTCTTCATTCTGGTCCTCTTGTTTCAGAAATGGTTATGCTTTAGGGTTAGATCTAGGATTCGGTAGCCAATTTTATCTGACACTCAAGTTAACTTATTCATGCTTCTAAAATTGTTTCACAACTGCCTTCAAAATTTTCCTTTGGAACAGTTGCGCAGAGAAAGGATAGCTGAAAGAATCAGAGCTTTGCAAGAACTTGTTCCTAGTGTCAACAAGGTCAGTTACTTTTACTCAGTTTTATAAAATTTATTGCACGATATGGGCTTTTCATTTTAAATAGAAGCATCCTGCATTACTGCTTGTCTATTTTGTTGGAACATAATATCTGGAAGGGGTTGAGGATGCCCTTATGCTTCCTGGAAAATTAAGAGTGTAAACTAGAAGTAGAAGATCCTTCATTAATTTCCTTTTTCCAATGTAAAATTGTGGAGGGCAATGCTCTCTGATTGGCATTATAAAATCAAAATCTGTTGATAATGATTGCCTCAGTTCTTTAGCCTTAAAACAGTAATCTGCTTAATTCTATATATAGTGTTATGAGTAGCCAACCACATCATGTAAAAACCTTTAAAACTATCTAATTTTGTTCTCCATTTTGTGGTAATCTACCTCCTGGTGCTAATCTTCAGGGATTTTTAATAGGTCTATTGATCTGGATAGTAAAATTTGAGCATGAGATCATACCATTGAAGTGAAGTTTATTCTGGTGTCTTAAATATCCAGTCAGCCATTTGGAACTGTTGTCATCTAGGACATATATTTAGGAGTTCTCTCGTTAGTGAAACATGAATTGCCTAATTCCATGGGTAATTTATCATTTGCCAAAACTTAATAAGAACTTTAATTTTTCATCTCAGTTGGAATAATTACATGTTGGAACATGGAATGAATTCTTCTTAATGACTACCCTATTTTGTTTGATGGCTTGGTTCATTAAATTCCATGGTGTCCTTTAAGCTGCTGGCAAGGCTTGTGGACCACTGAAAATATTACTAAAATTTATGTTATTTGTCTTAAAACTGCCACCCCAGAGTTGTGGTGTCTACATGTATTGGATGGATTATGCCCTAGCTAAGTTGATTTTTGTTCAAGAGATCCTGAAATTTGGTGATTTATGTTTGGTTTTTGCAGTGACATCTTGGGAGGTCAATTGCTAATAAAATTTACTTAGCATGCTGTATAATCGTCCTTTAATATTGAAACACGTTTCTTTTTGCAGACTGATAGAGCAGCCATGCTTGACGAAATTGTAGATTATGTGAAGTTCCTGAGGCTTCAAGTTAAGGTATAACTAACTATGTTTCTTATTTGAATTCGCATTTCTCCTTAAAATAAATGAGGCTTGCACTGCTTCTACTGAAACATTTGCTGAATGTTCAGTAAATTCTTTTGCTAGCTCCCCGACAACTGAAAACTGTCGGGAAAAGTTCATTTTCTTCAAGCTGAAAAAGATTTTTGTCCTGATGAATGTGGTCGTGATTTTTGCCATTATTCATTTATGATTAGTCTATAAGTGAGTATCTCTGTTGTCCTTTGCATCTTCCAACCTAAAAGTGCAAATCAGACATCCTAAAGAAATGGAGAGCCTCTAATTAGAAACTTTCATGCTAATCTTTTGTTAATAATATTATATTAATTTATTCGTGCAGGTTTTAAGCATGAGTAGATTGGGCGGCGCTGGTGCGGTCGCACCACTTGTTACAGACATCCCACTATCATCAGTTGAGGTAGTAAATTAATACCTGATCTACTTGTAAGATTGTTTATTTTGTTCCAATCTATACAGGCAACTGAGCTGTCCTCACTTCCATTTCAGGATGAAAGCGGCGAAGGAGGAAGAAACCAACCAGCCTGGGAGAAATGGTCAAATGATGGCACAGAGCGGCAAGTAGCCAAGCTCATGGAAGAAAATGTGGGAGCTGCCATGCAATTCCTTCAGTCGAAAGCTCTTTGCATCATGCCCATCTCGCTTGCCACGGCAATCTACCACGCTCAACCACCAGATACCTCATCCATTGTCAAGCCAGAAACAAATCCTCCATCCTAGACCAAGAAAAGGGTATGCATCCCACCCTCTCTCCCTCCCTCCAGGTTCCCCACATATTATTTTTGTCCAATCCAACCCGACAAAAATAAGTTGTCTGCTCAGTTTCAAAATGCAATCAAAGTCAGATACCATAGTTATTGCTTTTTTTTCCTTCCTTTCCAACTTTTCTTTTTCAAAACAGGGTTCGATGTCAATGCCTAAAAAATTAACAGGCAGGCCCTGTCATATCTTGACAGGTTCAAGTAAAGGAGAAGAATTGTCAAAGCTCACTTGATGCTCTTCTTTTTTTCTCTTTTACCATTGGTGGGGATAGTGGAAAATGATGGAAGCAACTTTTATAGTGGGGGCTCTGATTTTTGGTAGTGGGTTGTGGGACATCCTAAAGGGTTAGATAGAGTATATAATATTGTGATATGCTATTATTGTAGTGTATTTTATTTCAGAGGAAATCAATGCAGAAGTAGAAAGGATATTGGGTTGGCATTGTTGGTGTAGTCCAATGGATATTGATGGTGCATACTTTGTCTAAAGGGGGGTTATGTTTCCAAAAGCAATTTGACTTCTTTTTCTTCTATTCTCTTGTTTCATTATTGGATGATAAATCATTGGAGAGAGGACCAATATCTTGCCTGCCCAAGTAGGATTAGGTCTTTGATTTCGAAAATGGTGATTACTTAACCAACATTAAAATTTATATGTACCCAGATCGAATGCCAAAAAGAAAATTCTTCTATGATTCAAAGGGAATATTTCCTGCAAACCATATGCCCTAGACCTGTTTAAAACGATATGCCCTACCTGTTAAAAGCTGTTGAGGTGCCAAGCCTAGCAGGAGTGCACGCATGACTGAGTGTGAACGTATGTGGGAAGACGTCATCTTAAATTCAAAAGACATTCTCATCCAGACTTTGATTCAGTTTGCGCTCCGAATGAACTTCACCAAGCGGTCTAATAACCGTGCGTCTCATTGAAATTGATAAGTTATTCGTCTCATTGAAATTGATAAGTTATTCATCAGATTTAGAAGTGAATCCCTAATTGCTAACATCTAATAATAATAACTTACTAACTATTGTCCTTATAAAAAAATAAAAAAAAAAGTTTGCACTCCGAATGCTAACCTTATTCCAACCAAAAAGCCGCCAAAGTCGGCACTAATCTATGAACTGTATGCTATTACTACTTTATATGTGAAATGGTGGACGGTATTAGAATTCCACTCGACTGTTACTAAAAAGTATTAACATTGATGATTGTTTTGCATTTTTATAATTGAATCATTTGTACTTGGTCTGAGTCCCTTGTTCCTTGTTACAATGATTGTAAGTTTGCTCATCATTCTTTTTTCTTTGATACCGTCAATAAGCGAAGTACCTAAACATGATTAACCTTTTCAAATCATGCTTTCCTACCATCCAGAGGCAAAATACTTAAACATGACTAACTTGGTCAGAGCAACTCGAATCCAACTGAAAATCAATCGACACTGGTCCTGGGTAAAGAGATCTATCATGTATGGTCACAACAAATATTAACCGTTCCTAGTATTTCTTTTTGTTAAGCCTTTAACTCGATATTATTCTTACAGTAGTGACTTGTAGATTCAATTTGGTCATAACAAAGTAGAATTAATCACGTTTTATTTAGTATAACAAAATAGTGTAAATGACAGATTATATATTAAAAATATGATCTACCTTACGAATTTACTTAAATTCTCTTAATAAAACTATTTCTTATACTATTTCATTAATGTTATGTTTGGGAATGTGAGTTTGGTTGGAATGTATTTGAATTTGAGACTCCAAATTCAAATACACTATTTGTTTATATTAAATAAGAGTGTATTTGAATTTGTTTCAAATTTATGTATTTGAACATGTATATTTCAAAATCAAAACTGTATGTATTTCAAATACTCTGAATTTTAATTCTTAATTTTAGTATTTTGTCAAATTAAATAGGATGCTTGATGACATATTTGATCAACTTCACGATCAAAGCCCTTTTCTCCTTCTTTGGCACAAATCATCTCTTTCTTTTAATTTCATGGTGTATATAATTTTTGAATGTAAATCTCAAATTTATATCATGACTAGCACACTCATGAGTTTGCCAATCAAAATTGAATTATCAGCTATCTCTTCTTCTTATGTGGATACGAAGGGTGAGGCGAAGGAATGGTTATGAACTCATAGCGTCAATGCACCTCCTTCCCCACCAGCCTATTTGTTTGGCCACCTCCCTTCACTTTGCTTCTCTTTTTCTTAGAATTAGCACACTTTATTAGTGCTTGTATTTAAAGGCATGCACCTGTTCTAACTTCTAACTTCATATATTTAATTGGTTGGGCTTCATATTTTGTTCAAGAATGGAGGGGCAATGGAATTCGCTTTCAACCAACGTGCTTAACCCTATTAGCCCTTTCTGTTTGTAAGTGATTATTGACAAAGCTTTTAACTAAATCTATTCAATTGAACTGTTGGTTGATATTTGAAAATTTTTGGGTCTTGAGGTGGTGAGGCCTAAAAGAGTACAATCTTTTTTTGCTTTGCATACCACCTATTAAATAAATTGCCTCACTGCAGTTATGATGTTTTGAGTCTTTTGATACAATACTTCGAATAGAGACTAGAGAGAGAGAAATAGGGGTATTGACATGGACAACTAGAATTGTCTACTAAGTATTTGTGAAAATGCCTCAATAGGAAGAACTAATATCAATTCAATTTCAAATTCATAGTAATTTAATTTATCCAAACTATGTATTTTAACAAGTCCTTAAAATATGTCTTTAAATTACATGTATTTTAAATACAATCATTAAATTCAAATTTAAGTTCCCAAATGTAACCTAAGGGTATTTAAATAAATTTATAGGGATGAACAACACTTTTAATATATAATCTACCCTGAAAAACTTGACCATCTTAATATAAATTAAATAAATCAAGCAAAAGAAAGATGACTTCCAAAATCCGCAAATTTTTTTTTTAAAAAAGGATTTATAATCGAAGTTAGTGCAACAACGCCATATAAAAACATACTTATTTTTAAATCTTAACTGGAATTGAGCTTCATTCAAAAATAAAAAATTACTCAAATATAACGTAAATAAAAAGCACCATTCCTGAATTAAGTTAAGAAACAGGGTAACAATAAACTTTGAAATTACCTATCATGCTGATCCAAATCCAATGTCAAATTCAGTGTTCAGATCACAGTGAGTTCCATTGCCACATTCAACGCATGCTATGGTTTATTCTTCTATCTTAAACATACCTGTAAATAATCTGGCGCCAATCCATGCAATATAAAACAGGTTGGCCTTGCATGGAACCAAACACCCTTCAGGTACCATATCAGCAGAAAAATACAAAATGGTTGAGATTGGCAAATGCAAGACATACATCTCAGAGAAACTCTGGCAACATCCAGCTTCACATTATTAGAGGTAACATGGGCAAGAAAAAGTTTAGCAGGCATCAAGATCACGGCATGGGGGAGGTTTGGGTTCGCCTAGTAAGGTAGTATTCCCTCCTTCTGGTCCACTTCTGATGCGCTTTGGATTTTGTGTACCATGCTGAGAAATGGAGAAGAAATTTAAACATATAGCAATAAAATAAAATGAAAAAAAAAAAAATCCCTAGTCTATAAAAAATAAAATATTACTTCCAGTAGCTTACCGGTGGTTTCTCCCCTCTTCGTAACTTCTCAACCATCTCAACAACTTTTTCTGGAGTAACATCTTCCTGCATTTGAGATCAGATACTCCAAATAAATTTCCAATAGCTCTGTTTCACTATAGCGTAAAAGCACAAAAATTTACGTGATATCAACAAAAACATCGACTTACATAGTAATTGTAAGTATATCCTTCAGATCCATTGGAGTAATCAGCCACTGTAATCATAGGAGCGTTTACACAACATCCCTGCACAAATTGAACCCAATAATATCAGGCCTATATGCCATAAGAAAATATCTCCTGTCCAATTCCCTTTGTCTTGCAAATACCACAGTAGTTTTCTTATTTAATTATTTTTATTTTTGGCAGCAATACCATGGTAGTTAGAACTCAGAAGAAGCAATACAGGTAACTTTTAGGTTCTATTGTTTTTCATCTGGTGCAATCTTTAACTGAAAATATTCCTGCTACCCTTTTTACAACTTTCATTCCAAATCTTTTGTCAAATGATCCTTTGGGAATCACTGGTTAAATTGCATTCTGTGATTACAGGCCACTCCACATTCAGCATTTGTCAAGAAAATCCCAGTGCTAAAGCTAGTTAACAGATGAAGATTCTGATGAAAAAACAAGGGAAAATGACTTACCATGCATTCCATCTCTCCAACAGAGAATAGACCATCCTTTGTTACTTCTGCGGATCACATATAATGGAAGCTTAGTCTCCAACTGCTATTTAATATTTAAAAATCCAACATGAGGTCAATTTAACTTTAAAGCACTAAGACAGATTATGCATGCAAAACTCACCATTGCGCTTAACTCCCAAGTGTTTTAGTAAAGCCTCTTCAATTTCACGAGAACCACGTATCATACAAGGAGTTGTGCCACAAACCAAAAGATGGTACTTCCCAACCTGAAAGAAAATTCAAAAAACCCACACAGGTAAGTTACAACATGTTAACTGAGAATGGCACATAGACCTGCAAATGCAATAAACACAGCTTATCACCTTTGACCTATTGAACATCGAATAAAATGTAGCAACCTCATATACACGGATAGGAGCAACTTCTATAATCTTTGCCACCTGTACAAGTCAATAAATTAGAATCAAATGGTTCTTTCAATGATAAACAAACCAAGCCAAGTGAATACATATGTCAAAGTTTAACAATTTGCTGCATGAAAACCAAATTAATTCTGTTTAACGGCTCGAAGAAAAGAGAGAATATAGAAGGAAAAGAAAGCAAACGAGAACAGTATCAAAGAAATAAAAGAATGGAATGGAGGAGAGAGTGAGGGCTATCTTCTCCCTTGGTTGGAGGTTCAATATAAACAAAAGAAGAGAAGAAGCAGGTGTAAGAAAACTTATAGTTATGCAGACAAAAAAAATTCAATCCAATAAGACCTTAGAACAAAATGGTTTTCTAAGGAATATATTTCCTCCACTTATGAGTCCTAATTTAGGTACTGGAGTCTTAAAAAATTTGATTATGTATACACCAAAGACAAGGTTTGACTGATCAAGTCTTAAAAAACATGATTATGCATGCATTTCAAAGTTTTTATCACTTACTACTCAAAAAAAAAAAAAAAAAAAAAGGAATTCTAAAGGAAATCCTATAAGCTGAAGCCTATTTGCAAGTGAATATATAATCATATTGTTGCTCGGCAAAAATATATACAAAAGAAAATGTCTGCCAAAGTTCAAATAGAAAGAAAGAAAAAAAGAAAATAGGTAAAAGCATAGGCTCTTTTGCAAGTTCAACGTCAAAGTCTAGTCAATGTCCCATTACCATACCCTAAACAAAAATAGAACAAAACATTGAATTGGGAAATTTTAGTTGGCTTAAAGAGAAATTACTTAG
>BPVZ01000001.1:5176694-5192125 GCA_020521535.1 Rubroshorea leprosula | reverse complement strand
TAATAGCTAGACGAAGGATTTGAAGATAGAAAAGGTTCTCAGGAGCTAAATAAATTCGAAGGCCATTTCACAGGGCGTGGAGTAGCGCGGAATTGCCCCCAAGATGGACAAACATCCAGCTGCGCGGCATTTCATTTCCCTGAGCCATATAGCAGGCTTTACTTACTGTACGAATACGAACCTCACCTCAACTCTACATCTTCATCTTCCTTCCAGAGAAAAAGCATCTTTCTCTAATGGCGGTGAACACTTCTAGTATATTTTGTTTAGAAGTTGCCTGCAAGGAAGTGTGCAGTTTCTGTCTGAATGGTATATTACTAGGGATATCATTTTTGTAGTGGTCTTGATTGTGTTTGGCTGTAGGGAAGCTATTTTTTGTTATCTATTTTCTCCCATTTCCACTATTTTTTTTTTTTGTTCTTTCATCCCTTCCGTTCATATGGCGTAGGATATTAGTTCGTTATCCAGGTAATATTCTAGAAGGTATTTACCTTTTTTTTTTTATCATTAATATCTAAAATTTATATTAAATTTTGATTAATTTACAATCGAATTGTATTAAATTTTATAAAAAAAAATTATCCAAACATTTGTTTTTCTACTTATAAGAGCTGAAGTTAAAATTTTTATTTTAAAAAAATTGAGTTATTTCCATTAAAATAAAATCAAAAGGCTATTAATATTTAGCTGAATTATTAGCAATAAAAAAAGACTTACTTTGAAGTAAATTATTCCAAGGAAAAGGTGTTTGAGTTAAATTTTTTTTAAAAATTATTCAAATATTTTTTTAACTTATTTAAAATTATTCTTAAAAGTTATTTATATATATAATTTTTAAACAAATTTATAAGGCGTCGTATTTAACCGTTACTTTAAAGAAAATGAATGCACGTGACCTAACACCACTGAATCCGAAAGTACAAGTGTTAAGTTTTTATATTTTTAATATAATTTTAAATTAAAAAATTTATTATTTTTTTGTAAACATCACCTGTGCTTAATTGAGCGTAGGAAACGCGAATACCATCGTCGCCTGGGCCACTCAACTGGGCTCGATAACTTTCTTCGGCCCCAAGTAGAATGATCCGCAAAAAGACAACAACAGCCAGCTGCACCGCGTTTCATTTCCTGAGCCATTTAGTTAGCAGGTTATAGTGTACGTCACCTCCGTTCTACATGCTCATCCTCCTTCCAGAGAAAACCCGTCTTCTCCAATGGCGTCGTCGTCTTCGTCTTCTTCTTCTTCGTCTCTAGGTTTTTCTCATTTCCTTTAACTCTTCCAACCTTCTTTTTTTTTTTCTCTCTCTCTCTTTTCCACCATTTCTTATCAGAAATTTGTTTCTGTTCAGGTAATACTGTAATGCAGAAGCAGTTGCTTGATGCAGCGTCCTCTGGAGACCTTCTGCTGTTAAAGAGTAAGAGTTGCATTTTCATTAAATTCATTTACTTAATCGACTTTCTTTACTACAGGATTTGATTCCTTTGTTTGGAAATGTTGAAGCAGAGCTGGTGAATGAGCTTGAGGTCAAAGGTGGTTTGGCTGAAACAATTGCGAGTATAAGGAACAATGGTGGCTCAACCACTCTTCATGTGGCGGCGGTGGCAGGAAAAACTCACGTCTGCAAGTTTCTTGTAGAGGAGGTAAAACTCGACGTCGATCTGAAGAATGACATATCAGGTATAAGTATATGTATGGAAACCATCTATAATACTTTATGAACATTTTCTAGTATCGATACGGATTTGTTCGGTATTTGGATCTGTGAGTATTTCTTGACAGCAAGATTAGCAACTGCAATACTATCCATGTTTTATTGCTAGCTAATTAGTATTTGGTCTGTATCTCTTCGGCATATGGTTATGGCTAGTTCTTGAATCTTCAATTTCGGTTTTGGATTCAACTGCTGAACTTGTTTTATTGTGGCGTCTGTATATTCCTTGAACTATTCTAGCTTACAATTCTTGTTTACAGATGAGAATCCTTTACACTCTGCATGCTTTAACGATCACTATCTCACTGCTGAATATCTTGTTGAGAATTGTGCAAATTTGAATGCTATGGCTGTCCATTGGCGTAAGCGGACTCCTTTGCACTGCGCTGCAGAAAGAGGTATTTAAACTTTTCTAAGATGAAAGCTGATGATTATATGTTTGACCATTTGAATGTCCATAAATAAAGTGGTTATGCATTTTCTAATATATTGCGAAAAGGAGATTTGAATGGAGAAGATGTGGTCGCAATTGCTTATGTGGTGCCTTTGTTGCGTCTGGAATGTTTTTCTTTTTCTTTTTTTTCTTTTTATGTTTGCTTGAGTTGTTTCTCCTTTAAACACTTAGGGAGATGGGCAATCAAGGAGATTTCCCCACATCAAAGATTTATATAACACACATCAAAGATTTCTGCAGTTCTAGAACAGAAGGCCTTTCCCCACTTTCATGCTGTTAATAATTTAGTAATTGTGTGAGTTGAAAGTATATCTTTGGACACTGATTTTTTTTATTCCAGTCCTGAGTAGTGATTATAGCTATATGGAGTTTCTTGTATTTAGTCTTCCATTTGGAATTAGTTTTATGGTGCAGTATAAAGTTTTACTACTTGGCCCTACTGTTGCAGGATCCAAAAGACTTATAAAGTTGTTGGTGTCAAAAGGTGCTGACCTGAATGCAGTAGCTGAGTTTGGCACACCTCTGCTAGTTGCAGCTCTTAGGAGCAATAAAGATTGTATTGATATTTTGTTAGATAACCATGTTGATGTAAGAAAGATTTATCTTTGCCATGTATATTTATGTATATTTCCAGAAAAATGAGTTCTGCTGATTGGAGCTAGGCTTAGATAGCTTAGCAATGTAGGTTTTTTTACCCCTCATATCTATTATCCATTGAAAGCTGTTTTCTTCTGCTATGAATCTATTATGTAATCTTCAATTCATTACAATTTCCCTAAAAAATTTGTTTGATGGTGTCTTACTTTATGCTTTATCTCATTTTTGCTGTTTTGTATAGCCAAATGTGATCGACCATGATTTGTTTTCCCCATTGACGGCATCTATTGGAGCTCAATCGATTGAATGCGTGAAACTCCTGCTAGGGGTATTACATTTTCTCTCCTTTTAATTTTAAATTTATCTTTGCCATATACAAGAATCATTGTTAAATATTAATGTTGAAGTATGTGGTTCTTTAAATTATCTGTCATTTATCTTATACAATGACAAAGACAAATATGTGAATACGAATTTCTATAGGCTGTAATGTGTTAGATTGGCAATAAGAAATCTGAGTTTGGCTGCCTTCGAACATGTAGCTAATAATCCATGCTTTGTTTTTGGTCATTTGCTGCAAATGGACTGATGGCAGTAGCCTGAGCTTCTAGAAATAGATTGTTTTAATGCTTACCAGTGACTAGCCACTCACAAATATTTTCAACTATGGTTTTTTTTCCTTTCTCTCTCTCTCTCTCTCTTTCTATGTTATCATACTGAATACCACTATATTTAATTATTTTATAGGCAGGAGCTGATCCAAACATAAGTTGTCTGCTTGGAATGACACCTTTGGGATTTGCAGCTTCAAGAGGATCGACTGAAATTATTCAATGTCTGTTGAATGCTGGTGCTGATCCAAATGTCACTGATAATGTGAGTTGCTGCCAACCCCATGCTTTATGTCTAGTTAACATTGAGCAGTCAATTTTCAGTCGGTTTTTAATAAATTTAAACACTTAATGTTACAGTTATCAGGAGTGAAACCAGTTGAAGAAGCAGCATTTAAACATAACCATGAGGCTGTTATGATTCTTCTTCCTTTGACTTCTCCCATTCCAACTATATCTGACTGGAGCTATGCTGGAATACTGAGGCATGCTTGCTCTAAAGAGGCTATAGAATTGGTATTGCACTTTTGGGTTGTTTTTAACTTTTCATTCCATAGTTTTCTTGTGTTTTTTGTTTGTCGTAAGCAATGAGGATTAAGGGGTACCTTGTAGTGGGTTGTTTAAATTTCTGGTAACAAACTTGGACATAGAAACAAAGAGCTAGTTCAAAAGGGATTCACATCTACAGGAGAGATAATTTACCCTCGTAAGCAAGGCACATTTATTTGCAGTAATAATTGTTTTCTCAAGTTTTATAATAGCTCGATCACGTCTTTGCATTAAAAGATGTAATACCATTTTTTTTGTTTTTTTTTATTTTGGTTGATCAAAGAAAAAAAGATGTAATACCATGTTTAATATAAGTGGCATTAATTTGTAATAATAGTTGTCATGAACATCAGTGAAAAATTCTTAGTTATTGATTTCTATTGCTTTTCAGCAATCATGTCTAATTAAAACTTTATATTCCTGTAGTGTTTCCTTGGATTTGGATTGCTAGTTGAGAGCTTGGTATTCACTATGCTTTTAGTTACTTGCAGAGAAGGCAGCACTGTAAGAAAGATATGTTGTTTTCAAAATCCAAGGCAGAAGAGCATTTCAACATGAAGGATTATCTGGGTGCATTTTATTGGTACTCAAAGGTGTGTGGGCAGTGGGCCTCTGTTTGGTATCTTGGTTATGTTTTTCTCTTTTAAATGATTTACTGTGTTTT
Source organism: Rubroshorea leprosula (assembly GCA_020521535.1). Classification (NCBI taxonomy): domain Eukaryota; kingdom Viridiplantae; phylum Streptophyta; class Magnoliopsida; order Malvales; family Dipterocarpaceae; genus Rubroshorea; species Rubroshorea leprosula. The sequence goes on along the minus strand of BPVZ01000001.1, from coordinate 5,187,538 downwards.
TGTCATATCTGTTAAACCTTAATATGCTCTTCAGAAATTATGTGCATCTGCTATGAGGTGTATAAATTTTCGTATGGGACAATTACAATATCCGGTTCTTGTCGCTAGAGTTTATATTTTCTCTCTTTCGGATGCCATTTACATTTATATCGCTAAGTTATTCTGTTTCAGCTTGTTGATTTGGTTTGGGATGATATTGCAGGTGCATGTTGCAGATCCTTATGATGTAGATGTACTATCCAACCGCAGCCTTTGTGGGATCGAATGTGGATATGGAGAGGCTGCATTAGAAGATGCTTTAATTTGCATCATGCTAAGACCTGACTGGCCAAAGGCTCACTACTGTGCGGGTGTGGCATTTATAACATTGGGAGTAAGCTGATCTGAACTCTGATTCATGTTGACATCTATTAGATTAAATTTGTTCGTTAGTGTGTCTATAATATAAGTTTCATGATGCACAATTCAAGGATTTTGAGAAAGCTGCTGATGCCTTTTATGATGCGTGGAAGTTAGATCTTGAAGACAAGGATCTGGAAAGAGCTTTTTGGTAGAATTTTCTTTCCTTGCTTTAACTTTGTATCTATAACTTGTTTACACCATTGAAATTAGAGATGCAGTCTGGTAGCCAGTTCATAAGCTCCTTTATTTGAGTTAAGTTGGGATTTTAATAACATGAGAAGTAATATAATCTAATAATTGATAGTTCAGGCTTCTGTAACATACCTTTGTGGGAACAAACATTGAAAAAGACACCACCTTAGTATAAGTTTATGGCGCATGTTGAGTTTCATTATTTTAGCCTTTGTGTTGTGAGTGATATAAAATATCCCTTTCTAAGTCTGATGTAGCATTCTCATGTCTATGGAATATTGCCATGATAACTAGTTCCTAGAGGTAGGATCAAAATTGGACTGGATACTATTTTGGTTCATGAAAGTCGAAAGATTTTTTCACCTTCTCAATGTGATATGGTCACAGTCATGAGAATTGGATACTCGTTGAGGAAAGATAGGAGATAATAAATAAAGAATTATGAGCGTAACTTTTGTCATATTTAATTATGAGCTTTGTCAAGGTTTTGACCAGTTATCACATGTCCTTTCCCATCTTCATTTTCCATTGCTGGCGTTTTCTTGTCTGCAAATTTTCCATCTTATTCTCACTGTATTTTGACGGCAGTTTCGCAATGGAAATGAATGCCAAACATGACACGATGCACAGCTCAGAACTTGAAAATTGTTTAGCTAATGTTCGAATTACACCATAGTTTCAAATGGAACAAGAATGGAGGAGAAATACTTGTTTGTGGTATATTTTGGTTACAAGTTGTCTCTGTAAGGAAGTCTGCTGTTCCTGAATGGTATATTACTAGGGATATCTTTCTTGGATGGACTTGGTTTTGTATTTGGCTGTAAGGAAGACCTTTTTGTTGTCGATTTTCTCCCACATTTTCACAGGTTTGGTTCTTTCTCATCCTCTTATTATTTCTTTCATATTCACGTGTTATCTTATTTCTTATGAATTAAACTTTTACAATAAAATGATTCACCTGAAAACTCATCTCACAATATTCTCACAATTGTATTTAGTAGTGATAATCTTTTTGTTCACTGCTATATGGTAATGTCTTTCCTTTTTGCTGTTTTTTGCCTGATCCCAATGATCTTTATTTCTTCCTTGATGGTGCAGCAGCGTATGAGTTGAAGTAATTAAAATAGTTCTTGATTCCCCGTATGTTACAAGCCAATTTAGAATTTAGGAGAAATAAGAGAGAGAATGTAGAATCAAAACAAGAATCGAGAAGGAGAAAGGGGGAGAATCAAGAGAAGAAAGACAGTGGAGAGGGAAAGGAAGACACAATATTTATCCATAAGGAGCGCTTAAAACTGAACACGTTGGCATTCTATGGTTTAACAAATTAGTTAAGCCCCTGAAATATCTATATTTACAATTGGTTATGTAACACTATACCCATGCAAAAAATATTATTTCATATAAAATAATGAGAGTTTTTTTATATATATAATTTAAATTATATTAAATTATACACTTTTACCTTCGGGTCCTGTGTCGTCAAGTCATATTTAAGTACATCTCTCTTTTTTCGGACAATGAATTCAAATTCAGTTTCTTACAAAATTGTTCAAAAATATATATATATATATATTAAATTATAAAATAATTATTATTAAATGAAAAGAGAATTTATAATATCATTGACACATCTTTATTTAATAATAAATATTGTATCGTTTGAATTAAATAATGTTTTTTTAAAATAAGAAAATATAGGTAAGAAAAAAAAAATTTCATCCAAGGGCCAAGGTCATAAAATACAAATCTATGGCTAGGTTCAATTATGATACTCCTGTTTAATTTTAATACCTAGTAAATAATTTATGGAGCATGGTTAGGCCAATTTATGAACGATAGGCGTTAAAACAACAAATTTACTCAACAAAAATTTTATCATCTTTTTAATAAGCCTGATTTATGGTGATAAATTCTAAAGTTAAAATAATACTATCATTTAGAGTCTCGTATAAATAGAAAGGCAGTTAGATTGGAAAGGAAATGAATCTTCCAAGAACTTAAGACACCAGATAGGTTAATCCCTACCCTATAACATCGAAATCAAATTCTCTAATTTCCTGTTTCTGGTTTCCATTAGAATTTTCAACCAATGATACCAATGAAACAATTAATTCGAGTGGAAAAAATTTATTTTTTAATTTGAGTGAAAAGAATTTTTTTTAAATAAGATTTTAAATTTAAATATTGTAAATAAAAAAATAGATATTAAAAAAAAATTTAATAAAATCTGGCACATATCTATTTTAAATTAATTAAAATCAACATAGTTAATAGATATAGAAAGATTAATAAAAAAAAAAATCAGATTTCCCAGCCAGGCGGAGAGACACGGTCAGGCGAGCCTCCGTAGCGCCTCCATGCACTACACAACTTAAATGGTTGAGCTTGAGCATCGTCTTCCCGTATTAGAAATTGAACCTTCATTTAATAATTAATAATTATTGTTTTACATTTTCATCAGACTCTATTGAAAAAAAAAAACACTTCTTTATTTAAATTATCACATATAATTGTATTTTATTATTTTATTATTTTTTAAATTTCAAACGAACTCCACCAAGCCACTCAAGATGAGATATTTACCAAATTTAAAAATCAAATTTTTAGTTACCTAACAATTAATAAAATTAACTTAAAACCTAAGTAGTAAAAAAAAAAAAAAAAGTGACCACCACATCGCGTCAAACGGGTCTACACTCTACAGTACACTGAGGCAGCCACTGCAGCTCTGTTACAGTACGACCAGAATAGGTGAGTTTTCTTGGTATACACGGCGATAAAGAGTCTAGCCTCTAGCTACCATCGTTTCGTTCTTTTTTAATTCTTCCTTGTGCTTATTTAGCTTGCTCTCATTCCCAAAATCAGTCGTTTCTACTGCTAAGTGGTGAGACGCGACGTGAGCAAAATTTCCAGAGAACTCAAAATGTTTAGTATTCTCTCGTTCGCCAATCCCGGGGAACGATCACCTTCAGGTCTCTCACTTTTGCTTTCTTTTTCCGATTTTAAGCTCTCATCGTTTGCGTCGTGGAAAGTTGACAAATATTGCTATTTTTATACTGATATGCAGGTAACGGCGCTAAGCACAACCTGCTGAAGGCGGCCTTCAAAGGAGATCTGCCCCAGTTCAAGAGTAATACCGCCATATTCTTTACATTTCTTTACCTAATCGATCGATTTTCATCGCGGCTGCTTTGTATGGGATTTGATTTCTGTGTGTTTGAAATGCTGAACTAGGGCTCTTAAACGAGCTTCATCTGAAGGATCGTTCGCCGGCAACAATCGCCAGTATAAAGGACGGAAATGGCCTGACCGCACTGCATACTGCGGCGTCAGGAGGTGGAAATCAGATCTGCAAGTATCTCGTCGAAGATCTGAAAATTGACGTCAATCTAACTGATAAATCAGGTATATGTAAAGGAAAACTTCGTATCAGTAGCTTTATCTTCTGATTTAATGAATATTTTCTTCTATTTCTTCGGAAAGGTGGCGTCTATGTTATCCGTGATGTATTTATTCTAGGAAACTAAGCAACATGCGTGATTTTACAGGTCTGACTCCTTTACATTATGCAAGTAAATTTGATCGTTTTCATATTGCCAAATATCTTCTCAAGAATGGTGCGAATCCAAACGCTATGAATGATGTAGGGCGCATTTCTTTGCATTTCGCTGCTGAAAGTGGTAATCAAACCTTTTTCTTGATTTGAAAATTGATCATTTTGTGTTTTTCTGTTCTAATACACATAACGTGAAAGATATTCTTACCAATTTCTTATGTATTCATGTATGAGTTGTTTTTTTTCTAATTAATCGGGAGTGAGGGTTGATTTCCTTGGTTTCATAGATGGGACGTCAAAGGTTTCTACATTTATAGACCAATAAAGTGTTTCCCCCTTCGTCAAAGAGTTAATATTGTAATATTTACTTGAGGTGGAATTATATGTATGGAGACTGATTTTCTCATTTTAGCCCTGGTCGTCAATGGTAATTATGTGGCTATATGGAATTTCTTGTATTTGTCCCATTTTGCTTTGGTTTTGTAGTGGTGTTAAAGTTTTGCAAGTTTTATTATTTTAATGATCCAATTTTTGCAGGATCTAAGAAACTTGTAAAGCTGCTGATGTCAAAAGGTGCTGATCTGAATGCAGTAGCTGATTGCGGCACCCCTTTGCTGGCTGCAGCTTTTCATGGCAATAAGGACTGTGTTGAGATTTTGTTGGATAGCTGTGTTGATGTAAGGAAGAGTTATCTTAACTTGATATTATCCCCAAAAAATTTGAGTTCTGCTATGTGGTCTGGAGTTACATAATTTGGCAGTATATGTTTTTCCCCTCTCTTCTGTTGTCCACGGGACTCTTTATCTGTTTCTTCTATTAAGATGCAAAAAATATCAGAAATGATACATGGTGTTATCAAATTGTTACATTTTTGTCCAAATTTTATTTGATTGTGGTTTACCATGTGCTTCCCCGTATTCTTGCATAGCCAAATTTCGTTTCTCGTGATATGCTTTCCCCACTGACGGTCTCTGTTGGAGGTGAATCGATTGAATGCGTGAAGCTGTTGCTCAAGGTACAACATTTCCTACTGTCTTTCTTCTGATTTGTCCTTGCAATATACGAGAATCATTTGTTAAATATTGACAGTCTATGATTCAGTTTATTCTATAAATGATTACAAGCATGTTGATGCTTAGAATGCATGCAATTTTTTTTTTAATTTTTTTTGGTTTAATGCTTCAAGGGGACACTTGCAGTAGCATGAGCATCTATGAAAAGAATAGATTTTGTTGTCTTGATGCCAACCCGGGGCCACTCTGTGCAACAAATATTTTTACAGTTGATGTGCCTTTTTTTACTATGTTATCATTGTGCTTACTCTTTTCTTTCCTTATTTGTAGGCAGGAGCTGATCCAAACTTATGTCCTCCAAATGGAATGACACCTTTGGGATTTGCAGCTTCAAAAGGATTGACTGAAATTGTTAAATGTTTGTTGAATTCTGGAGCTGATCCAAATGCCATTTCTAGTGTTAGTTGAAACAAATCATCATATTCTATGCCTATTGTTTGCTGTGTAGATAACTTTGGGTGGCCAAATTCCCTTGGTTTTCAGAAATTTGTAACTTTTATGTTACAGTTATCAGGGGTGAAACCGATTGAAGAAGCAGCAGCAAATTATAATCGTGAGGTTGTTATGATTCTCCTTCCTGTGACTTCTCCCATTCCAACTGTATCTGACTGGAGCTATGCTGGAATAATGAGGCATGTTAACTCTAAAGAGATTAATGAAGAGGTATTACAAGATCTAACTTTTCTTTCCTTAGTTGGCTTGTGTTTTTTGGTTGTGTCTGGTGGACAATGAGGTTTCGGGGGTTGGCTTGTGATGGTTTGTTTAAACATACTTGGATACAGAAACAACAAAGTAATAATAACTTCAGTAGGAAGTCACTGCACTAGAGAAGGTATATAGCTTGCATTATCAGAAGCAGAGGGTAGAGAATGAGTTCCTTTTCTTAAACCTTGACAGGACGTGAAAAGTTTACTTTTACTTGCAATAAGAAAATCTTCTCAAGGTTTGAAATGGTGCAATCATGTCTTTGCTCTAACAGAAGTAATGCGAGGTGTTAACACAAGTTACACCTTTATTTGCAGTAAATGGTTGTTGTGATGAAGTTCTTGTGATTGATTTCTTTATGCAGTAGCAATCATGTTTAATTTATATTCCCAAATGTTCCCTTGCATGTGGTTGTTAGGAGAGACTTTGGTATTTCCTGTGCTTGTAATGTCTTGCAGATAAAACAGCAGATGAAGGATGATGTGATGTTTTCAAAATCCAAGGCAGAAGAGCTTCTCAACAGAAAGGATTATTATGGTGCAATAGCTTGCTACACAAAGGTGTGGAGGGGCCGCTGTTTGATTTTCTCTGTATCATATTTTCCTCTTAAAATTGAGTTAGTATATTTATTTTTCTGTTCAGGCATTTGACATAGCTCAAAATTGTATTTTCTCACCTTCAAATGCCCATGCATTTGAATATACCTAAGTTTTCTCTCCTGTTTTGGCTTGATATTTTGTTTTGGCTTGATATTTTGTTTTGGATGATATTGCAGCTGATTTCTGCTGATCCTGCTGATGCTGAAGCATTAGCCAACCGAAGCTTGTGTTGGGCCCAATTGGAAACAGGGGATGCTGCATTAGAAGATGCTTTGCATTGCATCAAGCTAAGACCTGATTGGGAGAAGGGTTACTTCAGGGCGGGTATGGCATGGATGTTATTGAGGGTAAGCTAACCTAAAGCTGGTTCACTTTTATATTTTATTAGATTAATTTTGTGTCCTGCTGATCTATACTCTAATTTTTGATACTCAATCTAGGATTTTGAGAAAGCTGCTGATATTTTCTACGATGGTTGGAAGTTGGATCTTCTAGACAAGGAGCTTGAACGGGCTTTCTGGTAGCAGATTCTTTTCCGATCTCTTTATATTTGTAGCTTGCTTACACCATAAAAAGTAGACTTGGATTCTGTTAGTGAGTTCATAAGCTCTATGGTTTGACACAAGATGAGATTTTAAGAGTGCAAGAAGCAATAAATTTTATCCATTGATTGTGATTTTAGGTGATGGCTAAAAATAAATAAATAAATAAATAAACTGATTGGGTTTCATTATATTTGCCTACATGGATGATTTAAAAATGCCTTCAAGCTCTGATGTGGTTTTTTTTTTTTTTTTCTTTTCTCTTTCTTTTTGGGTGATGGCTAAAAATAAATAAAAAAAAACAGAAACTGATTGGGTTTCATTATATTTGCCTACATGGATGATTTAAAAATGCCTTCAAGCTCTGATGTGGATTTTTTTTCTTTTTTCTTTTCTCTTTCTTTTTGGGTAGCTACATTCCCTTTTTTCGTTGCAATAGTTTACTATGTAGTTAATTGCTGGTAACTGCAGGTCAATATATTAAAATTTCTAATCAAAGAAAATACATATCAATTAAGCACCTCTATCTTTGGTAAAAAATTTAAGTACCTTTCTGAAGCATGTTCATGGTTCATGAAAATGAAGGGATATTATATATTCACCTGCCTTAGAACGTGATATATTGTTGTGATGGTACTGATGGGAAAAGACTGGATATTAATAATCAAGCCAAACCCTTGACACGATAAAATGTGTGGTGTGAACTGATTCATGCTTCTAGTTAATCATCACCTGTCCTCTTCTATTTGTATTTCCTTCTAGCTGTTTTCTTATTTCCAAATATTCTCCTGTTTGTGTTTTTCTTACGGCAGGGACGCAATCGATGAAGTCCAAAGTAACTGACCGCGCAGCTCCAAATTTTAAATGAAAGGATGAATGGATTATGGATGTGAAGTACTTTTGTAGTGTGTTTTGGCTAGAAGTTTCATGGCATGAAATCTTCAATTCCTTAATCATGAATATGTTAATGTTACTTTGTATATCCTTTCTGTTCTGGTCGTATGCCTCTGCGTTCGACCAGAGTGGACGTATAAGTCTAGTTGCCAATGGATGTAGTATTACTTTTGGTTGGAGCTTGAAAACTTTGTTTAATCATCTGGACGTGGTACGTTATGTTTGGCTAAATATGAACTTTTTTTTTTTCTATTATTTCTACTTTTGGATTCAAGGTTTTTCTATAGATTAAGGGGGAAATTTTGTTGTAGATACGAAGATATATATATTTTTCCCCCTCCTATTCTTCCCAATGAAAAGGTACCGTATTAAAATTTAAATTATAATAAATTACACAATTTAGATGAGGGTGGTCTCTATTGACAATTTCTCTTTGAAGTTTCTCGATTGCACGCTAGGCGCACTGAGATCATAAGTTCATAACTACTTGGTCGACACTCTTGTGATGTTTGCTTCATTATTCATGTTATACTTCAATTATTATTTTTTAAGGGTCGTGTAGATGCTATCTCAAAACTTATAAATACTTTCAAGAGCCCTTGCTACTAGTGTTAAGATTTGACTTAGAGCTTTTAACTTATACAACTTATTTTTTTTTTTTATGAATCAAAATTTATTAAAATAGTACAAGGGGCACTCACCCTTACAAAAGAAATGAGAAGACAAGAGTTACATTTTGTAGTCTAAATGCCATCAGCACAAAGATTTGGAAATTGACACCAATCACCAAAACTAAACACTGCAGATTTTGATTTTCCTTTAATCCAGCAAAAAGTTTTAGCTTGAATTAGACCATAAATGTTGTTTTCTTTCCAATTTAGTTTATTGAATACAATACCATTTTTGAAGTACCAAATTGTCCATGCTGTGGTGAGAATAGATAGAGCCCAACAATTCCATGATTTCCTGGCATCCATAAGTGAACAAAGCTCGGTAATTAGCAAGGGAGCATTTGCAGTAGGAATAAAAGGAACCCCCCACCAGCAACAAACCCACTTCCAGACATTTTGAGAACAACGGCAAGTGGCAAAGATATGATTGAGGTCTTCTATGTAATCCCCACAAAGGACACAATTTGGGTTGGAAGCCAGGTCAACACCATGAATTATTAGGTTGTCCTTGGTAGGAAGTCGATTTAAGAAGAGGCGCCAAGCAAAAATACTGACTTTGGATGGTGTGAATGGACTCCAAATAATCTTACAGTAGCTTTTGTCAAGACATGATGGGGAGATCTCAAGGAACCTGTAAGCATGTTTTGTAGAGTATCCCACCAGGTTGTGTTTCCATGTAACTTGATCAGCTCTATCATATGGGATGAACACCTTTTCCATAATATTTTCCAGCACCCCAAGCTCGTCCAATTCCTTGCCAAAGGGAGGCTTGCGCCATTGAAAGGCCCATCCATCTGTGTTGGGTTGCTTTAAGTTGGCAACTAATAGATCCTTGCTTCGAGTGAGGTTGAAAAGGCGAGGGAAATCAGCCATAAGAGGAGAGTTGCCTAGCCAAACATCCTTCCAAAATCTAGTTTTTGAACCATCACCCAACTTTCGAATAAAACCATCAATGAAACAGGCAGAAGCTCTTTCATCATCTCTGCCAATAGATAGGATATCTTTCCAAAGGGGAGACAATCTTGAATGGATAGTATTAGTAATAGAATCAATAGGAGCACCTTTGTAGTATTTACTAACAATGATTTTCTTCCATAACTTCCCATTCTCATCATCATCATAGAATTTACATCATCATTTCCCTAAAAGGGCAGAGTTCCTAAGTGCAAGGTTTGGTATGCTAAGCCCTCCCTTTGATTTATCAAGGCAGACCCTACCCCAATTTACCCATGCAATGTTATTGCAACTATTTGTTTTGAATTGAGTAAAATATTGTTGATTTAAATATTAGAGTGTGTATTTTAAATTTTAATTTTGAGGTTTTGCAAGTTTGCTGCATCACCGGGTTCAAATTTAAACGAGTTGGTTAACTTCAAGCCATTACAGCCACGGTTTCTGTTAACTCTAGTAAATGTAAATTTGAGTTATTTAAATTTAGTTGTTTATCTTTTTAAGATGTTATATAATATTTTTATTTTTATTTTTATCTTTAATTTTAAAAATAACTATAATATGTATCAAATAAAAAGTTTTATTTAAGTAATAATTAATTATAGATAAATATGAATTTTATTAATAAATTATTAATTTTTATTTTAATGGATACACAACTAAGTTTATTAAGGTTGAAAGGAAGAGGTAGATAAATTTCGACCCGGTTGACACCTTTTACAGTTTTACTCCATTTAAAATTCAAAAATGTTTTAATTATAATATCACGTAATATTATAAATTTATAATATAATATGTGGTTATATAGTTAACTTTTTTTATTCAGAGTTCACTTAGAATTATAAATTTATAATTTTACGTGACATTAAATTAAACATGATATGATATTAAATGAATAAATATATATTACATTACAAATGAAGTTTTAGATAAAAAAAATTAATTATATAATGATGTATGATGTTGTTATATTATAAAGTTATAATATCATGTTATATAGTTACTTTAAAAAACATTAAGAGTTGGTATAAATGTTTTATCTGTATAGATTATTTATGTTAATTTTAAAATTAATTTAACCAATCAAGTGTTGGATTAAATGTCAAAGATATTTTGACATTAAAAATATTAAGCTATTTTAGCATTTAAAAAATCATACATTCAATCCTAATCACATAGCATATGAAATTTAAGTTTAATGTATACTATGATTCACTGATTTTATACCAACCTTATATTAAATAAAAGAAGTTGAG
>BPVZ01000001.1:5157527-5168997 GCA_020521535.1 Rubroshorea leprosula | reverse complement strand
ATGTAGAATTTCGTTAACTTTGTTAACGGAGTTACCGTAGGTAGACGAAAATGAAATAGTTTTGAAAGTTAATAGATGACTATGAAAGAAAGTAAAGTTTCTAGACTAAAATGAAAAAAAGATAATAGTTAATAGATGATTTATTAAATTAAGCCGATTTTTGGCAGGTTTCAACTAGTAAGATCTTCGCAGTTTTTGGTTGCGAATTATAGTTTCTGGCTAACCCATAGATTGCATGATAGAGAAGATTTTAAGACTGTTGAGATTGTTTTTCACCGTGGGTAGGGGAGATGATCCAAACTTGATTTTTGCTGTGTGGGTGTTGTCATGAAAGCCTTTAAATACAAAATTTTAACACATTTTTTGATTCCAACATGCTTACCCTCCGTATACAAATCAATTTACTTTTTAAAGCTATTCGTTTTTTACAAGTATTTCTTAGTTTATGTTTAGTCTAGTGATTTTTTAGATTAAAATTATTTTCAATGAGAATTTTTTCAATTTTTAATTCAATAAAAGTAAATCAATTTTTTATAATAAAAAAATTATAATATTAAGATATGAATATGAATTATTAAAATCACTGAATCGTAAGTTTTTGAATTACAGATTAACATTGTTAATATAATATATGTTACATTTTTTAAATATTAAGAACTTAATCTTATCTTAAAAACGAAAAACTAAAAACTAAAAGTCATTAGTTTCATTTTACCAAACGGAAGTCTTGCGGAGTCTTGGATAATTAGACATGGTTATTATTAGGGTAGCCTTGGAGTTGATAACTCTCCCGAAGTCCTATGGTCCTATGGATAACTGCAATTAATATTCGTTGGTCAGTTTTCTTGACCGGCGGCAAAATTGAAAAGACAAAACTGATATGCTTGTCAAATCAATAAAATCATCATCATTACTGCAAAACCCACTCGCCGTACCACGTTTTCTTTACTTGTCTCACCCTTTTTATTATTTATATTACCTTACGTGACCCTTTTCTGGTTCGATGGTAATCATTATTACTAAAAAAAGGTAATTGATGAATTGTATTAATGATTTAAATTTAATACTTCTCATAAATAATATTAATTTTATTAATTTAACCGTTATATTTATCAATATATATAGAGTAATAATCCGCAAGACGATGTTACAGGTTGATTTTGAAGATGACAAATAAAGCAATCTCAACAGTAATTATTAATTTAATTCTGTTTTACTTTTTACTTTTAAAATTGTCCCGTAATATCGTCCTGTAAATCATTACTCATATATATATAACCTTATGCGTAGGCTGGAACTGATCCAAACGTTTGTGGTGCAGGAATGACTCCTTTACCGATTGTTGCTTCTGAATGAGAGACAGAAATTATTAAATGCCTGTTAAATGCTGGAGCTGATCCAAATGTCATTAATGGCGTGAGTTGCGCAAATCGAGGAATCTAATTTTTATTAAAAATAGATAGTGTTGTTTAGCTATTTTGGTTTTTGGAAATTTGATGCATTTGCAGCATAGTCAGGGGTAACACCGCTTGAAGTTGCCACATTGAGTGATATTCATCAGAATGCTATGGCTCTCTTTCCAGTAGCTTCTTGCGTTCCGGCCGTTCCAGAATGGAGCCTTTCTGGATTAATGAAGCACATTCTATCTGATGAGGCTAGAGAGGATGTATGGTGATATTTCTCTTTTCTTTTATTTTATGGTCCAAAGGGTTGGGGTTTGAAATATGTTTATTCAGGAGGTGGCAACGGAAAGGTTTATGTTGCATATGATCAGATCAGGATATATATATATATATATATATATATATATATATATTATAAACATTTTGACATGAAACAATTTGGAAACCCATTCAGGATATGAGAAGGAAGGGAATGCACCTATCCAATGATTAATGCCATCGGACCTCTAAAACCAGCTGCATCAGGATTTTATTTTTTGAACTAACATAACTATATTATAATTAATTCAATGGTTCCTGTTGAATATTGCAAAGTGATTGATCATGAATATTCATGGAGATAGATGGGTGTTTGTGTTCTATTTCTTAGCATCTGTGAGACTGTTATTAGCTGCACTTGAAAAGTATCTTGCAGCAGCGTCTGTGAGACTATTATTTACTGCACTTGAAAAGTATCTTGCAGAGGAAGCGTAACTTGAAGGAGAATTTTTTCTGTCAAAATCAAAGGGAGCAGAGGCTTTCAACAATAAGGATTATTATGGGCAACAAAATTGTACAGAGAGATGATAAGGCCACTGTTTTATGCCAAGTTTTAATGCTTCTGCAAATGACACCATACAAATTTATATTAACCATGTATATGATTACTAATAAGGCTTTTTACAAATTCTTTGCACTTCATATATTTTGTGGCTTTACAGTTACATTACCTGACACTTGTAGCTCAACTTTACATTTTCCGCATTGGTTAGAATCTCTAAAAATATCAGTTTCATCTTATTGGTCTGCACTTTCGATGATAGTACAGGCAATCTATTGTGACCCTACTGATGCAATAGTATTGTCCAAACAACGCTTGTGTTTCACCCGGTTGAATGAAGGAGAACTTGCATTAAAAGATGATGAAGCCTGCATTGCACTGAGACCTGATTGGCCAAAGGCTTATTATAGGGGCGGGTGCTGCACAGATGTTATTGAAAGTAATATTTGAAAGGTTCACTTTGATTTATGTTGAAATTTTCTTGTATGTGATCTTAGTTTCATGATACATAATCCCAGGATTTTGACAAAGCAGCCGATTCCTTTCATCATGGTTTGAAGTTGGATCATGAGAATGGGGAGCTTAGACGTGCCTTTAGGCAGTAATTTGCTTGCAAGCTTTTATTTAATTTGTTTTTATCCATTATTTTTATGATCAATTTTTAGCCTTGCAACATGCATGTGGTAAAATTGTTGTGTATTATTTATAAACAAGACTTAAAAAAATTTAGTAACTTTTTTTTTTTCGATAGGATAATGATTAAGAATTAGAAGCTAATATTTTATTCTTTCGCAAGGTTCGGTCACTGATCGGTGTAATCCCCGGACAACTATTTTGGGTTACAGTGAACACCGATGAGCTAAACAGGGAATGCAAAAAAATTTAGTTAACTTACGTTGCTCTCACAGAGATAAATACATTCTAAGCCTTTCTGCAATTTCTATCAGAGACACTGAATAAATGTCCTCTCCTACCTTCATTTTTTGCTTGCTGTTTGCTTTCCTTCTCATGTGATTTTTCTTAACTCTTCTGTTTTTATGACAGGGAAGCTATTGAAGCTAAAAAGAACAAACTGTGTGGCTTCCCAAACTGTGAACATCTACCTGCATGGTTCATGTTCTTCTTTGGTTGGCAGCTCAGCGCCACACTTTATGTATTTAATCCAATCTTTCAAGGGTAGGTTGTATAGATGTGAAAACCTTTACAATGCAGTAGTCTTTTGGTTGAAATTTGGATGTCGGCTGTAAGGGAATTATGTGCCCATTAAGATGGTATCTAACTATGAAGGGTGTTTTCTTCTGGGTTTTCTACATCTAGTGTTTTACCTAATATATATTGTAATGTAGTCATGTAGATTAGTAGATTTCCTCGTGTCTCACGGTTCTTGTTGAAACATGCTTTGGGTATCTTCTCGCTGTAGATTTTTTTGGTCTCTATCCTTGTGGGGGGAAGAGGGGTATGCCGAGTTCGAAGTCCAAACACCGAGACCAGTAATAACAGCCTTTTGAGGATCAAGTGTTTAAAGTAATTCTTAAAGGCTGGTATTTTTGGTTTGAGGAAATGGAGGATAGATAATTAGAATGGATAATATTTATTTTTTTCTCTTCTCTCCACCAACCATAAAGACTTCAATAGTATGTTAGATGTAAGAAGAATTTTCTTTATTTTGTACCACCCTTGGGTTGGGATTATATAGTTTACAAATGTAATTTTTTTTTTTTAATCTGTTCACTATTATCCATAGAGTGTCTTTCTGTTATCTTCTATTTTGTGCAAGTTTTCAGAAATGATACATGGTATCCCAAAATTCTAGTTGATTGTGTTTTACTAAATGCTTCCTCTCATTGTTGCACAGCCAAATGTCATTGCTTGTCATATATTTTCCCCATTGACGATGTCTGTTGAAGCTGGGTCAATTGAATGTGTAAAGCTGTTGCTTAAGGTATAATGTTCTCTTTTCTCTATTTTTTGTTTATCTTTGTTAAATTTATTAATTTTGGAGGATTTGGTTTCTGTAAATTTTCTATTTCAATTGCTTTAAACAATTACGAACATGTTGATGCCAATATCTGTACCTTGTAATTAGTGTCACAGTAAAAAACTTGTGGCTGACAAGAACATTTAACTTAGAATCCCCCGCTCTTTCTCTCTCTAAGAATAGATTGTTTTGTTAAAAAAAAAAAAAAAAAAAAAAACCTGAAGAAAAGAATAGATTGTTTTCATGGTGACCATTGATCAATTGCTCAACAATTCCACACTTTATAATTTTCTTTCTTTGTTATCATGGTGTCTACTCTTATATTTCCTCATCATTTATAGGCTGGAGCTGACCCAAACTTAAGTGCTCCGATGGGAATGGCACCTTTGGGATCTGCAGCTGCAAAAGGATTGACTGAAATTATTAAATGTTTGTTAAATGCTGGAGCTGATCCTAATGCCAGTGATAATGTCAGTTGACAACATCTTGTAGCCTGATTCAAATCATTCAATTGGTTTTCACTATGTCTTGGCTTTCATTAATTTAAAAGTTACTTTATTTTAACAGTTGTCAGGGATGAAACCTGTTGAGAAGCAGCCTTTTATCATAAAGATGAGGCTGTTATGATTCTCCTTCCTGTGACTTCTCCCATTCCAACTATATCTGACTGGAGCTATGCTGGAATAATGAGCCATGTTCACTCTGAAAAGGGTCAAGAAGAGGTATACAAAGGGTTAATTTTTTCTTTCCTTAGTGTTTTTTTTTTTTCTTTTTTCTTTTTTTTTTTGTTTGCTTGTCTCATGGATAATGAGGGTCTAGGGTTCAACTTGCAACAGTTTGTTTAAACTTGTGGTAATAATATGAACAAACCTTGGATGTGGAGAACTAGTTCAGCTGGGATTCACAGCTAGTGAAGGGATTTGCCCTCACATTATATGATTATAATTTATAAGCATAAGGAACTTTTACTGAAAATGTGGTATTTTAATTTTATTTGTAATAATCATGTTGTCTCCAGTTATGAAATAGTGCAATCTTATCTTTGCATTAACTGAAATAATATCATGTGTTAACACAGTTTACACCTCTATTTGCAAAAAGTTCATGTGATTTATTTTTATTGTTCTTTAGCAACCATGTTTGGTTAAAGTTTTTGCATTTCAACTGCTAGGTTGAGACCTTGGAATTTCCTGTGCTTGCAATGTTTTTGCAGAAAAAGAGGCGGTTGAAGGAAGATATATTGTTTTTAAAATCCAAGGGAGAAGAGCTTATCAATGCAGGGGATTATCTTGGCGCAATTTATCCATACTCAAAGGTCTCTGATTTCTTGATTATGTTTTTCTCTTAAATTGAGTGTATATTTTCCTGTTTATTTTTTAGACATTGACATAACTTGAGTCCTCACTTTCTGATGCCATGTATGTTAATATCCCTAAGTTTACCACCATGACTGAGGAATTGGTTTTGGATGACATTGCAGGTGATAGATGCTTTTCCGACTGATGCAGATGCACCATCCAGTCGAAGCTTTTGCTGGGCTCAATTGGAAACAGGTGATGGTGCACTAGAAGATGCTTTAAGTTGCATTAGGCTAAGACCTTACTGGCCAGAGGCTTACTACAGGGCGGGTGTGGCATGGATGTTATTGGAAGTAAGCTAGTTTGAAGCAGGTTAACTTTTATTTGATTAAATTTGTGCCTTGCTGTCCTTTTATCTAAGTTCCATTATACACAATGCTAGGATTTTGAGAAAGCTGCTGACGCATTTTATGATGGTTGGAAGTTGAATCTTGAAGATGAGGAGCTTGAACGTGCTTTTTGGTAAGAGTTCCTTTCCAAGCTTTGATTTTATCTGTAACTTGCTTACACCATAGAAAGTTGATAACTTGACAGGGAGTCTGGTGGTCAGAACTCTGTACATTTGTTCCTTGGTTTGAACAAGATGGGGTTTTAAAAACAGAAGCAATAATCTAATCTACTGATTTTGAATTTAAGCTTCTAACATCACATGCCTTTGTGTGATCAGACATTGAACGTGATGCCAATTTGGTATAATTTTCATGAAGAGTTGCTTCATTTTAGACTACAGGGATAATCTAAACTTGTTTCTATGTTCTGAATTCTGATTTAGTGTTTAGTAGTTTCTTTTGGTATAGCTGCAATCCATTTTCTCTTCACAATATTCTGCCATGTAATTAGTTGCTGGTAGCTAGTAGCTACAGGTCAATGTATTATATATAATCAAATGCAAAATTTATTAACTAACTACGTTCATGAAGTATGTCTATTGCCATGACAACTAGTCCTTAGAAGTAGGATCAATTCATCAATATGTTTAAGCTTTTTGCAACTTGTCTAAATGATTACGTCCCATCTTCATTTTCCTTTGCTTTCTATTCTCTTCTTTCCAGATATGTATCCTCATCATATACTTCTCTATTTTCTTATGGCAGGGATGCAATTAAAGTGCTGCGTAACTAAGAACTCGAATATCATCCATCTCAAGGTGGGGGGATTTGAACACCTGTCTTGTGGGCAGGCGATAAGATGCACCTGCATTTGGGCTGGAATTCCGGATGCAATGCGAAACACTTATTAATAGTACTATTTCCAATGAGAAGTCTGCAATACCGGAATGGTATATATTAATGTGAAACCCTTATTAGTAGAAGTATTTCTTGGTTAGGTAAGTCTGCAATGCTTCATGCCTGAAATGGTATATTACTAGGTGCCACTTTCTTTTTGTCTCTTGTTTGGTCTTGACTCGTGATGTAGTACCTAAGTATATATCATATTTGGAGATTGGAAGACTTTCTATCATGGGAAAGTGATAGGTGCCAGGCCATGTATGTGTTTGGTTGGATTAATACTTATTTCTACCCCACTCCGTTTACATTTAGCAATAAATCAAGAAAAGAATATTTCATTTAAGCCGGTTTGTGCTAATTTATTGTCTAAACTGATTATAGATCAGTTTGCCATAGGTGACGAATTGGCACAATAATGCTTCGGCTACCATGATTCCCCTTCCTGTGACTTCTGTTTCTAAAATATATGAGAAACACGAAATTGGAAAGAAAGAAACAAGTCATAAATGAATCACAATTTCTTAAGACTTAAAAAACATACTGAAAACATGACACAAATTTTTGTTTTTGTTTTTCTTCTTTTCCTTGAATATAACAACACTTTTATGTTCCTTATTTTGCTCTATTCAAAACTTTTTATTTGAAAAAAGTGATAGGATGCAATCCGAAATTTTTTTTTATTTTTTTATTTTTTATAAGGAGCATACAACACAATTTAAACAATTAAAACTCCATCAAATATAAAATTAGATGTAAAGGAATAAAAATAAGTTGGTTAAAATTCGTTATCTAGGTGAATGGAAGTCATGGAACCAACTGATGTATAAGGTCGTAAACTAAAGGGATGGTTATGAAATAAATTAAATATTTTTAATAAATAAAAAGATAATTTATTAAAACTATTTAAATAATTTAAAAATTTTTTATATATCTTTTTCATATCAACTTAAAAATATTTTTTTAATAAACTAATAATAATATAAAAATGAGATAAGAAGAAAATTACGACCTTTATGGTGGGAGGGATAGAATATATTAGAACGAAGGACTCTCTACTTTGAAAAGAGCCAAAGAGGGTGTAGGGTTTTATTTACTCTGAAATTCCATTTGACGGAAAGTATTCCCCCCAAAAGCTCCTCCGCATGGCGTCTCTTCTCAATCTTCTTTCCTCTCTGAACCTCGAAGAACAACCTTCTCTTGGAATGGCGATTTCTTTTCCTCCAGGTCTTTCTCACTTTCTTTTCTTTCTTACCTTCACTCTTTTCCCTCCATTTCGATTTTCAAGTTTCGTCGCTCTTCCCTTTGCATTCTACTTTGATTTCTCTTTTTTATACTGATATGCAGGCGATAGCGTAGAGCGCAACCTGTTGAATGCAGCCTTCAAGGGAAATCTGCCTCGTTTCAAGAGTAATACCGACATATTCTTCACGTTCGTTTACTTAATCGATCTATTTTCTTGTGCGGGATTTGATTTCTGTGTTTTGCATTGCTGAACTAGGGCTTTTGAAGCAGCTTGACGTGAAAGATGGTTTAGCAGAAACTATTTCGAGTATAAGGGACGAACATGGTCGCAACTGCTTCCATGCCGCTGCAGCAGGTGGTGGAATTGACGTCTGTAAGTATCTTTTGGAGGATGTAAAACTTGACATCGAGTGCACGAGTTTGAACTTAGGTATATGTAAAGAAAACCTTTCCATGTTGAGTGACTTAATGATTTTGTTGTTCTGTTTCTTCGATCTTGACCATTTGTCTATAAATAAATAAGAAATTGTTTTGTTTAAATCAGTTATTGATTTTTTTTTTTTTTAACAGGTCAAACTCCTTTACATTATGCAATTAAGTTTAATTGTTATCGATCGGCTGCATATCTTCTTCAGAATGGTGCGAATCCAAATGCCGCCCTTAGTGATGGGTTTACTCCTTTGCATATTGCTGCAGCAAATGGTATTTGAGACTTTTCTGCGAATCTGAGATGATGACTTTTGTTTTTTTGTTTTTTTTTGTTTTTTTTGTTTTTGTTTTTTTTTTTTTGTTTTTTGGCAGTTCAAAACCCATTATTACGATTGCTTTGTATTTTCTAATTGTTTGTGAGAAGGGGATGTGAATGGATTTGCTTAACAATTTCTCATGTGGTGTCGTGCTTGTTGCTGGGCTGATTTTTCTTTACATGTTTCGTATTTGAATTATTTCTCTTTTAACTACTTGTGGAATCAGGGATAATTTCCTTTCATTCCTAGAAACATATCAATGATTTCAGCATTTATAGAGTTGGCCTTTCCCCCATTCCACAAAAGCCACTAATGTTTCAATAATTTCATGAGGTGTAATTTTATCTTTGGGCTCTGATTTTTTTATTATAGCTCTGGTTAGGAGAAGTGAATAGTGATTATGTCTTTGCTTGTACAGTTGTATTTGTTCTTTTATTTCTCTTTGGTTTTCCAATATTGGCTCAAAGTTTTGCTACTTGGTTGTATAGTTGCAGGATCTAAGAAACTTACAAAGTTGTTGATATCAAAAGGTGCCAATCCAAATGCAGTAGGTGATTTTGAAACACCATTGATGATTGCAGCGTCTCATGCCAATAAGGATTGTCTTGAGGTTTTGTTGGATAACCATGCTGATGTAAGAAAGAATTATCTTTTCTTTTGTGCTACCCAGGAGTGCTTTAGTTGTTGCTTGGGCTGGGTTTATATAGTTTAGAAATTATTTTTCTTCCTTTTTTCTTTTATCTTATTCACTATTACCTGTAGAGAGTCTTTACTATTTTCTCCCAAATTTTAACTGATTGTGTTTTACCATATGCTTCCTCTCTTTCTTGCATAGCCAAATTTCATTTCTTGTCTTGGATTTTCCCCATTGACGACATCAATTGTAGTTGAATCGATTGAGTGTGTGAAACTGTTGCTTAAGGTATAACATATTCTATTTCTTCTTCTTCTTTTTTTTTTTCTTTATTGTTTATCTTTGTAACTTTTTATTTTTTTGGCTGTAAATGGCATCTGAATAGATTGTTCTGATGTCAGCCATTGATCAATTGGTCATCTAATCCTCAGTTATAAATTTTTTCTTTATGTTATGATGGTGTCTACTCTTATTTTTCCGTATTTATAGGCAGGAGCTGATCCAAATTTAAAAGGTCCAATGAAAGTATCACCTTTGGGGTGTGCAGCTGTAAAAGGATTGCCTGAAATTATTAAGTGTTTGTTGACTGCTGGAGCTGATCCAAATGACAATGATACTGTGAGTTCACAACAAAAGTAGCGTGGCTTAATTGGTTTTCATTATGTCTTGGTTTTTATAATTTAAAAGTTACTTTTATGTTAACAGTTATCTGGGATTTTACCAGTTGAAGAAGCAGCATTAAATCATAATCATGAGGCTGTTATGATTCTCCTTCCAGTTACTACTCCCATTCCAACTGTATCTCACTGGAGCTATGCAGGCATATTGAGGCATCTTCACTCTGAAGAGTCTCAAGAAGAGGTATTACAAGAATTAACTTTTCTTTGCTTGTATTGTGGACAATGAGGGTTTAGGGTGATAGTTTCTTTAAACTTGTGATAATAATCAAACAAATCAGAGAACTTGTTCAGCTGGGATTCACAGCTGGAGAAGGGATTTAGCCTGACATTATAAACATGACGAACTTTCACTGAAAATGTGAAGTTTTCATTTATTTGTAATACTCATGTTTTCTCCAGTTATGAAATGGTGCAATCTTATTTTTGCATTGACTTAAGTAATACCATGTGTTAAAAGACATTACACTTTTATTTGCAATAAATGATTGTTGTAAAAAAACTGTGTGATTGATTTCTAATGTTCTTAAGCAACCATTTCCACTTAAACTTTATATTCCCCTTGTGTTCCTTTGCAGTTCAATTACTAGGTTCAGACCTTACTACTTCCTGTGTTTGTAATGTCTTTGCAGAGAAGAAAGCAGATGAACGAAGATTTATTGTTTTCAAAATCCAAGGGAGAAGAACTTATGAATGCAAAGGATTATCGTGGTGCAATTTATCCATACACAAAGGTATGGAGGCCAGAATCTGATTTCTTGTTAATATTTCTTCCTAAATTGAGTTAATATATTTTTCTTCTTAGACGTTGATATCATTTGAGTTCATATTTCTCTCTTCAGACGCCATGTTTCTGCTTGAAAATTTGCTTTGGATGAAATTGCAGGTGATTGATGCTTATCCTGATGATGCTGATGCCCTATCCAATCGAAGTTTTTGTTGGGCTCAATTGGGAACAGGTGATGAAGCATTAGAAGATGCTTTAAGTTGCATTAGGCTAAGACCCAACTGGCCAAAGGCTTACTACAGGGCAGGGGTGGCATGGATGTTATTGAAAGTAAGCTAATCTGAGGGAGGTTTCACTTTTATTAAATTAAATATGCTGACCTGTTATCTAAGTTTCATCATATGCTTTCCTAGGATTTTAAGAAAGCTGCTGATGCATTTTATGATGGTTGGAAATTGGATCTTGAAGACAACGAGCTGGAATGTTCTTTTTGGTAATAGTTTCTTCCCGAGCTTTGGTTTCACTTGTTACTTGCTTACACCATATAAAGTTGACAACTTTAAATGGAGTCTGGTAATCTGTTTATGTGCTCCTGGTTTGGGTAAGATGGGATTTTAAGAACAGAAGTAATAATCTTGTCTGTTGATTTTGAACTC
>BPVZ01000001.1:5082266-5092564 GCA_020521535.1 Rubroshorea leprosula | reverse complement strand
AAAACTTATATTTAAATAAATTTTTTTATATATGATCACACATAAAAATACGCAAAAACGTCTATACTCTTAAGTGATCCATCTAAAATTAACTAATCTTGTGCATGCTACCTTTTCAGAGAATAGCAAAAGATGGCAGTGTGACTGGAAAAAGATTTGCGTTCACGACCGTTGCACTACGCTATTTGCCGGTTGTGCAAAAAGTATATTACAAGGACCAATCGCAGCTGGGCTTGCTTGATAAACTGGAAACCATCCACCATAGCAAACTTGGAGAGAAGTTGGCAAAATTAGCTCAAGAGCTAAGGGCTACTGGTATAATGATCAACTATTCAATATTGCAATACCACAGCATTATCAAAGCTATAATGGAGGGACCTGAAAAATATGGTTAGCTATGCACGCACCCTGTAGATAACTTAATGTTTTTATTAGTCGACATATATAATTAAGATTCATTTACAGAAAACTTTTACATATTATAATTATGTAAAATCTTAATAATTCATCTTTTAATTTTCAATTGTTAAAATTTATTTACTTTTTATTATATTTTTTAAAAATAGTTATTTTTTCTTTAAAAAGTTTTGTTAAATTTTAAATATTAAAAATAAAGAAATGAATTATTAAGATTTTATTTAAATATAATTTGTAAAATTTATATATAAATAGATTTTTGCTTATATATATCGAAAGTTAGAACTCATTTACATAAATTATAATTTATATAAATCTTAATTATTTATTTTTTATTATAAATATTAAAATTTATTCATTTTTATCATATTTTTAAAAAATAATTATATTTTTTATATAAAAAATTATAATAAATTTCAACAATTTATACTAACAAAAGATGAATATTTAAAATTTTATATATAAATAATATATGTAAGTATCGTACATAAGTAAATCTCTCTATGTCGGTTCTAAGATTTTTTTCCTTTTCCTGAACTTCAAGGTCTCGATAGGACCACAGTTATGGACGCTTGCTGTGGTGATCGGTCCTATAATGCAGACGGTTGTGGCCATTCGGATAAGAGGGGTTGCAATGACCCTACTGCTTATGTGTTTTGGGATGGTATGCATAACACTCAGCACATTAATCAGGAAATAGCTCGCATATTCTGGAACGGACCCACAGATATGACATTTCCTCAAAATTTGCAGACTCTAGCAGGTACTCGCAAACCACAATACGATTTCTCTGTCAATGCTGATGAATTAATTGGATCAAAGTGTTGCTTAGACACGACTCAAAAGCAAGAAACTTCAAGTCTTAGTAATTAAGATATGATCTAAAAATATGTATGGGATCTTGTTTGATCGAGTTCTTGGTTTCTATGTATGCTACACAGTTTCCTAAATAACTTAGATACCATCTCTGGCTCATATGGGCTTTAATTGATGGTTGTTTGTAAACATGTTCAACTCATGTATTGTGTGTTATTTGTTATGATGGAACAATGTCCTTTGTAATATTTTCCTAATATGTGACTCTATTCATTTCTTTCCTTTAATTCAAGGCTTAATCACTTATGGTGAAGATAAATACCATATTGCTTTTTTTTTTTTTTTTAATCAGCAAAATAAAATAATATAAAGCAGAGTACAAGGTACTTCAAATCCGTTTACAAAAGAAGTGCAGGAATTAAAACGAAATACATGCAGACAGCTCCCCAATACCTTCTCAAAAGCCACTCATACAAAATAGAACATTGAACTTAGAACAACACCATTTCACACATCAATCCATGGACAGTACCTCATCTATTTCCGAATTGCCCTTGGTGTTTTCTTTGTGCTGTTAATGTTCCAGCCTTTTTGCTGTCCAACATGCTTGGCCTGGGGACGCAAACCACCCATCCTTTGATAAATCCGGCCATAAGTTCGTTTTCAGCCACATAAAAGAGTGCTATTTGATTAATTCCACAATACAATCACCTGTGACATTGTTTCCCATAAATATTGTTGGGAATAGGCCCAACATTCAGCCTAAACCATGTATAGTAAGCCTAACAATCAGCCTCGGCCATGTATAATAGGCCCAATCATTCATCCCTAAGCCCCGAAATGGAGATGCATCTATACACTAGTCTTGACACACCCACGTGGGTGCTTATATGTGGACCAATCAGATGCTTACATGTATGGACTCAAGTCAACACTGAGGGGCTATAAATACCCCCACCTACCTCCATTCAAGGTATTAACTACTTTACGCTTCTCTTTCTGCAATTACTCTTGAGAGCCTTTCTCTTTAGAATATTGAGTATTGCTAACTTGAGCATCGAAGTATCTCTCCAGAGGAAACATTCTCCGGTTTTTTAGGTGTTGAAGCAGTTGAAGATCTCTATAGTATAGGTTCGTAAAGCTGCCCAAACATTTGGTGCTGTCTATGGGAAACAAACGAAAAGTGGTGTAGCTTAACTAACTGAAGTTAAAGATGGTACGTATCTTTACTAGGAATCGCCTCCGAGGGATGACTTGGATGACCAGGATGATACTCAGCCTTTGGAGAGTGACCTGAATGACTTTCGGCCAATGTCGAGAAACCTTTTTGTAGGAGGAGCAGAGCAAGAACAGTTGAATAGCTCGGATGATTACCGAACGCCTACTAGGTATACAACCTAGCCTGAAGAGCAATTCCAGATTCCAACAGGAGCTAGGCAGAGTCACCCCTTACATAACACCTCCCGACATGGAGGACCTGCGGGGTTTGCTCAGACGTCTGAGCTAGAAGAGAGAACTAGAGTTTTGAAAATGGCCATGAGGAGAATACTTTCCTGCCTAATCCTTGATAACCCCTTGATTCCTCTGTTGAATAGGGGTGAACAACCAATGAAAATTGTAGCTCGCAATTCCTTAGCCCTAAGTAATGTAGTAGTCTCGACTAAACTAAGGGGAAGTGGGAAGTCAAACCCTGAGCCCAGCTCGTCAAAACACAATGAGGAGTTGATGAGGAAGAATGCAGACCTTGAAAGACAACTTAAAGACGTGCAGAAATCCATTGATGAGCTGAGAAGCTCGAGGTCGCGCTAGCAAGCTCTCGATCTAAATAGCGCCCCTCTCAACCTATCTGTTATAGCAGAACCATATAATGAGGGGTTCAAGATCCCTCACTTGGAAACATAGGATGACTCTGGTGACCCAGACGAACATTTGCACACCTATCAGGCTATCATGAAAATTCAGAACGCTACTGACGCCCTGATATGTAAAGTATTTCTTGAAACTTTAAAGTCAACCGTCAAGAGATGGTATCACAAGCTTCCCAAGCATTCCATAGCCTCCTGCTCTTAGCTCGCTACTTTATTTTCTAATAAGTTTGTGAGTCAGTGAGAAATAAAACGTATTGCTACCGAGTTTATGTAGGTTCACCAGAAGGAATGAGTGTCCTTGAGGGACTACATGCAGAGATTCAATAAGCCCACTTTAAACATTGATAATGTCCTAGACACCATCTGTTTATCTGCTTTGCTAAATGGCCTCAGGCCAGGCCGGTTCTTAGATGACCTGTTAGAAAATCCACCAAAATCGTGGACTGAAGTAAATGACAGGTCTGCAAGCTTCATCTTGTCAAAAGATTTTCAGTCATCTAAATGGCGAGCTGATGATAAGCAAAACAAAGACCATAAACACCTAGAAGGAAGGGAAGAGAAGAAAAAGCAGAAAACTGTTGATCACAGGGGAAAACCGCCTCGTTTTCCAAAATATGCAAATTACATCCCTCTGACCTCGTCCAGATCTCAAATCTTGTCACAAATTCAACATTGGATTAAGAGACCACCCTCTATCCTTCATGACTCACCTTGAGTAGATAGGACTAAATATTATGATTATCATCGTGGATATGGCCACAGCACAGACGATTGCCAGAGTTTAAAAGACGAGCTAGAATTTTTAGCTCGCAACGAAAACTAGAAGAACATATTCAAAAATCCTACGCCTAGTAACCTAGCCACACCCATTATGTACAAGATTATAGTTGACCTCATGGATAGGGGTACTAGGTCGGCAATAATCAAAACCCATACCAAGGGAGTCCATACTCTTTCGAGCAGGGCAGAGCATACAGGGGGCGCCAGTCCAATAGACGAGGATAGGGACAGAGGACCGTGGCTTAGAATAAAAAAGACAATAGGGGGATAGGATATGCCAGAATACCTCCGCCCTCAGGCATGATAAACGTGATTTTCGGCGGTATGCACTCAAAAGGCCAGACTGCCCGTGGCCGTAAGGCTTACGCTCGCCAAGTGATGATAGTAAACAAGAATAGACCCCCCTAAAAAGACCATTTGAAGAGGCTGAGTGGGAGAATGCACCAATCACGTTCAGTTCAGCAGACTACAAAAGGTCAGAGGGAGAATCTAACATTATCATGCCTCATGCTGATCCATTCATGGCCACCGTCCACATAGGCAACCACAATGTTAACAAAGTCTTCATTGATACAGGCAGCTCTCCAGACACCTTGTATTAGAGTTGTTTCCAGAAGATACAGCTGAATCCAACTTCGTTGAAGAAATATGAAGGGGTATGGGTTTGACAATCAACCCATCCCTGTTGAAGGGGTCATCACTCTTCCCATCTATGTGGGCGTCGAGACACGGTTTAGAATGGCATCGGTGAGCTTCTTGGTGGTCAAGATGGAATTGACCTTTAACGCCATAATAAGAAAGGCTACTCTTTGTGAATTGAAGGCTATTATTTCCCAACCACATTTGTGTATGAAATTCCCAACTCCCCATGCGATAAAAGTGCTTAAGGGAAACCAAAAGATGGCCTAAGTGTGCTATCAGGATACATTCAAGAAAGTCAAGCGCGCAGTAGCACCTAGCGCCACAACCTCTCAGGTCTCTAGGCCAAGTCAACCAACCTTGCAAACGATGAGCATTTCTGACATAGATCACCGACCTGAGAATGTAGAACAAAAAGCTGAGCCGGTGGAGACCGTTCCTTTGAACCCTGACAAACCAGAAATGACAGTAAAAATTGGAACTAAGCTCACATAGGAGGAAAGAACTGAGCTTTTGTAATTTATAAAGTCCAACCAGAATGTTTTTGCGTGGACAATAGATGAAATGCCTGAAATTCCAATAGAATTTGTAGTCCACAAGCTCAACACAGATCTTACAAGGAAGCCCGTAGTTAAGAAACGACAACTCTTCGACCCCGAAAAATAAGCCATTATAGATGAAGAAATACAAAAACTGTTATAGGTAGGTTTCATCAGGTGGGTTGAATATTCGCAATGGGTGTTCAATTATGTGCTTGTCAAAAAGCTTAATAGCAAATGGAGGATGTACATTGATTTTACGAACCTTAACGAGGCATGTCCCAAAGACCTACACCCTTTGCCTAATGTTTAAAAGTTGGGGGAGTAGGCAGCTGGTCATGAACGCATGAGCCTTCTTGATGCCAGTTCGGGATACCATCAAGTTCAACTATGGTTGGATGACCAAGAGAAAATGGCATTTTATGCGGGGGACGCCATCAACTGTTACGTCATGACGCCGTTTGGGTTGAAGAATGCTGGCGCAACGTATCAGAAGTTAGTTCAGGTTGTATTTAAGCTTTAGATCAGCAGAAATATCAAAGTTTATGTTAATGATATGATTGTCACTAGTGCATGATCTAAAGATCATATTGACAATCTCAATGAAACATTTCAAAACTTGCACCGAGCACAAATTTAAAGTGTACATCTGCTGTGGAATCAAACAAATTTTTGTCATATGTGGTATCCAAGAAAGGAATTGAGGTGAATCCAAACAAAGTTCAGGTCGTGCAAGAAATGGAACCTCTTAAGACAGTAAAAGATGTGCAACAGCTGATAGGTCGTCTCGCTGCTTTACACAGGTTTATTGCCAGGTCGGCAGAAAAAATGTCTTCCATTTTTCAAAGCCTTGAGAGAGCCCAAAAACTTCTAGTGGACTAACGAATGCCAGTAGGCTTTTAATGAGCTCAAACAATACTTGGCATTACCACCCTTACTTTCTAAACCTATTGAGGGAGAGAAGTTATATCTGTACATGGGAATTACAAATGAAGCAGTCAGCTCAGTTTTGCTAAGAGAACAAGCTCAACACCAGAAACCCATATGTTATATAAGCAAGGTTCTACAAGATGTAAAAAGGAACTACCCAATTGCTAAAAAAGCCATTTTTGCCCTTGTTTACACCGCTTGAAAGTTAAGAGCATACTTCCAATCTCATCAGATTATTGGTTTCACTGACCTACCGTTGAGGAAGATATTACAAAAACTTGAGCTTTTTGGGTGACTAATTGGATGGGCTATTGAGCTGAGCGAGTACAATTTCAAATTCGAGCCAAGAACAGCTATAAAAGGTCAAGCTTTGGCAGACTTTCTAGTTGAATGTAACCCGGAAACTATGGAAGAAACCACGCCTTTGCACCCCGTATGAATGTTGTACGTAGATGGTGCTACAAGTGTTGAGGGATCAGGGCCAAGAGCAGTGTTAATGGGCCCATATGGTTTTAAATCCGAGCATGCATTGAGATTCAAATTTCAGACGACCAATAATGCCACTGAATATGAAGCACTCATTTACGGTATGAAATTGGCATTGAAGCTGAAAGCGCAGAACATAAGAGTCTTTAGTGATTCCCAGCTTATAGTAAACCAAGTGAATGGAAGTTGTGATATCAGAGACCCTCAGCTCGGTCATTACGCCTCTATGGTCAACAGGTTGAAATCAGACTTTGTTTTGTTTCAAATGGACAAGATACCAAGGGTAGACAACAAGTGGGCTGATGAACTGTCAAAGTTAGCGTCGTCACAAGATATGAATCCTCAGAGAACAACATTCATTAAGATTCTTGATGCACCAAGATATGCTAACCCCGTAGTTGAATGCTAAGTGTTGAGCACAGATCCCTCATTACGAAGCTAGACCACACCTTTGATTAACTATTTATGAGATGGTGAATTGCCTGAGGACCCATTTGATGCTCCATTAATTAGACGCAAGGCAGCACATTTCACCTTGATTGAGGATTAGTTGTATAAACAAGCAGTGTTAATGCCCCTACTACGTTGCCTTACCCTTTACGAAGCTGAGTATGCTGTAAGAGAAGTTCATGAAGGAGTGTATGGCACATACATAGGTGGTAAAACATTGGCTCAGAAACTTCTAAAGCATGGATATTACTGGCCTATTATGGTAGAAGATTGATTTGATTCTAAATTAAAATCACTTTCTAATTTAAAATAGTATTTTAATTTCAAATTACATTTAAATTAATTTAAAATTTTTCATTCATTAATTGTGATTTGACTTTAAATAGATTTTACAATTTAATTATTATATTATCGATCAATTGAATAAATGGAAATATAAAAATTAAAGAAAAATGAAAAAAAGTAAAAATGTAAAAAAAAGAAAAAAAGAGATGAATCGATTCAAATCAATCGGGTTCGACTGGATTGGGGTGAGTTTTGATTGAGTTTGACTCAGTTTGACCGAATTTGATTTCAAACGGATTACTATCATAGCCTGGCTCATTTTTAGAACTAGGTTCAACCAACTGGTTGAATCGACTGAGTTGGGTTCGATTTCAAAACAATGGTTTAGACTGTAATTAACAATATTTTATTAAAATTTTATTAGTTTTATTTAAGTTTAGATTGAATGTAAATAATATTTTATTAAATTTTATTTTGAAAAGAATTTTAAAATAAAATATCATTAAATAAGGATATAAGTATATATTCACAAGTTACTTTGTATTTGTTGGGTTAAATATCAAGTATAAGTCCTCAATTATTTGGATAAATACTAAGTTTAAAAAGATGTACTTAAAAATTTTCAAATTAAGTACTAAAGATATCTCATACTTGACCTGCATCCAAAAATGCTAACCCCTACCCTACGGCTGAGTTTGGTTTGGGAAAGTTTTCTTCATAGTTTAGTAAGTTTGGTTTACGCCAATAGTATGTTAAATAGAAGATATAAAATTAACAATTATTGACTATAAGACTCCTACATAAGAAGTAATTAATTTTCTTAACCAACTACTTTATTGCTTGTGGTAAATATTTAGTGTCTGACAAGTAGATCTTGGCTTCAAGCCACTCATCCCATTATTAATTTTTATTGTCAAAAAAAAAAAATTGTTAACAAAATTTTTCCCAATAATTTTTTGCAAACTAAACAATCAAAGAAAAATATATTCTGTTGAGCCAGATAAGCTCTAAATTAATGAAAGGGAAAAACACTCCCTCAAAGAAAGTACGAATTGGGATAAATATTTTTTGTATAATAAATCGGACATTTTCGTCTCTATCTATTGGTCACTCTATTTACTTTCGCAATGCAAACACCTACCATATATACTCAATCCGCTTCAGTTATCAATACAAATTTTTCGGAAAAAAATGCAATGATCACCATGACCATGTTAGCGCCTTATTCGGCTGCGTAAGCGAAAAGACGTGCTTCTGATAACTATCATCACCGCAGCGAGTCAATTCACGTCACACCCACTACTAAAATAGGTTATAACTTACGGGTCCTCCCTTCCTCTTCTTACTTCACCAAACACTCCACTCCATTAGCTCTGAGAACGAGGATAGTCTTCTTTAATTGCGTCTTCTTCTTGCTGTGGGGGACCAGGTCTGCAAAATGCACATCTTTCTCTTTTTTTTTCCTGTTCTATAACTTCTTCATGTTTCCTTTCCTTTCTCGTTGTACATTTTAAGTTATATGTTTTGTCGAATTTGATTATACGGTACAATCCGGAGCAACTCAGATCTGTTAGTATCTTGTGGAGGAAAGTAAAGCTTGAGATTAATTTGAAGGATGATCTTGACCGGACTCCCCTACATCATGCAATTATTGCACCGAACTTTCCCATTGCTGTGTATTTGCATGAAAATGCTGCAAATCCGAATGCTGTAACTATCAAGCGGGAAACCGCTTTGCATTTTGCTGCAGAAAAAGGTAATTCAACAGTCAAAAGAAATATGTTTTTTAATTAATTGCGTGGATATATAAGCTTCTTTTCGATTTTGATTTACATGTTACGTTCTTATGATTACACGTGTAGGACTGGGAAAATGTTGGTAGAGTGTAATATCATAAATTTAGGATGCGACTTTTTCCTTTTGAAAATCTGTTTCTGAAGGGTAAAATATTGACCCAAGAGCTCCATGATATTGGGGGCCTCCTCGTCTATGGATCCTGTTTTATAGTCTGGACAATAAAACAGCGACCTCTTCACTTTCTCACCTGTCAAAGCTATTAATAATTGAAATTTTGCACGACTGGCAATGGGTTCTCTGAAGGATGTTTAAAATGTAACGATGTCATTCAGATTTCTATTGCTACTGTTCCGTTGCATCCTTGCAGAGTCGAAGGAACTTCTAAAGCCGTTACTGTCGAAAGGTGCTGACATCAATGCAGTGACTTATCGCAGCACCCCATTGCATCTCGCACTAGCTGAGGGAAAGATGGATTTTGTTGAGTTTTTGTTGCATAAAAATGCCAGTGTAAGGAAAGACTATGGTTTGAAAATTAATTTCTTTCTTATATCCTAGTAAACATAGAGGTTCAGATTCCTGGTACTTTTCTTCCCTTATGATTCAAAACTTTCATGAAAGCTTCTTGGTGTACTTAAATGGTGAATATAAAATTAAGTCTAGAGTGTGTTCTTTTTTACTTTTTTCTTCCCTCTTGGTTTGCCTTATTATTTGGTTAACTAATTGCTACATTTTACTCTTTCCTAGCCAAATGTGATCTCATATGATTTATTTTCCCCATTAGTGGTTGCTATCAACCATCAATCAATTGCTTGCGTGAAGATGCCTCTGAAGATATACATATTCTGCTTTTCTTCTATATTATTATGTTATTTTGTTGTATGAAATTCATTGTTGAATTTCAGTATTGGAGGAGGATATGGTTTCTTTAAATTTTATGTGGCCTTGAGTATATAAGGTTACTTGCATGTGGATGCTAGGTATCGTGCGATGTATTAGGTTTTTAGTAAAAAGAGTTGAGGTTTTCAGGGTTTCTAGCTCACCATCTGGATGTTGATGCTTGTTCCTTATGAATAGGTGCTACTTGAAGCAGTATGAGCAATCTGTTGATTGATTGGCAGCTTATGTGTGTGTGTGTGTTTTAATGATAGTGCTTACTAGTATGGGCAGAAGCTGATCCAAACCTTTATGTGTTGAAAGGAATGACACCTTTAGGATGTGCAGCTCATGAAGAGGGGGATAGATATAATTGAATGCCTGTTGAATGCCGGAGCTGATCCAAATGACACTGACA
>BPVZ01000001.1:5028352-5056798 GCA_020521535.1 Rubroshorea leprosula | reverse complement strand
AAAAAAAAAAAAAAAAAACATTCTTCTGATAAACCAGAAAAAAAAAAAGACATTCTTCTGACAAACCAGAAGAAAGAAAACCACCATAATTTCTGTCTTTACAATCCTAAATTGCATCCGGTTCTCTTCCCCGGAGCTTATAGACCTCCTTTATTTTTTCTTTTTTTCTTTTGAGGGTGGTGAAAATTTTGGATCAAATTGTCCCCGCACCCATATATAATGTGTCAAAAAAGCAATTTAGCCCAAAATTATTTACAGAATCTTACATCCCATCCCGTTTCATCATGCTCGTCACAAAGTGCATTAAGATCGGGATAGACATTCTTCAAACCAAAGTCAGGGGCAGCTGACCAATTAGAACTGTAAGCAAATCTACATCATAGGATGGTCAGATAACTGAATGCAGGGAAAAAGAAAATGTGCTACGTAGTCAGAAATACTACGACTGCAGCCTGACTTAAGATCCGAATTCCACCCAAAAAACTATTAACATTATCAAAGTTTAGATGTCTAGCTATACAAAAGGTCAAGTTAAAACATTTGAAAGGCAACATAAAATCAAGATAGGAGAGGACATTTAATTACAAAGAAATCAAAGGAGCCTTAGAAGAGTTTCTTATCGTATGGACATGAGTTACTCTCCTTTTATCTTGCTTTATACATATCAAATTTTAATTCTATGTATATCCACATACTAATAATTGTAGCCGAAGCATAGTTCACAAGTTACCTAAATGCATGTTCAATATCCTTGTTATCAAGAGCCATCTTCCAAGCCTTATAAAAAGCATCGGCAGCATTTCCAAAATCCTGAGATTATTTAAAATGAAACTCAGATCATAGACCAGAAATATCAAACTTAAAATGATAAAATCAAAGAGAACCTTCAAAATATTAGCTTACTTTCAACAACATCAGAGCTGCACCCTGCCTATAGTATGCCTTTGGCCACTCAGGCCGTATTAAGCTGCAAAGTTGAGCTATTTCTAATGCAAGGCCTCCTTCATTCAAGCGAGCCCAACACAAGCTTTGGTTGGATGGTACAGCTGCATCTTTTTTGCAATAGGATGCCTGCAATTATCATCAAAACACTAATTAACAAACCAAAATAAAAAACTATCAACATAAATAATGGACAGAATATAACTTGAAAGATATAGTATAAGCCAAAACTTATTTTAGAAGAAAACAAGACCAAGAAATCAAAAAATTATTATTAATTGAATCATTGTTGATAGGACATCTATTTGTTAAACTGAATTTGCAGAAACATAAAATATCAGCACTAAGCCCTTGCCCCTCATGTTACAACTTTATTGCACCAAAATAATCCTCTCGGTTAAAGGCCTCTGTTCCATTTGATTTTGATAGAAAGAAATACTCCTCCAGCTTCTTTTGCCTCTGCAAGATATTTAAAACATATAAATACCAAAGTGTTACAGTAGCCATCACATCTATTATCATCAAGGTGTTAGAAAAAAAAATAAATCTATTACCATCATGGGAAGTACATGTAACAATCAACTGAATTAACTAGAAGTTGCAGTTAAATATCATGTTATAACTCTCCTCCAGGTCTGACTCGCAGAAACTTTTTCACCCTCTGACACAAGTTTCCAATATAGCCTGCCTACTAACCCCAACCAAAAAAAAAAAAAAAGGATGACAGGATGAGGAATCTTGCAATACCTCCTCTTCAGCCTCATCAGAGTGAACATGCTCAGTTAATCCAACCACGCTCCAATCTGGAATAGTAGGAATGGGTTTGGTCACGGGAAATAGAATCATAACAGCCTGAAGATAACCTTTCAAGGCTGCAATTTCAACTGGTGTCATACCTGCCTGTAACACAAAGGTGTTAAATTTTCATAAATCAAAACAGATGAACCAAAAAAAGCTATCAGTGTTGGGCTGCATAAACTCACATTGTTAGTGAAATTGGGATCAGCTTCAGCATTCAATAGCATCTGTCCACCCTTGATAAGCTGCATCCCATAAAGGTGTTATAGCCTTTGTACTACAGAGATTTGGATCAGCTCCTCTCTATAAAAGAAAGCAACAAGGTCACATAACAAAATCATAAACTGCCCATATTTTGCTGAGCAATCCATCAAATAAAGGCTAATACCACATTAAGTAGACCTATTTTCAGGAAACAACAAGCATCAACATATGGATGTTAATCCAGAATTTCCTAAACCTCAACTTTATTATTCCAAAACAAATAACCATTGGCCAAAAAAGTTTTGCGGACTTAATATTACCAACAAGATTCATGTTTCTATAATATGAAATAACTGATAAAGTACTCGTCTGAACTTTAAATACTATAACTTAATTTAATTTTACTGTTTCGCTTTGTGTAGACATATTCTTTGTCAGTGAAGTAGTAGATCACAGACAAAAATTTTTACATCGGTGATATTTTGGTCAATAATTTAAGGTTTTCTAGTAGTGGAGAAATATTATAAAAATGGATGAATATTATCCGCTCAAACGCAGCAGCACATATATTTGGTTTGCTTCTTCAGTTTGTAAGCAGAAAAAATGGATGCATTTTTGGGGTACTTTGCGGCTTTGTTTCTGAGTACTTTTTATGATTGACGCAGATGTTCGCTACTACAATGAATTTGTTGTTAGGAAAACTTCATCCCCTTTTTCTCTCCTTAAGTTGTTCTCCTCCTTCTTCTTCTTCTTCTCTTGAATTATCAGCTAAGGGTGCGGTGTTTTTGTCTTTCCATAGCCCAAATTGACAAATTTTCCTCACAACAGAGTCATAGTAGTGAACATCTGCTTCAGTCACAAGAAGCATTGGTTTCCACTTATGTCAAGGTGCCATTCTCAATCTCTCACTGAATGGATAATCAAAAGTGAAGGTTTTTTGAAAACAAAGGATGCAGCTGTGCTATCCAACCAAAGCTTGTGTTGGGCTCGCTTGAATGAAGGAGGGCTTGCATTAGAAATAGCTCAGCTTTGCAGCTTAATGTGGCCTGAGTGGCCGAAGGCATACTGTAGGCAGGGTGCAGCTCTGATGTTGCTGAAAGTAAGCTAATATCTGGAAGGTTCCCTTTGATTTTATCATTTTAAGTTGATATTTCTAGTCTATGATCTGAGTTTCATTTTAAATAATCTCAGGATTATGGGAAAGCTGTTGATGCTTTTTATAAGGCTTGGAAGATGTCTCTTGATAACAAGGACATTTTGAACATGCTTTTAGGTAACTTGTGAACTATGCTTCGGCTACAATTATTAGTATGTGGAAGTACATAAAACTAAAATTTGATATGTATAAAGCAAAATAAAGGGAGAGTAACTCATGTTGGTTTTCCCTGCATTCAGTTTTCTGACCATTCTATGATGTAGATTGCTTACAGTTCTAATTGTTGTGCTGTTCATGTCAGCTGCTCTAACTTTGGTTTGAAGAATGTCCACCCGATCTCAATGCGCACTTTGTGAAGAGCATGATGAAATGGGATGGGATGTAAGATTCAGAATATAATTTTGGGCTAAATTGCCCTTTTGGCACATAATATATGGGTGCGGGGACAATTTGATCCAAAATTTTTACCCCAAAAAAAAAAAAATGGTCCATAAACCCTGGAAGAAGAGAACCGGATGCAATTTAGGATCGTAAAAACAGAAATTTCGGTGGTTTATTGGAAGAATTTTTTTTTTTTCTGGTTTATTGGAAGTTAGATGCTTAACAAATAACAATATAGAAACTTAAAACTTTGAACCCCTAACATTAATTTCAAATTAAGATTTTTAAATTGGGGGATTATCTAGCTCCTTTTTAAAAAAAAAAAAAAAACTACAAAGTTTTATTAATGAAGTATAGAAGGTATTCCTACCCATCAATACATACTAGATTTAGTGGTTTCCATATACAAAATAACAGGAAACCACATCAAACAGAAGCTTACAATCTTGCAGGACTCAACCCAAAATCCTACCCTTCCCTCCCTTATATTTAATCAATTTTGCATATGCCTTAGGATTTGCTATCCAATCTGATAAAGGGAACAAATTTATTCCTAGTCTTGTTGTTTTCCAGTGATATGCCCTTGCTTGTATTAATCCCAACAGGTTCTCCATATCAACCGTCATGCCCCTAAAGATTCTGTCATTTCTACACAGCCATATTGACCAAATAAAAGCAAACCAAACAATTTCCCATCCTACATTAGTTGATTTTCTTTCAGTAGGCCAGCAGTGTTGCATAAAAGTTTTGCAACATTCCGAGTGTAACACGTATGAAACATCTCACCAGTTAAAGCACTTTAACCAAAGCTTAAAAGATACAGGACAAGTTATCTAGCTAGTTATTTGATTGTTAATCTATCAAAATCTTTAGTTCTGTCATAAAAGTGAACAAAAGTTAACTAAACCAGCATAAAATCTAGATCAAAATTCAAGGGGCAAAAATACAGGTGAAAATAAAGTTCAAGAAGCAAAAAGAGAGTTTAGTAATAGCAAAACGGTTTTCAATGTGGAATAATTGGCTAATAATAATTTGAGACAATATTAAAAGTATGTAGTAGGTTGTATAGTGGTTTACATTGGTCTCAATGAGTAAGAAATAAGTCAATTATTTTACACCAATATTTCACTTACATAGCAAATTATCATTGTCTAATTACATCGCCAACCCAGTACAATAGTTGTATTACAGATTTCTATTTTTTAGACAATGAAAATGTTATAAAGTAGCTTGTGGAGTTCAAGATTAATATTTTTTAGAGGATTTTAATGATTTTCCTCTATATTAAGATAATGTATTAAAGAAAATTGAATTTCCTTTCGTGCTAATTCAAGAGTCAAATCTTAAAAAAAGGCTTATTAGATTAATTTCCTATATTTTGCAAAATTATTAGGAAATCACAATACTCTTGTCATCTTTGCCAACAAAACATTGACATAACATGGATTTTTCATTTTTGTTTGACATGCTGCAGGATTCGTAATGCCAACGTTTGGACTAGCCTAGCTAGTTCCTAGCTTACACCCAAACCGAATCCTCCCTAACACAAACAACAAAATTCTCAAGCGCCTTTCGTTCTCGAATCACTTTTCCCTCTTAATTTTTCTGAATTTTTTCTTTATAAAGTTATTTGTATATTTAGGTGTACTATTTTACAGTCTAAAATGTAAAACCGGACCATTTGATCGGAGAGGAGGCCTCCCATCAAATGGTTAGTGTTTAACTGTCTGAAATGATCCAAACTGTAAAACACTTTTTCATATATATTTTTACACATTAACATTACAACAAAAAAAGAAAGGATAAAAATAACATTTTAACCCTTTATTTTCTTTGATTTTTTTAAGAAAATAATGTTGATTTTTTCAATTTTACTGCATATTCAATATGACAAATTTTATGTCCTATCAACAACAAAACAAATAATACTAATGTGTTTTATTTCCCGATTTTGTTTTCTTCTAAAATGAGTGTTGGACGATACTACATCTTTAAACTTATATCCCGTACATTGTTTGTGTTTGTAGTTTTATATTTTGGTTTGTTGGTTAGTGTTTGGATGATAATTTCAGGCATCATATTGCAAGTATAGAGATGCAGCTGTAGTATCTAACCAAAGCTTGTGTTGGGCCCGCTTGAATGAAGGAGGGCTTGCATTAGAATTGGCTGAACTTTGCTGCTGCATATGGCCTGACTGGCCTAAGGCATGTTATAGGCAGGGTGTGACTCTGATGTTGTTAAAAAGTAAGCTTATATCTAGAGTTGTCTCTTTTACCTTCTTTTTTTTTTTTTTTTTTTTTTTTTGTTTTTCTCATATATACTGTTCTCCTTTTTACTTTATCATCTTATGTTGAGTTGTTGTTGTTGGGGTGCACAAGTGATGTGGATCAATGAGTTAACAGTAGAGATGATGTGGAGACTGACTAGGATGTCACCCGTGAAAGTTGAGAAAGGTCTTTTTGGTAGACACCCGTTTCACGTGCAAGAGGTTATGTACCACGGGCCATGGGCCATCTCATTTTGTCTAGCAATGGCTGTTAGTAATAAATTTTCTAGCAAAGCCTGAAAGTGTAAATTTTCCAACCAAGCTGAGAGAGAGAAAGAGAGAGAGCTGGGCAATGACGACAAAATTCCAAGAGTCGGGAATGATTACACAACTACAAAAAGAATGAAAATGAGGTGTACATTGTGGTGGGAGTAGCAAAGATGAAAAATATATGAAAATCAAATATTACAACTTGAGAGGCACATTTATACATAGAATATTGTAACATAATAGTAAAAACGATGAATGTGCCCTCTATTATCCTTGACAAATATTCCTACTCTATAATGAGCAATCCTCATGTTGTAAGTGAAAAGCATAATAATCCACTTCAAGCTTTTTAAAAAACAAAAGGAATAAACTTGAAAGTAGTGATGGGAGAAGGAAGGATGACCATTGTGCGGGCTTTTGAATGGAAGACCAAATCCCATTCTTGATGCTAACTTTTCAACTTGATCCTCTAATGCTAAAGAAAACAACCCAAGAATTGAAATTGTGGCATGCTATCTCCCAACCATGATGTTCTATAAGTCTAAAAAGTATTTTGCACTGCTAGAAGTGTAGAAAATATAATAAAAATGGTGGTTTCTAGGTATTTTTGGTGTATATGGGGAGAGGTTGAAGATGAAGGATTTTTCAGAGGAAAAATGGAGGTTTGGTGTGTGAGGAAGAAAGTTGGGGCAGTGAAATCTATTCTCTTCTATTGAAAAATGAAATAAAAAATGAATATATGTACAGTGGCACTCTTGCAATTTTGGTTTGATGGGTCAAGGTAGCCTAGCAGCATAATAGGTAGATTTGGGTGAGTTGTTGAGTTTTAAATGGTCTTGGGTACTACTAGCAACCTTTTTGGAAGTGATATTATGAATTACTCACTGGTTCCAATGAAGCACTAGTGGTTCCAACGAAGGATTAGAGACTACCTATTTCTAGTAATTATTCCAGTCATACGAAATTCCATTTTGGGAGGATACTTGAGTACAGCCGGCAAAAGAAGATCTATCGAGGATTTTGATAAATTTCCCAAGCAAAATGTAATCTTTTTCAACAGTTTTCAATGAAATGAAACTTGTGTAGCCACCCTTTTAACAGTTTCCAATGCAATAGAACTTATGCAGCCACCTTTGTATTAAATATAGTTGCAACTTGTTGATGGGGATTGAAATAGCATCTTTGGTTGGTTTTTAACAAGATTTCAAACTTCTAGTTAACATCAAATGGTACAGTTTTGGGGATCAAGCCCAACTCCATGTCTTCGCCACCCCACCCTTTATGGCGAAGTTAGGCAACATCATCGGCTCCAAGCTTGGCTAGTGTGAATACCTTGCTTTGCCAGACGGGCAATGTTCATCCATCCATGCCTACTAAGCCACTATCCCCATAGTTTATCCCAAGTAATTCCTATGAGCTTGGATTAATGGGCTTATGTTTATCTGCAACAAAAGTAAGATATAAATGAGTATTTGTTCATATGTTTAAGTGTAAAATGTATAAATATGTGCAACGAAGAAGGAAACTCCAAGATAAAGAATGAGTAATATGGATGTGTATTGTGATATCACTGTCCCGAGCCAATCATTGGTGATTGGCGATACCTACTAACATATAAAAATAAAAGAAATATGTTGTGAATCGGGATTATTGGTGATTGGTAATTTTGTCCCTTTGTATAAAAGAAGGATGATGCGCATAATCGCAAGCTATGTTGTATAAGTATCGCAAGGTTAGCCATGAATAGCTTTCCCATAGCCAAAGGGATAAAAATGGTTAGCTTTACCCATGACTGGAGCATGAACTATGTGGAATCGAAATAACATTCCCATTAATCCGTCAAGTCGCGAAGGGGTAAATCTCATCAAGCCAAACTCCACCATAGCAATGAATATGTGATAAAGATAGGTGGAGTTGTCTCCATGGAATAGGGATGCCAACCGCATCCATGGCCTTTGATACAATAAGATGTGATACCACTAACAAATGCTAGCCCTTCTTACTGTATTTGCATTGTCAAAGGGTGGTCCTAGTTGTTGTTACCCGCCGAGCACCACACCACCATGCACAAAGCTTTGCCCATGGCTGAAGCGTGAATTATGTGGAATCGAAAGAGTACTCCCATTAATCCATCAAGTCGCGAAAGGGTAAATCTCATCAAGCTAGACTCCGCCATAGCGATGAATATGTGATAAAGATAGGTGGAGTTGTCTCCATAGAATGGGGATGCCAGCCACATCCATGGCCCTTGATATGATAAGGTGTGATATCACAAACAAATGTTGGCCTTTCTTGCTATATCCGCATCCTTAGAGGGTGGTCTTGGTTGTTGTTACTCATTGGGCATTGCACCACCATGCACGAGCGACCACCAAGGAATTGTCTACCATTACTTGATGGATTTTTATTGTAGCCATCCCATCCAATCGCAAGGTTGCAACTGTTACCAACCTCACGCTAATCGTACTGAGTTGCGCTAACTCTTTGTCCATTTTCAAGAGCTAGTAAGATAAAATATATAAAAATCCAACCCTTTGCCCGTTGTTGGGAGCTGATGTAATGAAGATATATAAAAATGTATAAAATTTTGCCCATTGTTGGAGGCTAAATGAAAAAGAAAATCTAGCCTTTTGTTCATCGCTGGGAGCTATGTAGATGTAGCTCATTGTCCATACATTGGAGCCATGTATGTGTAGCAAAATAGGCTCCTTGTCCATTGCTAGGAGCCAAAAGATGTAGCAGTGAATATTGTTGTAGAGGACATGACTATCAAAAATGCCTAACCATGTTGTAGAGATAGATACAACCATGTTTGGCCATGCATTTGAAGATAGATGTTGAAGTGGATCATATCTGTAATGTTTCCAAGGAAGTGGATGAATGCCACTTCAGGCGATGTTGATTCTATTGTAATAATCAGTAAAAAATAAAAATAGCATGTCTGATGTGGAAAATAGATCATGTTGACCCTTGTTGATGTGGCCCTATAGATATTGTCAACTTTAAAATAATACAAATTCATCCCTCAACAGTTGTCAATGATCTCAGTTTCATGTAAATAACCTTAGGATTTTGGGAAAGCTGCTAGTGCCTTCTATAAGGCTTGGACAATGACTCTTGATAACAAGGACATTGAGCATGCTTTTAGATAACTTTATGCTTCTGCTATATTTAAATTCTGATATGTATATTGCAAAGAAAACTGATTAGTATATCCTTCGGTTCAACATACCTAACAACACCCACTAGTTCAGTCATTAAAAATTTGTTTTTGAAAATTTTCCTACCTTAAATTCAAATTTAAAAATATTAGTTTCTTAATAAATGAACCGGTAGATATTATTAGGTGTGTTGAACCGAATGGGTGTATCAATTATTGTCCATATCGCAAAATAAAATGAAAGTAACTTATGTTCATACATTAATTAACTCTTTTAAGCTCCTTGTGATTTCTCTCAATTTTTTTTAACCAATGTGATTCCTTTCTAATTAAATGTCCACCTCTATCATGATTCTTTTATAATTAAATGTCCATGTGATGGAGCTATTGAAGCCAAAAGAATAAACTGGCAAAACTGCGTTCCATCCCGGAGTTCTAAATTGAATAGCTCATCTTATTTACTAATCGGTACCACACTTTCTCCAAACTCTTGATGCGGGTTGTATAGACCTCTAAACTTTTATAATGTTATAGCTTTTTTGTCTGGAACCAGAATGTTTATTGCAAGGCTGCAGTCCCCCCTCCCCGCACCCAAAAAAAAAAAAGCTTTTTTTATTTTTTTATTTTTTTTATGTGCATGTAAGGCTCTAGTATCAGTAGTATTTCTAACTACGAAGGGCATTTTGTATCTTTCGTTTGTCTGCTGTAAGTGATCTGTCTAAAATCCTGTGACGTAGAATTGGGTGTATGTTTAATTGTTGTGTGTTGCTCAAGTCTATTCCAATCTTAATGCACTTTCATGACAACTAGAACAAAGTGATAAACTTATGTAGTATTTGCTTAGATAAAAAAATTTAACCCAATCATTCCTCTGTCAGCTATTCTCGATTAATTTGTTTCTTCTTTCGTCTTGCTTTCCCAAAGTACTAGTAAGAATTCTTCGTTGAATTCTTGAATATGAGCTGGCATGAATTTAATAACACTCTTTTCGGCAGCTTAACCAATTTAACCTATCTGGTAGTAATCGAGGAAAGTAATACCAATTGTCATCTATGTGGACATTTATCAAGATTTTCCTCTCTTAAATACTATCTTGTAAAAGAAATCTAAAACCTTTCAAATAGTTTTTTAATTCCTTATATTATTATCATCATAAATGTTTTTTTTTTACAGTTTGAACTACATAAAAAAATAGAGTTCAAACATTGAAATTATTAAAATATTCTTAATGAAATTCCATTTCATGTTTATTCATTAATGATAC
The DNA here is from genome assembly GCA_020521535.1 of Rubroshorea leprosula. Lineage (NCBI taxonomy): Eukaryota > Viridiplantae > Streptophyta > Magnoliopsida > Malvales > Dipterocarpaceae > Rubroshorea > Rubroshorea leprosula. The sequence goes on along the minus strand of BPVZ01000001.1, from coordinate 5,046,357 downwards.
TTTAATAATTTCAGCACCTAAATTGCAATTTTTTGTGTCCCCTCTCCTAAAAAAAGCTGGACTATTACTATCTTATCTCCACAATTTTGATATTCCCAAAAGTTTGGCTTAAGAGGAAAGAAGGGATGGATTTTTTAACTAATCAATATTTGAAAATGTTATAATTTAATTGATTAAAAAACTCAATCCCCCTCTCCTTCATTCATTTCAAATCAAATATACTTTTAGAAATTCAATACAAACAGGCGAGGAAAAGCTGGTAATGCTTCGGGCGAGAGTTTTTCTGGGAAAATTAGGTGTGTAATAATGGATGAGAAGTTAGATGCCATTAGAACACAATAAAGTTATGCGGCTAATGTAAGCTATCAAATGGTAGGGCGGGTGTGGGAGGGACAATGATTTATGTAAATGTTACCTGATCTGCAACACATGAATCCAAAATAAGGGCCTTGTTATCTCTTACAACAAACTCTCAAAAATAGACACACCTAATAGCTCTGAGGATACCAACCATATAGAGAGAACCCTCCAATAATTATCTAAATACTAGTATAAATTACTAGATCATTAAATATAAGAAATTTCTTGATAGTGTCTTCTAATTATTTTATCTTTCCACCTAAAAATTAAAATTTTCTGTTCTAAAGATCATCCATTCTAGATTTTCACTGATCCTCAATTATCTAATTCTTCTATATGCTTTTGAAATCTAAATCTTAGTATAGGACTTCTAATTCTCTCCTAATTCTATTTTAAACCAGCAAGTTCTTATTCTAGTTCTAGTCTAGCCATATATCTAAAAAGTCTTATTTGATTGTATATTTTTAGATCAACTAAACGCAATCCAATCATTTATGTGGAAAGGTGGAAAGTGTTACAAGTGATTAAGAATTTGAAATTTTAAGTTAAAAATTATAAATTCAAATCTTGAAATAGGTAAAAAAAGGTTGAGGGAAGAGTAGAATTATATTTTATTTTTTATTGTATAATTTATTATTTGATGTATAAAAAAAACTCATGTGAAAAAAAAAATAATTATTTGAAATTGCGTAAAGAAAAATGAAGTTTTAAAATGTCAACTTAACCTCACATTTGATATAGTAATAAAATGTAAAAATACTAAAATATCCTCAAACTTTCCCAAGCAATGGGAAAAAACTTTCCTTTTAACTAAACACGCTCGGGAAATCAACCACTAGCCTCTGCCTTGCCGCAGACCACATGAGGGAGGGACAACAAAGTAAAAAAAAGTGGCTACACTGACAGAAAGTAGGTCAGTGCTTTAGGCGAGAGTTGTCAAAAATCAAGCACGGAAGTGGAATAATGGATGGGATAGGCCATAGGCGTTAGAGTTGGGCTCAAAGGTTATTTAAGGGGCAACAGACTGCTGGAGAAAGACACAATACAGCTGATAACAAAAAAGGGGAAAAAAAAAAAAACCAAAACTCATAAAGTTGTTTTACTGCACTTCTATTTTAAGAAAGGCATTTATATTTTATAGTTGAGATTATATATTAAAAATATAATTTATTTAATAAATTTATTAAAATTTAAAATATTTTTAATAAAATAATATAAAAAATAATTTTATTAAAAATATTTTAATAAATTTATAAAATAATTGTACTTTTAATATATAATTTACCTTATAAAATATTTTTTTAAAGAAATATCTTAAACGTGGCAGGGTTAAAATTTTTTCCAACGGAGTGAAACAAAACCTTGATAAAGACCTGGTGTGGTTGTGCATTAATTAAAAAGTCAATGTAGATGCAAAATCAAAGGAAGAGAGAGAGAGAGAGAGAGAGAGAAATTAATTTAATAACGTTTGTTAGTCTATGTAGTAGAAGCTCTATTAATTGAAAGACAAAAAGGAATAGAAATTAAGTAGAATAAAGGATAATTATGACGAAACACTTCCTGAATGGATGAAAAATTGACAATGAATACTTAAATTTGTCATTCCATTGATCTTTATTTTCTCCCATCTTTTATATTATCTTCATTTTCCTCATGATCACCAAAAACAATTATCAATAATAAAAGAAATAATAAGTAACTAAAATGGTATTAGTCATTTATAAAATTTAATAGACCAAACTAATTTTACCATAAAAGTTTAAGGGTTCTGCCGGTGGTCCTCCCTCCAGTAACTTACACTTAGATTGAAACAAAATAATAAATATATAAATGAGAAAAAGGAAATCTCAGCAGTCAGCACAAATAATTCAGCACTTGAAGGAGACTGAGGTTAAGTGGAAAAACGGTGCATAATTTTGTTAAGTGATAAAATCTCATATTGAGTTTAAAACAAAGAAGTATATGAGTTAAATATAAGAAGGGTTATTCCATTTATTGTCAATTGATTTTAAATTAGATACAAGTCTTTTTGTTGAACCCATATGCACAATTTTCACATGATATTAAAACCTAGATTTTATCTTGAGAAATCCATTGTTGACCTGAAGTTAAAGATTACACCAGGCCGACATGTAAGGGGACGTGTTAAGTTACGTAATAGAACCCAACATTCATAGCGGGTCTGCACGTAAGAGAGTGTATTGAATGTGAAAATCCCACATTGAATCTAAAACAAAGAGGGTTACTCTACTTATTACCAATTGGTTTTAGGTTGAATGCAAGTCTTATATTGATCCCACATGCATAATTTTCACAAATTTTGTCATATAAATAGAGAATTTTGTGTGTTAAATTAAAAATTGTTAAAAAAAATAACTTTTAATATTAAAAGATATATTCTAGCTAAAAGTTTAAATGGTACAATTTAATACAATTTGATATAATTTAGATTATAAAATAATTTTTTAATATAAATATACTCAAAGTCCGAGAAACATTGTAAAAATGGCTGAATGCTATCCGCTCAATCGCAGCAACATTTGGATTTGGTTTGCTTCTTGAGTTTGTAAGCAGAAAAAATGGGTGTATTTTTGGGGTATTTTGCGGCTTCATCTCTGAGTGCTTTTTATGATTGACGCAGATGTTCTACCATCAATTTGTTGTTAGGAAAACTTCATCCCTTTCTTCTCTCCTTATGTTGTTCTCCTTCTTCTTCTTCTTCTTCTCTTGAATTATCAGTTAAGGGTGCGGTATTTTTGGCTTTCCATAGCCCAAATTGACAAATTTTCCTCACAACAAAATCATAGTAGTTAACATCTGCCTCAGTCATAAGAAGCATTAATTTCCACTTATGTCAAGGTGCATTCTCAATTTCTCACTGAATAGACAATCAAATGAGAAGGTTTTTTGAAAACAAGGATGCAGCTGTGCTATCCAACCAAAGCTTGTGTTGGGCTCGCTTGAATGAAGGAGAGCTTGCATTAGAAATAGCTCAACTTTGCAGCTTAATGCGGCCTGAGTGGCCGAAGGCATACTGTAGGATGGGTGCAGCTCTGATGTTGCTGAAAGTAAGCTAATATCTGGAAAGTTCCCTTTGATTTTACCCTTTATCATTAAAAATGTTTTTTTAGAGTTTTAACTATACAAAAAAAAAAATAGAGTTTAAATGTTAAAATTACTAAAATATTCTTAATAAAATTCAACTTTATGTTTATTTATTAATAATATTTTAGTAATTTTAACACCCAAATTGCATTTATTTGTGCCTTCTGTCTTACAAAATATTGGATTATTATTATCTCATCCATACAATTTGGATATTTTTATAAGTTTAGTTTGAGAGAGAAAATGATGAATTTTTTAATTAATCAAATTATAATATTTAAAAATATTATATTTAAATCCTCTTTTTCTTCTATTTTTTTCAAATCAAATATATTTTTAAAAATTCAAGACAGGCATGCGAAGAAAAGATGGTTGGTAATGCTTCAGGCGAGAATTTTTTTAGAAAAACTAGGTGTGGAATAATGGATGAGAATTTAGATGCCAATGGAACACGAGAGAGTTATGCGGCTAATGTAAGCCATCACATGGTAAGGAGGGTGTGGAACAGTGATTGATGTAAATACTAGGGAGAGATCCTGATCTACAGCGCCTGAATCCAATAACCACAATATTATCTCTTACAACTAACTCTCTGAAATAGACACACCTAATGGCTCCGAAGATACCAACTATATAGAGAGATTCCACAAATAATTTTCTAAATACTAGTATAAATTACTAGATCATTCAGTAATAGAAGAAATCTCTTGAGAGTGTCTTCTAATAATTTTTTCTTTTCTCCTAAAAAATTAGAAATTCTATTTTAAAGATCATCCATATTCTAGATTTTCATTGATCCTCAATGATCTAATTCTTCTATATGCTTTTAAAATCTAAATCTTAGTATAGGACTCCTAATTCTCTTTTAAATCAGCAAATTCTTATTCTAGTTCTAGTCTAGCTATATATCTAAAAGTTCTTATTTGATTGTATATTTTTAGATCAACTAAATGCAACTCAATCATTTATGTGAAAAGATCATAAGAAGTATTTCAAGTGATTAAGAATTTTAGATTTTAAGTTAAAGATCATAAATTCAAATTTTGATATGGGTGAAAAGAGAATAAGGGAAGAGGAAAACTATCATTTATCTCTTATTATATAATTTACCACTTGATGTAACAAAAAAATTCATGTGAGAAGAAAAGATTATTGATTTGGAATTGTGCCAAGAAAAATAAAATTTTAAAATGCCAACTTCACATTTTATTTGATATGGTAATAAGATGTGAAAGTACTAAAATATCCTTAAACTTTCCCTAGTAATAAGGAAAAACTTCCCTTTCAACTAAATATGTCCAGGAAATCAACCACTAGCCTGTGTCTTACTGGGGACCCATGAGGAAAAACAACGAAAAAAATTGTGGCAGCGGTAACGAAAACCTGATAAGTGCTTTAGGCGAGAGTTGTCGAAAATTGTGGAGTGCAATAATGAATGGGATGGGCGTTAGTTGGACTCAAAGGTTATTTAACGGGCAACAGACTGCCGGAAAAAGACACAATACAACATACCTTGCATCTCACTGATAAAAAATAAAAATGAAAAAAAAAAAAAAAAAAACTAAGCTAAACTCACAAAGTTGTCTTTCGGTAATTCTGTTTTAAGAAAGAGGTTTATATTCTAAAGTTCAAACTATGTATTAAAAATATAGTTTATCTAATGAATTTAGTAAAATATTTTTAATAATAATATGAAAAATAATTTTATTAAAAATATTTTAATAAATTTATAAAATGAATTATACTTTTAATATATAATTTATTCTGTAAAACATTTTTTTCTTTTAGTAATATCTTAGATGTTGCAGAGCTTAATTTTTTTTTTTTTTTAAGGCGTGAAACAAAACCTTGATAAAGAACTGGTGTGGTTGTAAGTTAATTGAAAAGTCAATGTAGATGCAAAATTTTTAAAAAATAAATAAAGAGAGAAATTGATTTAATAACATTTGTTAATGAGTCTATATATAGTATAAACTCTATTATTTGAAAGACAGAAATGAACATAAATTAAGTAGAATAAAAGATAATTTATGACAAAATACTTCTTGAAAGGATGAAAATTTGACAATAAACAATTTAATATTTCATTCAATTAACCTTTATTTTCCCTTATCTTTTATATCATCTTCATTTTCCTCATGATCACCAAAAACAATTATCAAATAATAAAAGAAATAATAAATGACTAAAATGATATTAGTCATTTATAAAATTTAATAGACCAAACTAATTTTTCCATAAAAGTTTAAGGGCTCTGCTAGTGGTCCTCCCTCCAATAATTTAATAAACATGCCCATAACTTCAGAAAAAAAATTAATGCATGTACAAATGAAAAAAAAGGAAATCTCCAGTACAAATAATTCAGTACTTGTGGGAGAATCAGGTTAGACGGGAAAGCGGAGCCGTATTTTGTCGTAGTACCAATCATTCTTAACTCTGATTTTTATGTAAATAGAAAATTTACGTATTTAAATTATAAAATAAAAATTGTCAAATAATTTATAATATTTAAAAATATGTTTTATCTTAAAAGTTTAAATTATATAGTTTAATAATTTAATGTAATTTAAATTATAAAATAATTTTTTATATAAATAAATATTCTCGAAGTTCGAAAAATATTATAAATGGAGATGAATATTATCCGCTCAAATGCAGCAACATATATACAGTATTTGGTTTGCTTCTTCAGATTGTAAGCAGAAAAAATGGGCGCATTTTTGGGGTACTCTGCGGCGTTGTTTCCGACTGGAACGCCTAGCTTTTAATGATTGACGCAGATGTTCGCTACTATTATGGCTTTGTTGTAAGGAAAACTTCATCCCCCTTTTCTCTCCTTAAGTTGTTCTCCTTCTCCTCCTCCTTCTTTTCTTGAATTATCAGTTAAGGGTGCGGTATTTTTGCCTTTCCATAGCACAAATTAACAAATTTTCCTCACAACAAAGTCATAGTAGTCAACATCTGCCTCAGTCATAAGAAGCATTAATTTCCACTTATGTCAAGGTGCATTCTCCTTTTTTTTAGAAAAAAAAAACAAAGATAATTTCAAGGAAGGGAAAAGGAAATCCCTTGGGACATGAAAGTACAACTTAGAGAAGATAATTTTCACTTAAATAAAAATTTTAATAATTAAATCGAAATGTATGAATTATGTCGAGGTGAATTCTCCATCTCTTGTTAAATGGATCGATATATAATCAAAATGAGAAGGTTTTTTTTTTTTTTCTAAGTCAAAGATCTATTATTGTTTACAATTTACTATGAGTGCGTTTGAATTAACATTTTAAAATTAAAAATTTTAAATTATAAATAATAAAAATTATTAATTGGATTGGCTCTTCATAGCAAAAATCAAGATGTCAGGGTTTTTTTTTTTTTTCTAAGTCAAAGATCTATTATTGTTTACAATTTACTATGAGTGCGTTTGAATTAACATTTTAAAATTAAAATTTTTAAATTATAAATAATAAAAATTATTAATTGGATTGGCTCTTCATAGCAAAAATCAAGATGTCAGGTTTTTCTCTTTCTAGTTACCTCGAGCCTTGGTAGTTGTGAGGCTCTCACCGCTCTAAAAAAAATAATTATTAGTTATTAAATATTAATTATCATCTCCGTTTAATTTATTAATTCAAACATTTATTTACGAGTGCACTCTATTTTTTTTTTTTTTGGTAAGAAGAAGAATTTTTTTAATTTGTAGGTTAAGGTTATAGATTAATAGTGTAATTATTATATTTTTATTAATTATTATTAAAAATATAAAAATTAATCTTTATTTAAATAATTATTTAATTAAAATAATTCATGTAACACTAATAATAAAATTAATGATAATTTTTATATTTTTAATAATAATTAATTTAAAAATTATTATTATTATATTTTTAATCTATGTCCTTAAGTAGAGGTTAAACAAACTCCAAAAAAATTAGTGGTTGAGCAATTAAAGGATGTTAGGTTAAAATTTATAAGGCTTTTCTATTTTGTGCCTTCAAGACACATGGTAAAAATACATTTATTATTTTTTTATTATTAATACATATAATAAAATTAAAAATTGATATTAATTTATTAATTACCTAATAAAAAACATTTATGTCATAAATATTAAAATTAATACTAATTTTTTAATGTAAATTAATACATGAAAATATTTTTTTTTGAATAATTTTACAAATGATCAGATCAAAAAAAATGAATGTACTTAAATATAATTTGACATCATTAAACCTGAAAGCACAAGTGCAATACATGAAAATACATTTAAAACTCCCTTAAACCCAAATTTATATACCAAACACTAAGCTTACCCTGCATTTAATCCAGAATTTCCATTGATCGGTACACATAACTGTAATTAACGACAATCCAAAAAAATACTAGTAATAATAATACAGTAATAACTGTAATTAACGGATTAATCAGTTCTTATTCCTACTCGAAAAATGAAAAAAAAATAATAATAATAACAAACCCCGCGACACGCGAAAATGACCTCACCATGCTATTTATTTCAACACCGCCTTTTTCTTCCGATTTCCACGGCGCTCCAGCTCTCAGAACGATTCGTCTTCTTCAACGCCACAGCCATACAGGTTCTACGCTATAGTTGCTTCCCCTATTTCCTTCAAGTTTCAACATATCGCAGCCCTTCGTCTTCTACTGTGGTCAAGCTCAGAGATTGAACAGTGTCTTCTTCAATGGCGTCTTCTTCATCTCCAGGTGTTCCTTCAATCATTCCTTTCTTTTCTTTTCTTTTCTTTGTGTTTGATCTCTGCTTCCATTGGAGTTTTCTTTGCATCTGAGTTGATTTTGACTGATAATCGTCAAAATCTGAGAAAAATGAAGTTAATCGATATGAATAGATGTTTGGTTTGGTTGATGTTTGACCATATGTAGGTGAATCTGAAAGGAAACGCTTCTTTGAGGCTGCCGTCAATGGAGATCTGCCTCTTCTAAAGAGTAATGGCTGCATTTCTTTACCTGTGTGGATTTCTTTGCAGCATCTCCGCACATGACTTTGATTTTCTGTGTTTTGAAATGCTTGAGCAGACCTGGTCGATGAGTTTCTGATCCTAGGGCTAAAAATTGAGAAAATAACAGATTCCGGTGATATAACGGCTTTACATTATGCTGCAAAAAATGGACATCGCCATGCCTGCAAGTATCTTGTGGAGGAAGTAAATCTCAATATTGATGTGAAGGATGACTATGGCCGGACTCCTTTACACTATGCCTGTCTTACTAAGAATTGTGTCACTGCTGCATATCTGCTTCAGCGTGGAGCTAATCCAAATGCGAAAACCATCATGTGGAGAACTCCTTTGCATCATGCGGTAGAAGAAGGTATCTAAACTGTTGAAGAAAAATACTAATTGCTCATTTTAGTTTTATTTTCTAGTTCTAGTTTGTAATTGTTTATATTGTGTCCTGACTGATTATGAGGTGCTATTTTTCCTTTTTGATTCACATGATGGGGCTGTTTTTCACATGATTATTGCTTTTACTTTGTTTCATTGGGAATTTTATTAATGTTGAGAAAGGAGTCCTTCATAGAACAGCAAGGTTGACCAAATTCATAATAATGGAGTAACTTCGTGACTTGGAATCTTTTCTTTGAATGCTGAAGTTTGTAGAGTTGTACTGCTATATGCATGATTGAGCTGCATTTCTTTTTGTGGTTTACATTTATAGACCTGTTTTTCTTTTCTTACAATTAACTTTGGAGGATTGGGCGATTTCCAATTCACTCAGTCAGTTTCATAGGATGCAGACACTTTTTTAAATTATAGGTTACCTTTCCTCAGGTTTGGAGACCTTTATAGAGTGGCCTTTTCTCCTTCAGATCCTTCACCTATCCAAACCATTCATTACTTTTAGTTGAATGACTGGTAACTGGTTCTTTTGGCGATGATCTAAGGATGTTATATGAATTCTGGAGCTACCTGCATGATCAAGCTTCAAGTTGTGATATGGAAATTTCAGTGTTTTTCTTTCTCTTACATTTGCTGTAGTTTTTGCATTTTTAAGGTAAATTTTAACTAGTTGGTTGGATTGTTGCAGGACCTTTGAAACTTCTGAAGCTGCTTATATACAAAGGTGCTGAAATCAATGCATTGGCTGAATGTGGCACACCATTGGCACTAGCTGTTATTAAGGGTCAAAAGGATTTTGTTAAGTTTTTGTTGGATAAAGATGCTGATGTAAGATGACCTATAGTTTTACAAAATAGTTTTTTTCCAATGCCTATGTTTTAACATAGGAATAGTCTGAATTATTGTTCCTCTATGATAAAACTTCCATAAAATATACTTGATGTACTCAAGGGCAAAATAACTGCTTAGTGTAATCGGTTGCTTTGGTAATAAATTCAAATTTTACCAAAAAAATTGCTTAAAGAGTGTTTTCTTTTCTTGTTTTACTTCCTTTTTTTTATTTTCCTTATTATTTGTTTGACTAATTGCTACTTTTCACTATTTTCTAGCCTAATGCAATTTCAGATAGTTTATCATATCCATTACTGCAGTCTGTCCTTGTTCGAGACTTTGAATGTATGGAGCTGCTGCTGAAGGTATAGCCTTTTCAGATTTTTTTCTTTTTCTGTATTATTATGTCTTTAAGGCATAAGAAAGTCATAGCTGAAAATTTATGTTTGAGGAGGATATGGTCAAGTGGATGTAGTTTCCAAACATTGTGACATAGTTGCTTTGGAGTGAGAAGTCAGGTTTCAGGAAATTAAAACTAGTATTTGTGTGTGATGCATTGATGCTTGTCGTTTCTCTCAAATAGGGTCTACTTAAAGCAGTATGAACATTAACTGATAGATTTCTTGGCAAAAATACCAGCAGTTTGTAATTTTGTAAGTTATCTTCTGCTTTCTCTTATTTAGCCTAATGTATAGGCAGGAGCTGATCCAAATCTCCGTTGTACGAAAGCAATGACACCTTTATGGAATGCAGCTTATCAAGGGTGGGTAGAAGCTATTGAATGCCTGTTGCATGCTGGAGCTGATCCCAATTTCACTTGCAATGTGAGTTAACACCACCCCAGACTGATTCTCATTAGCCTTGAGTCGCTATTGTGGTTCAGTTGTCATGGTTTTTGAAAATTGAACACCTTTATGTGTCATAGGATGGAATGAAACCAATTGAAATTGCAGCATTGAAAGGTTCTCGTCAAGGAGTTAGGATTCTCTTTCCACTTACCTCTGAAATTCCAACTATTCCAGATTGGAGTGAGGATGGAATATTCAAGCATGTTTGGCGTGCTGAGGCTGAAGCTGAAGTATTGCTTGATTCCTGATCCTATATTTTTTGCCAATTTCTTATTCTATGTTTTCTAGTTCCTTTTATGTTTTGGGGGTTGTGGATGAGTGCGGGTAGGAAGGACTGTATTTGGAGCTTGTACCAAAGGAGGGTGTAAAAGTGTTTTTCCACAGTTAGCAGAGGAAAGTTACACATGCATGTTTCAAATAACCTTTCTAATGCATTAGTTAATTTGATTGCAACATCTACTTCCTATGATGGTAACAGGTAGCCTGGCTATGGTGAGACTTTGGTATTTACTGTGCTTGAAATGTGTTGCAGAAAGAACAGAAGCTGGAGGAGAATTTTTTGCTGTGGAAATCCAGGGGAACAGAAGCTTTTCACAGAAAGGATTATTTTAGGGCAATAAAGTGGTACCAAGAGGTGAAAGAACCACTGTTTTCTTGCTGATTTTCTCATTGTTTCTGGAAATTTGACTCTAGAAATTTATATCCCGTCAACTATGATACTAAAATGACTTACATCTTTGATATGATCTTGATCTTGTTTTCTTCCTAAAATAAGTTTTGGATGAGGCAAATATCTTTGAAGTTCCATCCCATACATGAGTATCATTATAGACTTCTATATTGGCTTGCTGAATTAGTGCTTCAATGAAAATTGAAGGCGTACTATTGCAAACAAGATGCAGCTGTAGTATCCAACATAAGCTTGTGTTGGGCCTGCTTGAATGAAGGGGGGCGTGCACTTGAAGCAGCTCATCGTTGCCACAGCCTAAGTCCTAAATGGCTGAAGGCATACTATAGGGAGGGTGCAGCATTCATGTTATTGAAAGTAAGCTATTTTATGGAAAGTTTTCTTTGATTTTATGCTGAGATTTCTGTCTATTGGTCTAAATTTTGTTCTAAATAATGTCAGCAATTTGATATGGCTGCTGGTGCCTTTTATAATGCTTGGAAGATGGATCCTGCTAATGAAGAAATTGAACGTGCCTTTCGGTAGTAATTCATTCCAATTTTTTTTTTTTTCCTTGTAAATGATGGTTTAGATTTAGTTAATCTGTGAATATGCATAAAATCAAAATATTTGATATTTATGAACCAAAATAGAAAAAGGTAACTCATGAGATAAACATGGATGAACCCTTCTAAGCATCTTGTTATTTCTTTCTACTTAGATGTTTTCTTCTATCTTGTTTTTTTGTTTTCTGTTTCACTTCCTGCCTAAATGTTTGATATTAACTCTTTACAGAAACGCTAATGAAGCCCTAAGAAACAGTGTGCTTTCAGAATGGTAACTTATGTCACATACATATACATCAATAAATTTTTTAAACCTCTTTTGGTCTTTTTCATGTTTAAACATCCTCTACCATCTTGATTTTCTGTTTGCTGCACCTCATCCTTCTTAAATGTTTTTATGTTAACAATTGTGCTCTTATGTCAGGGAAGCTACTGAAGCACAAAAGAACAAACTGCATTCAGAAAGGTAACTTATGGCACATAGATCAGTGAACTCTTCTAAGCCTATTGTGATTTCTTTCTTTTCTTTTGTTTTCTTTTGGTAAGCAATGGCACGGTGACCTGTTTCTAATCAAATTTCATCTGTTATCCTTATTTTATGTTTGCTATCTATATTCCTTTCCAAATGTTTTATAATCCTTGTGTTTTTTTGTGTCAGGGAAGCTATTGAAGTTGAAGCAAATACGAACGGACTGCATTCCTCCTCAGAACTTTAGAATGGCATAGCTCACGTTCTCCCCTAGTTGGTGTCACGCCGTCTCCTATCTGTTTAATTGAGTTGTATGGAAGTCTAAACTTCTATAATGTTACAGTTTCTTAGTAGGAACTTGGATTTTGATAGTAAGGCTGCAATCCTAGTAGTATTTCTAAATATAAGGACATTATGTTTTTTTTTCTGCAGTGAGTAATCTGCCTAATCATTTGTACATTTCCATAGATGCATGTTGTCATGTTACTTTTCTATACCCAAACAGAACAAATTGAAGAGCATCAGAGATGAAATAGCACAGAATCTAAGTGGCATTCCTTCTGAACATTATTTTGGGCTGCAGTCCAAGAGTTTTCTTTGTCTTTAAGGTTCTAGTTTTCTAGTTTTCAATCAGTTTTTGTACATCATAATTGGGGCACCCCTAAAAAAAACCTTGTCCTTTTAGTTTCATTGCCTAGGAAACCATTTACTGAAAAAATGTTGCCTAATATAGTATAAATATATTATAATTAATATTTTATATAAATATAATATATATATCTATCAAAGTTGTGTATAAATAAATTATTATTCTAACGAAATAATAGTTTTAATTAAAATTTTTTATTAAATGACACAAAAATTGACATATTATAAAAATTTATTCAATAAATGTTGTGTACAAATAATGGTGAAAAATAGTTTGTAAAATTGAGATATCTAATAATAAGTTACTAAAAATATGGTCTTAATACCGAACTTTAAAAAGAAGGTTCAAAATTTTTCGGTATCCAAGTTTGATTTAGCTTACGGCCAAAAGAAGAGAAGAGGTTTGGTCGAGCTCGAGGGATTAAATTAACTAAGAACGTTGAAAGGAATGAAATTGACTAATAAATAATACTTCATAAAAGGAAAGAGATTTTACCGGAGTCAGTTATTGGAAGTTAGACAAAGTCAAGTGTTATATGGAAATGAAAATTTAATGCCATTTACAGTAGAATTTAGTGTTTACCTTTAAATAGGGGGTTTTCACTCATTATTAAACCCAAAATACTATAATTATAAAATTATGTAAAATTATATAATTATAATTATAATATTATATTAAATAAATTATTATATAAATATATAATATTATCAATAAATTATAAATGAAATTAATCAATTATATAAATTTATATTATATTATAAATTTATAAGATATTAACTATCACTATATCATTTTTATTATCGAGCAGGTTAATACTTTACTTTTTTTTTTTTTGATAAGTAATGCTTTACTATTTGTACAATTCGAGTTGTAATTTTTTTTGCTCTTACAATAATATTTTACCGTAGTAATAATTAAATTAAATTAAATTAAATGTAATAAAGCGCCAACCCCGAGAAGTGTGGGAGTTAACGGAAACATTTTCATTTTAAAAAAAAAAGAAAAAAAAAACAGAAAACCGATGTGGACTACATCTTTTATCGAACTGTATTTTTTATAATTATTAATAAAGAGAGATAACACGAGAGTTCACATTGAACGAATAGCAAAAGAATAGTGCAGTCTCTGCAGGACGGACTGCACGAACTACGGACACGGCTTCCGTGCTTTCCTATTTATTCTAACAACCCCACCCTCTTCCACTATTGTTAAGCTTGCTCTGAGAACGCCATTCTTCTTCAATGGCGTCTTCATTTTCTTCGTCGAATGCAGGTCAGCTCTTTCTAACTCTTCATTTTCCTTTCTCCTTTCGTCTACGGTTAAGCTCTGCTGCAATTTCAGCTGTCAACTCTTTAGTTTTCCGGATGTGTGACGGATTTGAGACTGATAACCGCCTAAATCCGAGAAAAATGAACATAATCAGACGATTATATGCAGGTGAATTTGATATGTTCCGCTTCTTGCGTGCTGCCTGCGACGGAAACTTGCCTCTGTTTAAGAGTAATAACAGCATTTTTTTCTCCTGTGTGTTGATTTGATTTCTTTGAAACCACTTGATGTAGTACAGGATTTCCGTATTCTGAAATCCTTGAGCAGCTCTGGTGAACGAGCTTCAGAAGTTAGGGCTAAAAATTGAGGATGTACGCGATGAGATTGGTCTAACTGCTTTGCATCTTGCGGCAATGAAAGGAAGAATTGAGGTCTGCAAGTATCTTGTGGAGGAAGCAAAGGTTGGCATTGATTTGAAGGATCTGAAATATGGCAACACTCCTTTACATCTAGCAATATTGAAGGAGCAGTTTCCGACTGTTGTTTATCTGCTTGAGAATGGCGCAAATCCAGATTCCGTAGCTCACAGGTGGCAGATTAAGGAAGGTATATTTGAAAAGTTGGAAAAGATTTAAAGTTCTCTTCTCGGCTTATTAATGGCATCGTAGATAGGCAGCATTTCCATTTTTGATATACTACATTTTTTTTAGTTGAATTTTGTAAGTGTAGAGGAATGAGGTGATTTCTCTTGATATCATATCTTGCAATTTATATCGATTTTAATGAAAGGTGCCGAAGTGTATCAAACAATTGATACTGGCACACTATTGCTACTTTCAACAAGCAAGGAGCAGAAGGATTTTGTGAAGGTTTTGCTGGATGACAAAGCTAATGTAAGGAAGAGTTATATATCATTTTTTGAAGTTTTTTCTTTCCTATGTCTATTTTTTATAGTGGTTCCCCTTGTTTTTTATTTCATTATGGTGCAAATCTTTCATTGAAGATGCATTTGTGTTCAAGGGAAAAGCAAAATTAGTTTGACTGTTTCATTATCCTTTTCCCCTTATTTGCTATACTAATTGATACTTTTAACATTTTCCAGCCAAATGTGATTTCGTATGATTTAATGACACCATTGATGGTTGCTGTCGGTGTTGAATCAATTGAATGTGTTAATATACTGCTAGAGGTACAGCATTTTCCTTTTTCTTCTTATTAATAGTCTAGCTTATCTCTGTATCTTTTCTTGACGTTTGTAGCAAAGAACTTCTACTTGAAGCGGTATTATTTTTTGTTATCTTTGTGTTTTCACTTATATACCCTGATGCACAGGGAGGAGCTGATCCAAACCTCTCTGGTTCAAAAGTATTAACACCTTTAGCACTTGCTGCTTGTGGAGAAAACACAGAAATTATTAATCTCCTTTTAAAATTTGGAGCTAAACCAGATGATACTACACGTGTGAGTTGATTCAACCCAGGACTGAAAAGGTCATTAACTTCGACTGGTTATTGTGGTTCAGCTGTTTTGGCCTTTGAATAGTTAACATCCTCATGTGTACAGTCAGGGATGACACCGGTTGAAATTGCTGCATCGAATGCTTTTCATGAGGGTGTTAAGATTCTCCTTCGTGTGACTTCTCCTATTCCAACTATTTCTGACTGGAGTTATGCTGGAATACGCAAGCATGTTTGCTCCAATGAGGCAGAAGAGGAGGTTTTTATTTCATTTTACTTCTTTTTCTGTGTTTTCTTATAATTGTGAGTTGTAATCATCCTGTAGCGTAAGCCTATCTAATTCATTAGAATGGTTGACTGCAACTTGTGCTTCCTATGATGGCAATAGGTTCCCTAGTGGCAGTGATACTTTGGTCCTTACCGTGCTTGAAATATCTTGCAGAGGCAGCGGAAGTTACAGGAGCATTATTTGCCGTCGGTATCAAAAGGGAGAAGCAGCTTTCTACACGGAGGATTATTTTGCTGCAATAAAGTGGTACTCTGAGGTGCAATGGCATATGTTCAATGCTGATTTTCAATGTTTCTGCAAATTCTCTGATCAATAAATATGAATAAGAATAGTCTCTTTGCTTTCTCAATGATTATTTTCTTCCTAAAATAAAATTTTGATGGTATAATATCCTTTAGTTTTTTATTTTTTTAGCTTGTTGATTTGGTCTTTGGATGACATTTCAGGCAGCAGAAGCTGATCCACGTACTGAAGCGGATATGTTCTCCAACCGAAGCTTATGTTGGATCCGCTTGAATGAAGGAGTGCTTGCATTAAAGGATGCTGAAGTTTGCATTCAAAAAAGGCCTTGCTGGTCAGAGGGATACCATAGGAAGGGTGCGGCATTGATGTTATTGAAAGTAAGCCAATCCCTGGAAGGTTTTCTTTGATTTTATGTTTGAAATTTTCTGGTCTACTATCAGATTATGATTATAATTAATCCCAGGATTTCAAGGAAGCTGTTGATGCCTTCTCTGCTGGTTTGATGTTGAAGCCTGGAGATGAGGATCTTACAAATGGTTTGAGGTAATAATTAATTTGATTGCAAGCTTTGATCTTAGTGACACTACATTGTCTTCTCCTTTTTGTTAGTTTTCTTGTCCTTTTTCATTTTAAAATTTTTTAGGTTAATGTTTTTGTTTTGTGTTTTCATGTTTTGATGACAGGGAGCTATCAAATCCCTACAAAATAATCTGCAATAACCCAGTCAATGAAGTTTCATATAGCTTGCATGCTCTTCCAAGGTTGGCTCTGTCCTATCTCAATCTGTCAAATGGGAGATCAAAACAAGTGAACCTTTAAATACTAATTTCTTTTGGTTGGATTTTGGAAGTTGTAAGCTGGTCTAAAATTGTGGACTTTTTAGAATCTTACGTTTTAAGTTGCTGTGCTTCATACTTTGCAGTTCAACTGGAAGCTTCTTTAAAACTCATTTCGGAGTTTCTGTTTCTGAGAAATGCAATTTGCCATTTACATGTACTCCACGTTTTATCTTTTGTTCCAAGAACCAGAAGATGGCAAAAAGAACCCCGAATTCTTGCCAGCTGTATCTTCTTAATCCCCTCTCATGTCAACTTAAATGAAGCACATCAAAAATGGTTTAAGTAGGAATCAAAAGAACTGTGAAAATGAAAAAATACGCAGAGCTTTAGCTTGTTTGCATTTGAAATTTGGTCAAAAAATCAACAAAGGCGAGACATATCCCTCCATTTTCTTTGAAAGAAAAAAATGGTAATATCCTCGAAACTTTTGTGGCATTTCTTTATGAAACTTTGATCTCCTGCTCTGTTAGACTTCCATGCTCAAACTCTTTGGGCGAAAAGGTCTTACCAGCCCCTAAACTTGTTGATTGTGGAAAATTTACCCTCAAACCCTTTTTTATTGTGGATAATTGCCCCTTAAACTATTCCGTTGTGGCATATCACCCCTTGACCGTCTGCTGACATCATCATTCCATCCAAAACAAAACTGAACTTCTGTTGTGTGGACTTCATCGCTGATTTAGATCCCACTTGGCCATACTTAATCCGCTGGCATGTCAACAACAATACAATTAAAAAACTCAAAAAAGAAACCAATGATATAGCGACAATGAATATAACATCACATTAACGAATATATTTAAATAAAATAAATTAATTATATAATAATATAATATATAATATATAATATATTAAAAATTATCAAAAATCATAATTATTTGACACATATTTGACAATCTTGACAGAATTAAGATCATTCATCATGTCACCTCACATTAGAATTCGTATGAAAATTACATAATCGACGAACTCTGATCCTACCAAGTTTGTTTGTCAATTTTGACTTTTCGTTTGTTGAATATATTATATATTTAT
>BPVZ01000001.1:4891557-4911938 GCA_020521535.1 Rubroshorea leprosula | reverse complement strand
GTATGGGTCCCACTGTCGGGGAGAAAATTGCTTCAAAGCAAAGTAAAACAGGTGGTAGTAGCTTATGGTCTTTGCCTTGGGATTTTTCTTTTCTTTTATTTTCTTGAAAAAAAAAATTATTTAAATAAATAATTTGTTTTTTCTTGTTTTGTTTCTTAATTTTGTTTGGTTGTGGCAGTTGATACTTCCACTTGTAATTTAATCTTTTTGACTAGAATAACCAAATACCTTGACATTTGCAAGCATGTGGCTTAGGATGATATTATTGACTCTAAGATTGATATTGAGTTTGACTGGTTTGTTAAATAAGTTTAAGTTAAGTTGTTATTAATTTGAATAATATTTAATGAATTACTTGGTTTGTTACCATTTTTTTGGGTTAATTTAGCTCACTATCAAATACCAACCCTTAATAATAATTGTAAAGGTTAGAATGTTGTTTTTGGATCTTAGTAACAAGTAAGGTGTATAAATAATGACAAAATATTAAAAAATTTCCAAAGTTCATCATGTTAGTATAAAATAAAATTAATGTGTCACGAACTAGTAATCATTGTAAGAGCACTTTGTAATAGCCATTTAAAAATATTTTGTACTTGACCAAATTAGTTATTAAAAGGTTCTCGGCTCATTTTTTAACTTAAGTTAGATATCACGTCAAATCATGCCTTAATCTTTTTAATTTGTAGGGGGAAAAAATGAAGAAGCATCAGAAGAAAGTTTATTGGGTTTTCCCTTGATTTTTCTTTTTTCCTAACAATGTCTATTTTTTTTTTACCCCTTTGTAACTTGTAAAGCTTATTGGGTTAAGTGTATTTTTATTTAAACTTTAATATTATATGTACAATATTTTTAAGTATAATAATTTTTATAATTTAACACGTATTGAATAAATAAATAATTTACATGTAACTCTTAAATAAAAAATTAATCACAATATATAGTTTTATATTATATAAATTATTATTTTTTTATCTCAATTGCATAATAAGAGGTAATTATTTTTTATTTTATTAAAAATCTCTTATTTTCAATGAGAAGAAATAATCATTGAGTAATTGATCATATTATATAAATTATTGTATGTAATACATTTTTCTTATCCAAATCACATGCGGCAAATGCAATTTACCCAGTAAAGACAAATAGATTCTTACAACATATCTTTCACTTAGCTCTAAAGTGCAAATGAAGTTAACCCTCTTTTTAACCCTTCTTTTGCCAAATTCTTAACAAAAAAAAAAAAAAAACCAAATGCACTTACTGTTTACTGTAAAAGCAAAAACATTCAAAAAGCAGTAATTAGAGCAGATGGGCAATAGCATATCCGAGAGCTGGAACCAGTAAAAAGCAAAAATACATGATTTGGGAAAGGAGAAAGAGAAGGCAGAAAAAGAATAAGCCAATGGGTTATGGTGGATCCCACTTTCAAACCTGTGAAAGTGAAGGCAGTTTCATTTTTTTTCAACCATTCCTCCTACTACTCTTCTCTCTTCTGCTGCTCCACAGCCAACCTTACTAAATTTATTTATAAATATATCTCTCTCTCTTAATTTTCTTGGTTCCTCTTCCCCTCTCTCTAGAAAAATTGTATCTGTGAAAAACTGAAAATAATAAAAAAAAAGGGGAAAGATGGGAACTTTGTATTCTTATGGCCGGGTGAGAGTTTCCAAAGAAAACAAAGTCTTCTCTTTCACAGCTTTCAATCGCAAAAACATGGAAGAAGAATCTAGGGTTTGACAGCACCAAGTCCAACAAGGTCTGTTCTTTGCTATTTTTTTCCATTTTGTTTTTCTGACCCATTTTTCTTCTAATGAGTTAGCTTTAACGGCTTTCTTTCATTGATCCTTACATGGGTTTTCTCCCCCTTTTCAGTGAGGTTTCACGGACTCAGTTCAGTTCAATCTGATCTTCTGGGTCTATGTCTGCTTTGAGAATTGACCCTTTGAGAAGATGAATTCGTTGTAATTCTGTTAAAAAAAGTATTGTTTGGTGTTTGAGATGTGCAAGGTGGTGTCTTGACAACATGGGTTTTCATTTTTTTGGCTTGAAAGAACTGGCATTAGAGTAGATTTCTTTGGTTTTTATGGTCTAGGTTGGTTTTGGTCATTTGGTTTGGGGGAATTAGGGTTTTTTTTTTAGTTTTTGGGATTCATGGAGGAGGTTGAGGAAGCTAACAAGGCAGCTGTAGAGAGCTGTCATAGAGTTTTGACACTATTATCTCAACCCCAAGATCAAGTTCAGTATAGGAATTTGATGTTAGAAACTGGGGAGGCAGTTTTCAGGTTCAAAAGAGTGGTTTCTCTTCTAAATACTGGTTTGGGTCATGCCAGAGTGAGAAAGCTTAGGAGGTTACAGACTCCTCTCCCTCAAAGCATTCTCCTGGATAATCCACACCATCGGACTACAGATTATACATCTAAGAATCTGCAGCTTCTCGGATCCTCTTATCATGAAACATCACAGAAAGAATTGAGCTCACATGCTAAGAGTTCTCTCTATTTGGGGAGTCCATCCCTGGAGCTGAGCTCAAATGGGAAAAACCTTCTTCAACTTGCTCAGCATACGGCATCAGCCCCCCATCATTTCCTCCCGCAACAACAGCAACAACACATGATACGACAGAGGATGCAACTTCAGCAGCAGCAACTGATGCGACAACAGCAGCAACAGCAGCAACTGATGCAACAACAACAGCAGCAGCAGCAAATCAAACAACAAGCTGAAATGATGTTTTACAAGAGCAATAGTGGCATTAACTTGAATTTTGATAGCTCAAGCTGCACACCTACAATGTCATCTACTAGGTCATTTATTTCTTCCTTGAGCATAGATGGTAGTGTGGCTAACCTGGATAGGAGTGCCTTCCATTTGATCGGAGCACCTCGTTCTTCAGATCAGAGTTCACAACAGAAGAAGAAGTGTTCTGCAAGGGGAGAAGACGGTAGTGTCAAATGTGGAAGTAGTGGTAGATGTCACTGCTCAAAGAAGAGGTTAAAATTTTTCTCCTTTCTCTTTCTACAGTTGTGATCTTGTAATAATCATTTGGAATGGATTTCCTTTCCCTCTATATGGAGGGGGCTAGGTTTTGTTCATCCAAATTGCTTAATTTGTTGTGCTTTGTTGACAGGAAACATAGGGTGAAGAGATCAATTAAAGTTCCTGCTATCAGTAACAAGCTTGCTGATATTCCCCCTGATGATTATTCATGGAGGAAGTATGGGCAAAAGCCAATCAAGGGTTCTCCTCACCCAAGGTAAACATGTTGATAAGAATAGAGCTAGATTATGAATATATGGCCCTTAATTTTCCAGTGCTCTGTAGCCTGTACAACCTTGCTTTTAACTTCTACATGTTGATGTGATTTATTGGAACTTTTAAATTCTAATAGGCTAGAGATCTTAAGGTAATTCAGATTTTCTCTTTAATTTGAGAACACTTTGCAGTCTTGTAAAAGATGTAAATGAATAGCTTTGGTTGCCCTGCTTTTACTGCACAGTGAGCGAGTGCATATGCATAAAAGGAGATAAACACAACAGCAGGAGATCTGAGGCAGAAAATTAGGCTTTGTGGCATTAAAATGCTATTTGAAGATTTAATATTGCTTGCTTCCATAATAATTAATATGGAAGATTAAAATGCCCAGGAAATACATAACTATGTTACAATTTAAGCGTGGGCATTTGTGCTTTAACTTGATCAAGTTAAAGCTCTCAGCTGGTTTTTGTGGGATCAAGGGATACAAATATGTTACATCAGCTAACCTCCCTTGAAATGAAATTTTTAAACTTGCTCTTGTTTTCCTGAAATGGATGGTGCCTCACTCCTTTCTTTTGGATGGCATATGAGGAAAATGAACTGAGGTAAGGACAATTACAAGAAGCCAAGAAGACGCTAAAGAGGAAATAATTCTTACTGTCTTGAAACATACATTCCAACTATTGGTTCAAGATTTTGATTCTGTTTTCCCCATTCTTATCTAGGTGACAAAATTACATTTATCATAAGAAGTTTCCTATCTTTTTAATTATCACGTTGTTGCATTTAAAGTTTTTGCCTTTGCTTTCTAAGTTGCTTTTCAAATTACAATTATGCCTTTTAGGCTCTAATTGCAGTTTTCAATTAAGAAAGTTTGTGAATTTCTTTCACATGAACTACTGGAACCTGTCTCAACTTTTGGCTTAGAAAGACTACCTTTGAACTTTTGCAGGGGATACTATAAATGTAGCAGCATGCGAGGTTGTCCTGCGAGGAAGCATGTTGAGAGGTGCTTGGACGACGCAGCTATGCTTATTGTAACCTATGAAGGTGAGCATAATCACCCAAGGATACCTTCACAGTCGGCAAATACATAGATTGCACTGGAAGTTCACTGAGACCTGTTAGCTTTCAATTCATCATCCTAGTTATAGTTGGCTTCCTGTACATATTTTGCATGGTTCAAGCATGGAATTTAAATTAGAGCAGTTTTTTTCGGCTTTGGAGAGTTGACTTTCCCGAGCTTTTCAACAATTTGACAGTAGGCATGAAGCCTAGTGCTAGACCAAAGAAAAATGTAAAATTGGGGTGTCAAATTGTAAGAACTCTTTCATCTTTCATGGTAATTAATGTTTTTATTAGAACAGCAGAACTTTTTTGCATTGAATGAAGAGCATTTTTCAATGCTGCTTGTAGGATCCCTGATTACCCTGGAAAATTTCTCCTAGTTAGGAAATTATTTCCTGTTGATCTGTTAACCGGAGTAGGATGGATTCAGAAGCCAACGTTGTTTCTTTTCGTTTTTCGATTTCTCGCTCCAATTCAGTTCTGCTTGAATTATGACTAGTGCTTTGTGCACTCCCCTCCTAATTTGTTCCCTCTATTTTTTCTTGTTCTTTTTCTTTTTTATTATTGTTTTTTAAAATTGGAAAAAAAGAGTATACTCAGGCCAATTAGACCACAAATGCAGTTAGTATTTCTCTTGAATTATTAGTGCCGTAATATTAGAGAGTCCTAGCAACAGTGCATGTGATGATATAAACAGATGAAGATGGGGCAACATGCTTTGCTTGTCATATTCCAATTCCATAATGAAGCCTAGACTTCTCCCTCTTCCTACCATAACCTGAATTGAAGCTGTAACAGAAATTTTGATAGCACCATAGCTGCACTTCCCTTTCAAAGAACAACTGACGGCAAAGAACTTTGAATGAGGTTGGGACATACTACAAGTAGCCTTGGGTAACAAGTAATATGCAATAAGAGGTGATATAATTGCTTTGACTGGTTAACAATTATTAGTTGAAGATTTGTTATCTTCCAATGAGAAGAAAGGATATGTAATATGTTGATTGCATTATTACCTGAAGAATGTCGAAGTCTGGTTCTTGGCAAGTAGGCTTTCTTAATCTATTTGGGTACCAAGTTGGAAATTTTCAAACTTTAATAAATCTGCCCTATCCCAGGAGTATTCATGAGTCCTGATTTACCAACTTCAGTTCGGTCTCACCAACTTCCTAACCTTCATTCTGCAGTCAATATAGCAAAGGAAACAGCTAAACACCTTGGGTTCCCTCAAGTACCAAGAAATAGTTATTGATTTTTGTTCTTTTTTTGCTTTGGTTTGCACAATATTACTAGCCAAAGGCCCAAAGCAATGGAATGAGCGAAATTTTTAGATCCTCACAAATTAAAGCTATGTATAAATGTTGTGCATCTTGGCGAGGATGCAGCTATGGTGAAGTTGGGCACCTTGGAGAATAAAAGGAGCCCAATTTTTGATATTCACTTATTTTTGGATTTTATGGTTTGGAGGACAAAAAATGGAGAAGCCCAAATTAGAGAGAGAAGGTTAGACCTTGAACGAACGAAATTCTGTGTTTGCCCTGATGGGTTTAAACCTAGTCAAATCATTCTATTATTTGTTGCCATCATCACTTTTCAGCTGAACATACATCAGCCTTCTTTTGGTTCTTCTTTTTTTTTTTTTTGGGAATCCAAAGTCGATAATATTAATTCAAAAACTTCCAGACATTTTAAAGAAAAGAAAAGAAAGAGAAAGAAAGAAAGAAAAAAAGCCCCTCAAGCGAGAACAATTGCAATCCCCCTTCCAATGAATTGAAGTTTAAGAATCCCGGGATCATCACCAGAAACATGTAATTTCCCATAGTACTTCAGAGACATACATGTAGCACCTGGGAGTGGTAGCAAACATGATCCAACAAAGAAAGAGCTAGAAATAACATTTATCTCCCCATTTATGAGAACAACGCAGATTAAATTCAACTTCTTATACTTTCTAATCATAGATTATCATAAGTCATCTTTGTCAAAAAACTTCAAAAACAAATAAAAACAACTCAGCTAAAGATCTGTCAAGACATCAGAACTCAAGTAGGCAACAAAACATTAAACATCTTATCAAAATTCATCTCCAATAACAAAAGCACCCAATGGCATGTGCAGAACCTTCACTTGAGAGGGATAAACCTGGATGAGTGGGTAGCACCAATACCAGGCCTTCCATGCTTGACTGGCTTGTAGGAAATAGAGAATTCAGCAAGGTAATGACCAATCATCTCAGGCTTGATTTCCACTTGATTAAATGTCTTTCCATTATAAACTCCAATAATACTGCCAATCATTTCAGGAACTATGATCATGTTGCGGAGGTGAGTCCTAACTGGCTCAGGTTTCTCACCAGGTGGAGCCTCTCGTTTCTGTCCCATAACATCACAATAATAAGAACACTCAGTGCTCAATATTTTCATTAAAGCAGTCAATAGCACAATGAAGAATCTCATTCAGCAGAATCTCATTTAACAGAAACTCATTACAGCTCACAGCCTTGGGTGTGAAATGGCCAATCAGGTATGGAGGCAAAGGGCAACACATAAGAATCTGAACTTTCAATTTAAGCATGTAGGTTTCCTCATCACAACAGAACAATAGCAAGATTTTAAAACCACACACCAAATAAGCCTGACGGATTAGATGGCATGTGAAATCACTAATTTAAGACAGCAGTCCACTGTTAACAAGAGTGGGAAAAATCCTCTTCGGTCCATCTTGAATCCCTTACTCTAAATAACAATAAGGACCTCTTACTAGTGACCATCATTTTAGATCAGGCATTTACGACAAAAATTAGAACCCAAAGAGAAGAAAATTACAGTTCCCGAAGGATGAAAATTTCCTAGTTGAGAAACTAAAAGAAAGTGAAGCATCAAATCTTTAATACCCTTCCCCGAATCCCAGCACGTTTCTAATGACCACTTCAGGGTAGCATCCCGCAAAATCTAACCATCTGACAAATGAAGAACGCAAGGGGCAACACACCAAATTCCAAATGCCAAATGCCAAAACTTCTCATTAATTCGTTTTCTAAACAAACCCATGACCAAAACAACAAGCTAGCTCTCACAAATGCATAAATACTAAATATCAATCAAATGAAGGTGTCGAATAGATTAGAAACAGCAAAACATATCACTTACAGCCTTGCGCAGCTTCTTGATCAGAGCCATCGGCTTCCGCTTCAAACCTCTCTGGAACCTGAAAGAACAAAAATCATGTTATCAAGAAGCACAAGAAAAAACAATCAAAAATCAGAAAGGCAAAGAGATGATCAATGCAGAGTCACCTTCTCCTAGCGCGAGCATGGAAAAGCTTGACGAGCTCATCGGTGGACATGTCCAAAAGGGCATCCAAATCGACACCTCTGAAACTAAACTTCTTGAACGTCCTCTTCTTCGGTTGCCCTGGAGCGGCAACATCAGCATCAACGTCGGCCTAACAAAGAAACAAAAACAAACACCAAAATTCATGAAGCCAGTGTTTGGATCCCGACAAAGTGAATGAAAAACTCGAATGAAATGGAGAAAATGGAGCTGAGATTGAGATCGGGAGAAGCTATTTTACCATTGCTAGAGTAACTGAGT
The DNA here is from genome assembly GCA_020521535.1 of Rubroshorea leprosula. Lineage (NCBI taxonomy): Eukaryota > Viridiplantae > Streptophyta > Magnoliopsida > Malvales > Dipterocarpaceae > Rubroshorea > Rubroshorea leprosula. The sequence goes on along the minus strand of BPVZ01000001.1, from coordinate 4,904,019 downwards.
GAGAGCAGATGGAGGAACAGGGGAGAAGCCGCCGGGGTGAGTCTGTCTGCTTCGTCTAGGGTTTTGAGGATTGGGGGTCTGATGATTTATATGGTGACCGAAAAGGTCACGGGTAATGATTTGGGTCAACCCTTAACCGGAATGGATCCAGTTTATTTTTAGAGAAATTGCAATTTACCCCATTGGATATGGAGCATTTTCACTTCGCTATCTTTTGTTTAAAAGGTTGCAGCCAACCCCTACTGTAGTAACGCTATCTCCGTCAAAAGATAGAGGAGACAAACAATTCAAGCTCTTGACGAACAATTCAAGATTAAATTCTTCAAAGTAAAGCTCTTAACCTTTTGAACTAAGAAAGAAGGCTTGTAAAATAATTGATCAAATTATTGATATATAAGTATTTTATCATCTGTATAATTAAAGTTTGAACTCTCATTATTTTTCTTTTCTCTTTCTCATGAGAGTTTTAATCAATTGACTTACTATATATATATATATATATATAAACTTTTTGAGCCAAATGATCAAGTTGAAACTCACACACTCACACAAGTAATGCTATTGCTCATATAATATATAGATTTTTTAATTTTGCAATACAAGCTATCAGGAATTATTAAATAAGAGTCAACACTTACTATTAAGGATCTAAGATAGCCCAAAAAGAGAGAGAGAGAGAGAAAATATTAAGGTTTTGAGTCTACCTTATCGGATGATTAGTTTTGTGTATTATAAAATGTACAAAATATTGTTACACAATAGATATTGAACTTCAACATACATAAATTTACTTGAACAGAGATCAAACTTAGTACAATCTAACTTGATTTGGGACCACTTAATGATTTTCAAATGGATGGGCTTCCGTTTGTAAAGACCAATTAATTAATACTTCTTGTTCTTGCTTCTTCTTCTCTCCTTTTTAATTTGATTTATTATTTTGCATTTTAAATTACATAAGAGTGCAAAAATAAAGATAGTTATATAAGAAAAAATTCTTAATATCAAAGAAATTTATCCTTTATTTAACAGTTTTTGTTATGCAATTTGAACTATATGACAATTTTTTGTTTTAATTTTAATTGCTAATTTTTCTAAATAAAGATATGATAAGGATGATGGTAGATCTGATAGGAATGCATCAACCTAACTTGTCAAGCTATATGTTCCTTTTTTTTTTCTTTTTTTTTTTTGGGGGGGGGGGTGTGGTGTGGAAAAGCTATGCGTTATTTGGATGTAGTCAAAATGGATTTCTGGATGGCAAAAGTTGTCCTTGTTCATATACAGTGCAACTTGTATTCAGGAAAATTTATTTTCTTCAACTCTCTTCAACAATAGAAAATTTACATGTTAAAAGGTATCTCGTCTCACATAATTATATATTTCTCATTATATATATCAGATGTTCTTTTATATTACATATAAAATTTTTTATATCATGTCATAAGTTTTATGTGCTAAGATATCCTTATTTAGTTGTGTTGTTATTATTATTTTTTATCAAATAATATCATAGATTACAATTAGAAATCACATTATAGCCATGAATACTTTCGTTCATAGCAAAAAGGCCAAAATTAATTGTAATAAGAGAATGTACTATAATACAAAAGATTCATTTATTTTCTAAATAAGTTACAAAAATATGGAGAAAATAGAACATAGGCCATTGACTTGAAGGTGCACCCAAAAACCAACTAGCCAGGATGTGTTATTTGTTTCTGTCTTATGTGGGAAAGAAAATAACTTGTACGAATCCAAACCTACGTACCTTGTTAACTAAGTTGCTTGTGTCACATAAAGTTTAACCTATAACTTTGAATATGCTAATTTATTAGTTTAATTGGTAAATGTATTCCAATCAAGGGATTGATTGTACCTTTATCACGAATTGGTGTAAGATTTTTAAACAAGAATAACAAAACCACCTAATAAGGAACTTTATAATGGATTGGTGAAGATTTTAGAAGCAACAATAATAAATTGAGAGAAAGTATAAGACCTATGGTGTGTGTTTTACTCTTAAAATTTTCTAGCCAACCTTGTAAACTACAACTCACTCCTTTTTATTTTATTTTTATTTATATTTATTTTGAGTTGCATAATATGGGACAACTCTCTCTCATCCTTTAATCTACTTTATCTACTTGTTATGCGACTTAAACTTAAAATCTCTTACTTCTATGAAAAAACTTATCACTAAATCATTTAAGTTGATTACAACTCACTTTTTTTCTCAATTGAATTTGAAAGTAAATGAGAGTTTATAAGTGGAATTTCATGATGTTTTCTTCACCTAGTTTCATTAATTCAATTGGACTCACTCACTTTATTGTCCCTTAACTTTTAGTTAGAATGAATTTTGAAAAAAGTTAAGGATGAATTTTGAAATAGAAGAGTAGAAGAAAAGATCTATTTGTTACACCATGTATCTCCATGAAGTATTGATGGTAATCAACAAAAAAGAGTTTGTCAACAAATTAGTGACAAATATAATGTTGTTATGGTCTTATAGTATATGTATTAAGTGATTATCAACAAAAATACCATGTTGTGTTACTTTACATGTTGACAATTTTTTCCTTTTAACAAACCCATGTATATGCTTAAATCTTACATACAAACATGTTATGTAAGATTCAATACATGTTAAACATGTCTCAAACCTAATTGTTACAAACAAAGAGTTAATAGATAACATGAAGAAATGCGCCTACACACATCTAAGAAAGGCAATATAAATAAGATTACATAGTGTATTTGAAAATGATATGTGTATGTAGAAAAAAAAACATATAAGGTATTTCTTGAGTCTATGATTCAATAGGGGTTGGTTTTGATAACAAGAATAATGGTATACAAGATCATATTCAAACCATGATGATTGTACATGACTATATATACCAAGTAAACAATATAATGTAAGGAAACACAAAAAACTTTTGATTAGTCAGAATAAATATAACCTATATTGATTTGTATTCTATGCAAATTGATTTGTTTAATGTCTAGATGTAATATAAGGAAATGAAATAGTTTGATTTTGTTCTCATTTTTATGTAAATGTAACGTATTCTAGACACATATAAAAACATTCTTAGTAACAATAGGTACATGTTCAACTTTGATGGTATATTTACTATTGGTTTCCTAACCAATTCTCAATGAATTTTCGTGATTCTTGAAACATTAGATTTCTATGTTAAGCTATTATCAAATGTGATGAAGAAATATAGTATTGGTTTTGAGTATTCTCCTAAAATTGCCAAAAACCACAATAACATCAATGAAAACCTTAATTTTGACCTTTGTTGATTCAAAGTCAAATTTCTCTCAAATGGCTAATCAAAATAATACGTGAAAATGCTCATTAGAAAGCTTAGATAATAACCTAGAAGATGAAAAAAATTTCATTGAAATCCATGAAGTTCATCTAAAAATATGGCCAAATCAATCAAGAGCAAAAGCACACCTAAAGCAAACAATACTCCAATTCCTCCCCAAAGTCTCTTCATCCATACCTATCATCACCTTAACCGTGGATAGTGGTAGATCCGACGGTCCATATTCAAACTTACAAAAGCGAGCGATCCGCGTGCTTGGTCTCTCAACCAATCAGCGCTCAGCTTTTGGATACCATCTCTCTCACACCGGACTATTTAAATCCCCTTATTTCATTTGATCGTCACAACGAGATTACCAGCCCTCCGGATTTCCAGATCCCGATTCTCGTCCTTCCTTCTTTGTTTTCTTACTTCTGTAAACATTAAATCTCGATATCGAATTCGATTGTCTCTCTAATGGCTACGGAGGAACCAACTGTAGCGGTTGAGCCGGCACCAGCGGCCGTCGAGGAGAAGCCCGCGGAGGAGAAACCTGCCTCCAAATCTAGCAAGAGCAAGAAGGCCAAAGAGCCCAAGGCTAAGAAGCCAGCAGCTGCAAAGAAGCCTCGATCACCTCCTTCTCATCCTCCCTATGAGGAGGTATTTTCTAAATTCTGTTGTAGATTAGAATTGGTTTAGTTCAATCGTTCCGGTGTTGTTTTGGATCTGATTTGGTTTGTTTGATTGATTGCAGATGATTAAGGATGCGATTGTAACTCTGAAGGACAAGACTGGTTCGAGTCAATATGCTATTACGAAGTTCATCGAGGAGAGGCAAAGGCATCTGCCGGCGAACTTTAAGAAGCTGCTGCTATTTCATTTGAAGAAGCTTGTTGCAGCTGGGAAGTTGGTTAAGGTCAAAAGCTCGTTTAAGCTTCCGTCGGCTAGGTCTTCTGTGGCTCCAAAGCCTGTGCCTGCTCCTGCTAAGAAGAAGCCGGTTGCTGCTGCTGCTAAATCTAAGTCAAAAGCTACCGGAAAGTCCAAGGATGCCAAGACAAAGCCCAAGACGGTGGCTAAAGCTCCTGCCAAGGCCAAGGCTCCTGCCAAGGCAAAGCCCAAGGCAGCCCCTGCCAAACCAAAGGCTGCTGCGAAAGCAAAGCCTGCTGCGGCAAAACCTAAAGCTACCGCAACTGGGAAGAAGACTGCTACGACCAAATCGAAGCCTGTTGCCAAACCCAAGCCCAAGGAAAAGCCGGCCAAGGCTGCCAGGACATCGGCGAGAACATCTCCCGGGAAGAGGATGGCGGCGGCTCCCAAGCCCAAGCCTGCTCCAAAAAAAGCTCCGGCTAAGACCGTAAAGCCCAAGAGCGTCAAGTCGCCCGCCAAAAAGGCGACGTCAAAGAGAGGAAAGAAATGAGATATAAGTGAGATAGGAAAGGTATAGTGTTTGTAGGGGTTAGGCTTGTAAATTCGGGTGAAGTAAAGTGGGTGTGTATGGATCATGTATGCCCATGAAAATATGACATCGGCTTCTAATCTTTTCTTCAATTCTTTTTAGCTTTTCTGAGTTTATTTTTTGTTCAAATTTTCCTTAGATGTAATTTCGGTTAATTGCAATTCTTATTAGATGTCTTCATCTTGGTTGTGTTCGAACTTGGAAGAATTTCTCTTCACCTCCAAATTTCTGGGGAAATTAATTGAATGAAATGCTATGAGTTGGGGATTTGTTTGTACTCAACTAGTGGCGGTGTCGTGAGTTACGGGGGAAGGGGAGGTGGAGACGCTACCGAGGTTGCGTGAGTTGATGAAGGTGCAGCAGGGCAGTGTGCCACGGGGTGGTTTCAAGTTTCAACTCCTCTGTAAATGGTGATTGGAGAATGGAAGGTACATATGATCAATCCAATTTTCATTGTTGCATTATTGCAATAGGAATGTTTCGCTGTTCTTGTGTTAGTTTGGAAGTTTTTACTTGATAATTGACTAACTTGAATTGATCATTAAATTATGAAATGATAAACCAGCAAACATTAACCAATTTCCGAGCAACTGATGTATCAGGAGTGAGCTATTGAAAGCTTATTTATGCACACCATTTTTCCTTGTCCTTGTCCATTGTAGAAGTTTCTGGATACTTAACCATTCAAAAACTCTTTTAGGTTACTTCGTGGAAAGAATTGGTGATTGGAAAATGTAGAACAAAACTCAAAGCATATGGCGATGTGATAGTACGGTGACTCTTTTTCTATTGACTATTGAACTAGTTGGAATTGAATTGAATCCACGTTTTAGTTTAAAATGGACCCTGGAAGTTGCTAAGCTGATACTTATTACATGTTTGTATTTGGAACGAGGTTTTAGTTCAAAATGAACTCCAAAATTGCTAATCTAGATTGATGTATAGAATTGATTCATAAAATTTTAATAGACAACTCCTGTGGGATTTACTGTTGTGAACTAATTTGAACATTTGCATACTTCTAAGCGGTGGATAGTCTTTTTACCATTAATGACTTTGTACTAATTCCTAATTATGTTAGACTTACAAAATATAAGAACCAATGTTGCAGATGGAAAGTCTCGTTCCTACTCTTGAATCTTGATGCTCGATTATAATTATTGGATTTGTGATTATTGATTACTCTGAAACTATCTTGACCTAAGGAATACTGGTCTGCTTGTTTCTGGTGATTGCATTGTCGAAAATGGTTTTATTTTCCTCAGACCTGTTGAAAATTTGCTAATTAAGGGGTGTGCTTTTATCAATTCCTGGTAATACATGCCAATATTTTATTTCCATTATGCATATTCTTAGCAGTTTATACATGTCCCTGAACTCTGTTGGACGCTGGCATACAATCTAAATCTAATTCTTGATACTAGTTTACATTTCCCTTTTAATTTCTTGTCTAACAGGCTTTACATTATTAGCTTCCAAACACTGGCTGGAAAGTTGAACTGACACTTCAGTGATTCACCTTTGGTATCATTTATTCAAGGTATAAGCTTACCTCAGATTTGAGATTATGTAGATATATTCATTTTCACAAAATCTATGCATGCTTCATTATTTTCTGTCTCTTTACATACTTTTAAGTTTTAACCTTAAAAAAAAAAAAGAAAAAAGAAAACTTAAGTTACCTTTGGTGATCTTGCATCTTTAGAAATTTTTACTTGTTTTTTATTGACCAGATTGTTAGAGAAAGTAGTGTTGTACTTGAAAATTCTTTTGTTTGTTTCATTTGTTTTGAAGAATATCATAAATATAGCATCAAATCTGCAGACTAGAAGTTTTTCTTTTAGTGGCAATGTATGAGTACCATTTCCTTTCTACTTCTGTATATGAGATGTGCCTTTGTGTTTGAGAGCTGTGAGAAAGAAATAAACACCGTCTGAAAGAAATGAATTCTAAACATGTGATGAGTATAAAATTGTTGTTATGACTGTTTAGCAAATCAATTGAAGATTTAAATGGTTGTATTTCAGTTTCTTGATCTGAACATAGTTACATAGCTAGTAAAGTAATTATGTATAAGAGAATTCCCATGTGATGAGTAAACAATCCTTGATCAAAAATGTAGCAGAGGTTTGAAAACTCGTTCAGCCTCCAACTTAGGTGATGCATCTACAAGTTTGAAACTTACCAACACCTTGGCCTGTTGACATCTTATTTTGATCTTTTGACTTTGTGGATAGAATACTTGAGCTCCTGTTGGACATTTAATCTTGAAGGTGACAATACAATGTCTTTCCAGATGGACCCAGCTTCACAAGCAGGGTTAGGGTGCTTGTAAAGTTCATATATGGACTCTGCATCTTCATTCAATCTGGCTACCCTCTTTAAACAGTCTATCTCATCTGGATCAACCAGCAAAGTCTTGTCTTTGTCCTTCCATCCTATCATCTACACAAAAATTATTATGTCACAACATCTCATATATGATGAAACAAATTCATCTACATGTTGAAACTTTCGCTACTTGTCTATGACTGAAAGCTTGAGCTATCTATGGTTGACTAGACATTTTCCTTCTTCATTCTGTGAATTTGACTTTAGGTCTCGGATGGAACTTGATTTCTTTCAGGCTCAATGTAGCCTTGCTGTTGTCACTTTTAACTCAACCTAGTTGTATTTTTGTACCAATTTTAGCCGAATTTGAAGACTCAGAAGCTTACAAAGTAATATTTGCACATAAGCATCTGCTTCACCTTGCAAGCAAGGTAGGATTTGAGTCAAGTATGGTAGAAAATTTTGACATAATCATGCTTTTCTTGAAAGCTTTAGCAGGGTTTGGCTTCACTAAAAGCTGGAAGGCCTCATGTGTAGAGAGCAAACTGTGCACATGCAAATAGCAGCATAGCAGCAATAGCATGAATCTCCAACCCAGTTGAGTTTGATTGAACAATTCATCTAGTTTACTTAAACTTAGTTACATCTGTTCAACCCTAGGTTTTAGTTAACAGTCTCTAAATGGAATTAAGAAGCCTGAGAAAATCAGAGAAAATGAGACCAGGGTTTGTTTTTGTAGCACCTTAGGGGGGCCTTCCAAAGCATTGGTGCAGTACAGCCGGGCATTGTCAACCAATTGAATATATGTTGGAAATGCGTTTGCAAATCTCTTGTGTGATTTCAGTTGTGAATTCACCCTTACTGCCCTTCTACACATTATGGCTCTCCTGTGATATTTAGCATCTCTCAATGTTATATATCAAAATCCCAGGAGAAGAAGGTTGCTTATAAGTTGAAAACTTAAGACATAAGATAATGAACTGCAATGATTCTGCAACATACCTTATGCCTCTAATAACAGCTAGGTAGGCATCACAAACGACCCCAACCAGCTCTATTCTGTATGGTTTTCTCTTTTTACCTTCTTCTTGCACTTGTTCTTCGTCAATTTTTTCCCAGTACTTCTCAGTTGTCTTCCCATCTTCTCCAACCTTGTAACCATCTCCCATCCGATATCGGTGACGATGGACATTTCTGGCCATAGTTATTGTCTGCACTACAAATGGTAACCAGGAGAGTGTGCCATCCATAATAACATCCCGCCCTTCATTGAGTGCTGTCACTAGGAGGGATGATGCTGCATCTGTAGATGATTGATGCACCTGTTTGATATATATATATATATATATATTGTTTATAGTTTTAGTCATAAAATTCTTTTAAAAAATAAAATCAGTGATAGCAGAAGTTATTATCAATGTTCGTGTGGGTTAGGGAGAGTATTACTAGCTCAGCCGTTTGGAGCATGTCATGATGACCTCTGGAGCTAAGGGCTTTGTAAATGACATCTGATTCCTTGAATGCATCAGCCTCAATCACCACTGCATTCCCTGCAGCTCCCGCCCAGAATGGTCTGTGTTTATTATTTCATCAAGAAAAGCAACATTGGTTTAGTTATTTCTTGAAATTGTTCATATTTTTTTTCCTCTCATAAGAACTAATTAGAAAAATCCCAGCATTATGCATTATCATCAAGGGAGGGGAAAACAAAAATCGTTTGAGTTCTCTACATTTGGAAGCTAAATTTGATAAATATATGGTATATATGATGACTCAAGATGGGACTAAAAGTAAAAGAAATATTCCCATATTATGATAGTAAATTTGATGTTCTGCAGATAACTGTGTCTATGGGATTTGTAGGTTCTTTGGTTGTTTCAAATTGGTGAATTAGCATTTGATTAACTGAATTTTGAATCATATGTGGCTTTTACAGGAAGCATGGTTATCAGTTGCAGAGAAGATTGGATGAGGTGAGCTCCTGACAGTATTAATATTATGAGATGATATTCTTGTATTGTAGGAGTAGAGTTCTCTCTTTTTTACATTACTCCTTTGCATTAGCTTTGCATATTTCAATATTCAACTCCATTCTAAAATTAAGCAAATCATAAATGACAATAAAATCACTCAGTTGGTCTTACTCTTTGAGAATGTCCTTAAGCACTGTGCTTTTTCCAGCTCCCATTCCACCACCCATGAGGAGGAGCACCGGACTTCTGTCACTGTGAGCGACTGGAGCCATCACCTCTGTACATTGAGAATCATCAACTGATGCAAGCCCCATTGCTTTCATTTCCTCCACCAAGGTATTAAAAACTCTTGCAACCTTAAGATTTTTGGTCACCCTCTCAAATCTCTGTTCCCTGAATTAGAAAACCAAAAAATTCAAAAAAATTTCATCTGCATAAATTAATTGGATTTAGAATACAAGAATCATGAATAATCCTAGTAATTTTCACCTAGTTGCTGCCATGACAATATGCTTAAGCTTCTTTTTAGGCTCAGCATCATGACTTAGCACCTGCAATCATGCAGTAAGAACACAAAGAAGGGGAAATAACTTCATAAACTGTTCATTTAGGAGATAGATGGGAAAAGTAGATCTTCTTCCTTCATAATCTTGATGGTAATTTCCTTTGACATATATCATATACGCAGATCTTGATTACCTGACTAATCATAAGATCAGCATGGCACCAATGGAATGCAAAATAACTAAGAATGCACCTCTCAAATTCCTCCACAAGCTTAACATATAGGGAGTCTACATCTGGCTCAGTCGAGAACAGTGCATATATATCATCCTCCCACCCTTCTGATTTTCTAATGTATTCAGCTGCTAATTTGCAGAGATGCGGACATTCTCTCCTGTCTGCAAATCCAATTTGCCTTGCTGCCATAGATACAGAGGAAAAAACGCATCAAGGGAAAGCAGGCAAGCAAGATGCACCATTTTTTTGAAGCTATGGACACATTCTTGCTTCAATCTAGTGATATCCATGAAAATTTCCATGATCAATCATGGATATGTAAAGCCTAAAACGTTAGAATTGAATTTTTATAACTATATTAAAATCAAAATCAATATTTTTCTTTTCATATCTATAGAAAATATTGGAATTTAGGAGACTGATTGTTAGATATGGACAGGTATTAGATCAAACAATTTACCTACATAATGAGGGAACCTCTCGATCTTCTCATCAATCTGGCCGCGGCCTTTGTTCAGTGACCGGAGGCGTGGGATGATCTTGTGATCCCTCAGCTTCCGGAGGTGATAATGCACTGCCGCAACAATGATCAGAGCAAGGGAAGAGGCTAGTAGGATCTTTAACAAGGTGGGTTGGGTGTCATGATCTGAAGAAAATGAGGAGGTCATGGATGGAACATTGCAGGGGTTTAATTTCCAATTCCATGGACGGAGTAAGAGTAAGACAGCCGCAGCAGGGACGACGATGATGAAGACCAGGCTGATGGGTCTGGTTCGCCGGAGCTTGTCTTTCTGCATGTCTGGGAATTGGATGAAGGCTGGTTTTGTTGGTGGTCCGATTTTCCGATGAGGAGGATAAACAGGTATGCCATTTGCCAGAGGCCTCGGTAGTTGCATGTTGATCGTTATATGGAATGGAGTTCGTTGGTGACACGTGGAAGGAGGTGATTTGTTCACAATCATGCAAGAGAAAATGTAAAATAAGATCAAGATCCTTAATTTTATGTATGGACTAAAATTACAAATTTGCATTTCAGGGATTTGCTTAATTCCATCAAAATTTGAGATTAAGGTGTTATGAATGGTACTCCCCTCTAAATTAATTCTCGGTTTTTAAATCAAAATAAAAAAAATAGTCACTTTATTTTTTATTTTTTATTAAAATTAAGGGTTTGAAAATAATAAATATATTTACTACTTATATTATTTTAGAAGAGAAAAAAGATAAATAAAGATTCTTGTGATGGAATGAACAATTAAAATAAATGAATATTGGTATGGTTTAAGTAAAAACATATTTGTTTACCTTATAAAATGAAAAAAATTTAAAGTAAAAATAATAGTTATTTTGAGATTGATGAAATAATTGTTAATTTTAAAAAAAAAATGTTATATAATTATAATGTTACTTATATTGTCATGTAATTAAATTTTTTTATTTAGAAATTTATTTATAATATTATATGTATTTACTTATTTAGTATAACATTATACTTCTCCTGCTCCTGACCTCCTTTATCGGCGACCCTCTGTTTTGATCGGAAGCCCTTGGGCTTTCGTGTTTTGATGCTTGAGCCGTTGGGCTCCCCGGTTGCTCAAGCATGGTGGAGCCCCTATGCTTTGTGCTCCGATGGCCCTCGAGGCCTGTCGGTTTTGTTGGCCCCTATGGTGGCTTTTGCTTTTTCAGTTTCTTTTTCTGTTTTTGGGTGGGTTTGCTTGGTTGTTTTGCTGTTTCTTGGTTGTGTTTGTACAGATCCGGCGGCCCTCCCCTCTTCTGGTTGATCTGTGACGGCGCTCGTGGGAGTTCCAGATTTGGCGTCCATCGCGGCCGGCTGCTGCATCCGGGTGATCGCCGCCGCCGCTTGGTTTCCCGCCCCGACATCCTGGAGCCTGGCGCAACTTCTCCAAGGGTAGATTGAAGGGTGTCCTGTTTGGATCGTTCGACCAAAGGCTATGGTCTCACCGGGTCCTTAGTGGTTGTTCGAGTGTCAAGTGCACCTCCCTTCGGCCTCTGTGTATGGGTTTGCTCTGATCCTTTCGTTCCAGATGTAATTTTATTGTTTATTATCTTTATAAATGCCGTTTGGCGGTCTTTGTAATGCAACAATCTCGTTATTTCTCAAAAAAAAAAAAAGTATAACATTATACTTATTTAATATTATAAATTATAATTATAAATTTATAATTTTATATGATATAAAATTATAGCATTGTAGTATTTTAATACGCATGTTGTGTGGATTTTTTAATCAAATAATTAATAAAATTAGTCAACTACGTTTATAAATTAGTGGTAAGAGCTTCAGTGGTGTGACACCTTGACTATTTCAAGTTTGACCACTAACATTTATACGTCACCCTCTTAATATATATATATATATATATATATTTTATGGACTACTCAGTATCTAAAAGTTCACTGGGTTATCAATTAATCTGATTCGAGTCAGATAAGATTTAATGTGTGACAAAACTGTCTCTCACAAGTTTTAACAGAACTGTATTTTCAGAATTTAAAACCAAGACTTTTGATTAAACTGAAATAATTTTCTGTCAACTCATCAATCCGTTCATGAGTATCTTTTTGATATTTAGTTGCATTGTAATTACTCTATTAAAAAAACTTATAAATTCTTAAT
>BPVZ01000001.1:4868644-4882130 GCA_020521535.1 Rubroshorea leprosula | reverse complement strand
GCAGAGAACCACCGAAGGGGTTATAAGTAGTGTTTTAAATGATTCAAGTCCAGTTTGAATTTTTATTGAGTTTAAACATACTATAATAAATTGGAAATGATTTTTATACAACTTTTTTTGTATAATCTGACATATTATTAAAATAATTCATTTGTTTAATTCATGTGGAACTCGTGATATCGAATGCATCCACTTATTTAATGACATGTGAAAATTATATAAAAAGATGAGACAAAAAGGTTGTCCCTATAGTACCACCTATAACAAATATAATTGACTTTTGAAAGTGTAAATCAATATTTAATCTAGTCCGATTTACATACTATAAATAAATCTATAACGTAAAGTGAATTAGTTTAATTTATTTAGGTTGTCAAATTTTAAGCTCTTTTCTATATGTATATTTTTATTTTGAATCATATAACATGCAGCAAAGAGAGTAATTTTTGTTGTCATTTATTAGTATAATAATTTAAATGTTAATGCTCCAATTAGTATGATAGCTAATATTATATTCTCTAGTAGTGTGGTTACATAAGTGCTGTCTTGTTACACATTTTTTCCGCTTTATGTTACATAGAATTCTTAATTAAATAATCTCATATTGATGTTGCCACCACTACTTGCTATGAAGGATATGATATTTCTAATTCCATATATATTGCAATTACCTTATAGTTTTGGTGTATGTGAATAAGCAACTTTTGACTAGCTAGAAGTTGAATTTTAAGTTGGTATACATGTGAAAGGGTTAGTGGAGCCAGTGGATCTTGATGAATTTGAACTTGTCATTTATTCTCAAGTCTCAAGTAAAGGATATCTTTTGCTTGCCACTAAGGTAAAGCGATGGTGTGGGAGGAGGAGAACCTTCATCAATGGTGCTACCTAGATGCCAAGCTTCAATCCCAAGCTTATAACATACATTAGCCTCTTAAGGACTATATATATATACACACGAAAAAGTGAAAATCAAGACGTCTTAGTGTCAAGACATCCATTATAATCATCTATTAAATGGGCTCTTAACTGAGATCCATTTATCGGATAGTTATGATGGGATTCCTGATGTTAGGATGTCTTGATTTTTCAGATTCTGGTATATATATCATATGTTATGTATAATAAAGGGAATTAGAAGTTGACAAACGAAAAGTGATCCCTAACACGCAAGCTTGATCAACTATTCCATCTCCTATGCTTTCTTGAACTTGACTCCTCAATTTTACAATAAAAGTTGATAAATAAAGGTCTAATATTATTAATCATATATTGAATTGTATATTGCCTTTACAGATAAGAAATTTTAAAGTCCCAATCCCTGATCTCACATCAAGAAAAAAATACAATTATAAGTGATATATAAGTATCTAATTATTATTATAATATTCAAGTTTTGAGTTTTTAAAGTCAGTTCGTTGCATATTCCTCAATCTGAAAAATTGTTTGGGAAATGAAAACCTGCATGCTTGATTGGAAATTTGAGGTCCTTTCCATTCTCATACAAGCACCAATTATGGTTCAAAAAAGATATTTTGCTTGACACAGTTAGTCCCCAAAAACAATAGATTTACAATAATTGGCTTGGGAACTAAAAAGCGCAACTGGTATCATGATCTTTTCCGCATAATAGAGATATCAAAGTGGCCATAGTAGTCAAACTCAATCTTTTGGAATACACGCACTTTGATTCCCCATTTCAAGCAGGTTTCCCTTTCTTTTCTTTTCTTTTCTTTTTTTTTCTTAAAAAGAGAAAAAAAGAAACCATACGCGATTTTAGAGGAGGAGTTTTACAGACAACTAGCAGTAGCTCTCTTTGGGGCTATTTAGATTAATTTTTTTGATATAGTTGATAGTTGATAGTTTGTATTTAATGATTAATAATTATTGTTATTTATAATTTAACATATTTAATTTATTTAATTAAAATCAGGAACAAATAATGTTTATAAAAATTCAAAACAAACACTCCTTTGTAAATAAAGGTGTTGTTGGTTAAAGGTGAAGAGCACCAGGCTCTCAAAACTTGGTAATGAACCATATTAACTTAATGGTTAAGCATGTTCTTGTTGAAAAGTAATTATCACTGAACATAAAATATATATTTATTGTAATTTAAGGATTGAGAAAAACTAAGAAATTTTGACAATTAAAATGTCAATAATGATAATGAAAAAAATTAAAATATGTTTGATGAATAAAAAAAATTAATTAAGAGTATTTAAAAAATTTCACACAAAGTCTTGGCATTTAAAATGACAAGATATTTGATTTTTACTTTTCTCTTATAATTTATATATGAAAAAAGTGTTTATTAGTTAGATATCTAAAAAATTAAAAGAAAAAGTATCATGAAACTATATCATTTCAATAAATTTTTATTGTTCGGCAAAAAAAAAAATTATTAAAAAATTTAAAATAACTTATTTTTAAAAAATATTTCATTCTAATTTTTTAGATATTCAATTGATAAATATTAATATCTTTATATATATACATATATATTAAATATTTTGTAATTTAAATTATAAAACATCAAGTATTGAATAAAAAAGATTTAATTACAATCAAAGTCTCTCATTATTTGATGGTTAGGGTTTTGTAGTTTCCGCCTCAACTATTGAGTTGAGTCATATAGAAAATAGAGATGACATTTTATTAAAAAAAGAGCAGTGCATGAGTTCAAATGGGCAACTTCTAGCTTTTGAGAATTTTGCTGAGAAAATTGAGGTCTTTTTCTCCTTTATTTTTCGGGATGCTACATGGAAGAATTGGTTGCAAATCTTGGGATATGATTATCGTCATGGGCCAGTTTGTGCACTGAACCACTCTCGTGGACCAATTTGAAATGGGCTTGGTGTCCATTTTTAAGATTCACGGGTGTGACTAAATTTGTAAATGCAACCATTTTACATATTCAAGGATTTAATTTGCAATCCTTATGATATAACCATGTTCTTTAACA
This sequence comes from Rubroshorea leprosula, assembly GCA_020521535.1. Classification (NCBI taxonomy): domain Eukaryota; kingdom Viridiplantae; phylum Streptophyta; class Magnoliopsida; order Malvales; family Dipterocarpaceae; genus Rubroshorea; species Rubroshorea leprosula. The sequence continues at coordinate 4,879,168 of BPVZ01000001.1, read as the reverse complement.
TTCTCATACAAAATTAAAAATAAAAACATATTCTTTAATGGTTACTACCTCACTTGCATGTCATGCGACTTAAATTCAAGACCTCTTATTTACAAGAGCAGGAAATTATCATTGAACTACTTAAGTCATTAGCATTTCAAATTGAAATAAGGGAGGTAAAGAGTGTTGCCTTTTGTTGTGCAACCAGCATAAAAAAAAAAAAAACATATTCTTTAATATGCTCATGAAAAATATATTCTTTAATAATAACATTATTGGTTAATATATTCTCCTCACTTATATACTCATATCACTTTAAAGAACACAATAACAATTAATTATTTATATTTGTTGGTTGTATACGTCATGATTCATTATAAATGAATGAAATTGTTGAATTCAAATTACAAGTTCTTTTTTGCTATGCATTTTTCATGGTATGTTTGACAATATATTCAAGAACCATTAGGATAAATGAAAGTTAAACACAAAGTAAAAACTCATAAGTATCTGTTAACAAAAAAAAAAAAAAAATCATCAATTAGGAATTTACGAAAGAGCACGAGAGAGAAAGATTAAAGGTGAAACCCTACATTAAGCCTCTATTTCAAATTCTCAATTAAACCTTTTAATTTTTATTGAAACAAACAAGTTTTTGAATTTAATGATTTAGGCACTTTGACTTTTAACCTTTGTCTTTATGATAAACTTAATTTCTGTTTGTATTTTATTTGCATAGAATGACATGTTAATATTTTATTTACGTAAGTGAACTATAAATGTGTATTAAATTCACTTTAAAGAAAGAAAGTTAAATTTTCTTAAGTCATTAAGTTTAGAAGTTTATTTGTTTCAATAAAAATTCAAGAGTTTAATTGAGATATGGGGTAAGTTTGTGAGCTTAATGTCGGGCTTTGCCAAGACTAGATGCTAAAACTTGAAGGACTAAAATGTAAATAAGAGAATCTCCTCCACGTAAAGTCCCGTTTTCGTTTGGTTTTCTCCAAAAACACAGCCTCTTCGTTTTTCCTTCAGTCATCCCGCCCATTCGCTGCTCTCTCTGCTTACCCTTACATCGCTCAGATCTTCTGTGAGTAACCAAAAACTCTCCCTCAATCCCTCTAATTTTCTCTGAACCATTTATTTGTAACCTTTGTTTGTTTCCTTTAGGAATGTGTTGGCTCTATTTGGCTGTAAAATATGCTTAAATATGGGTTCTGGTGCTTTGAGATTTCTTTCGATTAGGGTTTCTGTTTGGGGCTGATTTTAGTTTTATTTATGGTGCTTTCTACTTGTTTTTATGGGTTTCTTTCTTTTTGTTGCTTTAAAACTGGAGGAAAATGAAAGAACATGGAACAGAAAGCTGTTGCACCTGATTTTTTTTAGCTTACGTAGAGTTAAATTGGTCTTAAACAGGGTTTTATCTAATTCCCACTTATATTTTTGCTTCATTCTGTTTAACTATGACTCAAAGTAAACTTTTTTTTTTTTTTTTGGTTGGGGGTAATGGTTAAGAAGTTAGTATGAATTAATTGTTAGCACTGTGCATTCTACAGTTTTGGCATGTGGGAATTTAGTAATTTGGGTTTTTGATAGCCTGTGAGTCACAACCCTTAAGTGGCCTTGGAAATCTGATTCTGCGACTTTATTTTGATCCTTCTTTTTTTTTCTTCTTATTATTTTTCTATTTTTGTTGAAATGGTTGGTTTAAGATTCATAATGATTCATAATGTTTTTTACCTGCAATTTATTGACATATTTTCATTTTTGAACACACATTGAGGATTAACTTTGGATTGTAAAGCTGGAGTTCATTCCATGATCAAAGTGTAAAAGATGGTAACATTGCCCGAAGGGAAGAGAGTTATAAACAGTTTCGTCCTTTTTGTATTTTTCCTTATGCATGCTGAGAAGGGACTGGACCAGGGGCAATTGGCAGCTAACTTCTTGTTAATGTTGCAAATGCCGTGGCCTTGTTATTTGTTTGACACTGCTGGTCTTGCAATTGCAAACTGTACTCTATATTGATTAGTTCTTTTTCTTGTGTTTCACAGGAAATTTAGCATATGGCTGGAGAAGATTTTGATCAATCCAATGCAGGTGGTATGCCTGAGCTTACACAACCTCTGCATGCACAAGAACCTGAAAACAATTCTGGAGGAGGTGAAGGAAAAAAGTGGCCAGGATGGCCTGGAGAGAACGTTTTCAGGATGTTGGTTCCTGTGCAGAAAGTTGGTGTTATCATTGGCTGCAAAGGGGAGTTTGTTAAGAAAATTGCTGAGCAGACAAGGGCTAGGATTAAAGTACTTGATGGTCCTCCTGGGATCTCAGAAAGAGCTGTGAGTCCCTTTACATATTTTTTCTGAGTCCTTTTACATATTGTGTAGGCGGTGTGTAAATATTAAAGGAAATATAAGCATATGAAAATTTTTATGTCTTGTTGTAGTGTTTTATTTACGTTTAACCTGAATGTATTGTCTTTTGATTAATCAATTATTTACCTAATATTTATTGACACGTTCCTAATGCATGAGACTTGTTTTACTTACATTTGTAGTTGGTGATGACAATACTGAAATATGATATCATTTTTCCCTTTAGATTTTTACCGTATTTGATGCCTACGAGGCTTTGCTTCTCTTTATGTGGTACATTTCTAAGATGTTCTGAAAAATATGAGCTGTAGGCATGAAACCAATGACACTGAAATCATCATATAATATTGGAAACTGATTAATTTCTTATCTGTAACACCATTAAGAGAAAAAAAAAAAAAAAAAACTTAAGGTCTCTTTGACTGGAGAGAGCTGTATTTTACAGGTCCTTTTGGCAAGGAGGATATTACCTGGAAAAAATTTTTCATCCTACAAATCATATCTTGAACATGTTTAACATCTAAAATAAAGTAATAAACAACTGTTGTTAATTAAACATAGTTGTAGAAAAAGTTAATTGGGGCAAAATTTAATAAGTAACTGGAGAAAACTACTGTAATATTAACCAAAAATGACAAATTAAACACAAATGTTTTTCCACAATAACCAAAATCAATGTTTGCAGGTCCTTTGCAAATCTAAGGCAACAAACCAATGATCAAAGTGGGTTCAAACTAGAAGTTCAAAGATCAAGATAGCAGGGAGCAACATTGAGCCTGCAAGTGCTGAAAAGTTATTTTGATTTAACAATCAGAAATGCCTTTTCTGGGATATGGTTCCAAGTAGTTTTGCACTGTATCTGGTAACTTCAGAACTTGGTCAATTGATATCATATTGTTAAACTCTTTAATAGAAAATCCTAGAAGTCCCCCCCAACCCCAAAATTATGCAGAATTACATAAAAATTTCTCAAATGATATTCAAAACATTCTAAAGTACAAAAATCACTATCTTGAAGTATGAAAATGAATCAACATCTCTCTCTCTCTCTATTTATTTTATTTAAATAAAAAACATAAAAATCCCTAACCTAGCTATAGTTCAGAATTATCTGTTGTAAATCAATGTTTGCCTTCTTTGCATTTGTTCTTGTAACTTAAGTTCAGGTTCTTTGTTGATTGTTACATAATATATTATTGGGTTTGAGTATTTAATGCAACTTAACTGAAAGATGTCACATTGGATCAATTGAGTTTTCAATTTTAGTTTGTAATTTGTAACTACTTTACCTATGTTTATATGCTCTATTGGATTTTGTAAAGGGCTTGGTTTATCTGCAAATTTTAAGCTACCACTTCCTTAGCACACAACTACAGGAATGGCTTTTATAGTTTGGAAGCTTGACTATTACTTTTGTCTTTTTGTTAGGTCCTGGTTTCTGCAAAAGAAAAGCCTGATGTTCCTGTTCCTCCTGCCATGGATGCTTTGCTTAGAGTTCATAAAAGAATTGTTGATCTAGATGTTGATCTGGCCAGTGAAACAACAGATGCCGGGAATACAGTTATAACAAGGGTTCTAGTGGCTGATAATCAAGCAAGGAGCTTGATTGGAAAGCAGGGATCCACTATAAAATCCATAAAAGAAGCTTCTAATTGCTCAGTTCGAATTCTTGGATCAGGTATTTTATGAAACCATAAGTCCTACAATTTCATTATAACATGGCAGTTACAGTGTTGGTTGGAATGGTGTAAGTTGAACATGGTTCATAACATTAAAAGCTGGTTTCCTGGTCTTGCATTATTCTTCTTTTTTTTTTGGCCATTTTATCTTATTTCTGAATAATAAACTTGCTCTTATCTCACTGAACTTATGCTGATACACAACATGACAACAGAACACCTGCCACCTTTTGCTTTGCAAAATGATAGTGTTGTTGAGATACAAGGTGAAACTGCAGCTGTGCACAAAGCAGTTGAGCTAATTGCAAGCCATCTCCGGAAGTACTTGGTTGACCGCAGCATAATTGGAGTATTTGAAATGCAAGTAAGCTCATTATCCTTGATGATTGGTTGACTCAGGTCAAGGATATGTATCATGTAGCTTTCAGAAGTTGTTTACAGGCCTTTAATTGTACAGGTTCTAGTTTATGTTCTTCATGATAACATTAAAGTTCAGACTGGACTGCAATGTAGGTTTTGCTTTCAAGTTTCTTGGGCTGGAAGTCCAAGTGGTAACCTTTTTCATGGTGTTTAATTCTTCCCAGTATAATTAGTAGAGTAGATGCTAACTGCACTGTTCATATTAAAATTTTTGTTTTGACTGTATTGTCTACCATTTGCAAATGCTATTTGTTTTTATGCTGATTATAGTGTGCGTACTTATAATGTATATTAATTATTAGAAGTTCCATTTCATGTCAGATGCAAATGCCAAAAGCCAGAGCAAACCAGATTACACCCATGCCTGAATCTTGGGTTCCTCTTGGTTTTGATATGAATCCTGATGATCAACCTGGCTTTGGGCCAAATACTCTATTTATTCAGCCACCAACTCAATTTGGCAATTACTATGCAAATCATGGTCAACCTTCTTTTGACATGTATCCCCATCAGGATCCAACAGCATATGGAAGGGATCATTCTACCGGAGGTCACTTGTCAAATGTACAGGCACAAGAGTCAGTTGTTACAAAGGTGCAAAGTGAAAAACTTTTTGCACTTATATCTTGCAGTAAGCCAGTAAACATCTGCTAAACGTTATGCATCCTGTGTTGAGAACAGACAATATCTCACACTCTAGGTTTTCGCTGGTCGCTCTGGTAAATTGAATGGTTAAATATAAATTAAAGATGGAGAAGTGAAACTAATCTTTGAACTTCCCTTGAAATGGCCTTTTAGTATAACCTTGTTGCTGAGCTACTGACTTACTTTAGCCCAGATACTTCTTGCTGCTTCTTCTGTATTTATATACATCATTTTCTCTCTTATCTACTTGAGAACATAGTTTTTATATTAACTTATTTAGTGTCATATGTTGCCAATTTTTCTCTTTTATGTGTTTGGAAAACCTACTTCCTTAAGCAGCATCATCTAGCATATAATATAGTAGTTTCAGTAGTTGTTGACCGTTTTCTGGCATAATCATCACATGCCATCGCAGGCTTATTTGATTTAGTGATTGTGTGGTTAACTCTCTTATGTGCACTTTCCTCCTGTAAGAACTTTTTTTGTTCTTAGTTCTTCACTTTATGCTCTGCAGGTCACAAAAAACATGCAGATATCTCTTTCATATGCTGATGCTGTAATTGGGCCGTCCGGTGCAAATATAAGTTATATACGTCGTGCTAGTGGTGCTGCTATTGCAGTACTGGAAACAAGGGGTGTACCTGGGGAGATGACTGTTGAAATTAACGGATCTGCTTCTCAAGTTCTAGCAGCTCAGCAGATGATACAGGTCATTTCACGTGGCAGCTTTGGAATCTCTTCCTGTCTCATTCATTTTTATTCATCCTTATAACGGTTGCGTCTTTCATTTTATGTTTCTTTTCTTGCACGATAATACAGAACTTCATGGCTGAAGCTGAAAGCCCTGTACATAAACCAGGAGGTGGATCAATCCATCCAGATTATGGGGCTGGAGATTATGGAGCATTGCACGGCACCAATTATGGTTGCTAAGTTTTGGCCTGGAAGATTTTCAGTCACCAACTTCTTCCAAGTTCAAACCAAATTTGTCTAGGATAGGAAGCCCTCATATTTCCAGTTCCTGTCTGCTCAATGTCATTATGAATTTATCTTATTGTTTCAAGTACATTTTACGCCATTTCAAATCAATCTTATCTTCCCAAAGTACAGACAATGTTTATCCTTTTTCGTTTTTCTTTACCAGAACGAAATTTAACTCTTTTTTGAAATTTAATATTGAGTCAGTCTCAGACATAAACTTGGGCTCATTGAGTCTTATTATTTTCTCATGGAATCAAGTTTGAGCATGGAATTCTTAAATAAGGAGCTAAGCCTGGTTATCTTGCAAGAAGGGAAAGAAAGAAGCTATTTTGTAGACATGTGATGTGAACAACTTGACCTTTTAGTACAAGTTTGTATACACACTGCAAATTTGTAGACAAGTATAACTTTATTTTTTGCAACTCAAAAAAACTATTTGGAATTCACATTTTGGTGACAAATATACGATCTGCAATTTGGAAAAAAAAAATTTTTTGAGCCAAATCTTTCTTCATAAATTTGGGAAAAATTATATCACAATCAAAATATCTGCAGCCTAAGGAGCAAGTTTAGCAACAGCGAAAAAACGGTGTATGCAAAAAGCTTCTTGAAGTCCAATTCACAATTGCTCTCAATAATGCCACTAAACTATATGGGTATTGGGTATAACCATCACGTCTTTTTGATAAGGTATATAACCAATTAACTATCACTTAAAACTGCTAATATGGTGCAAACTTTAGCCTAACTTTTCTCTAGTAATATCGAGACGTTAGTGGTCCAAATCCAACGCTAAATTCTTTTCCATATTGCATTGCAATCTATCAAGAAGGGATTTTACCTTCAAATTGCACAGATTCAAGCTTAGGTAGCAGATCTGAAACAACCCTTTGCAATGCAATGAGTTTCATCCTGTTATTACTTCCATTTATGACCACTTTTTCGAGAAAAGTTATCTCTTGAGTGTCTAAATGCTCACCAAGGAGTTCATTCCAGAACTCATCATCCTCGTTGAGATTTGGTGCCTTCATGAGTTCTATTACTTGCTTCAGTGTTGCTACATTCCTCCCAGCACCAGAACCCATGGCAGTTGCAGCACCTACGGCATTTGCAATTGCTAGTGTAGTAATGAGTGGTACATCAAGTATAAAACCAAATGCAACGGCAGCCACAAAACTATCCCCACATCCAACAGTGTCAATTACTTTCACCTGATCAAATTTCAAATAGAAGTCAGAATCTTTTGTTGCTAATGCAAAAATAACACAGGAAGAAACTGAGACATGCTAGAATGCTGCTCAGATCAGCTAATTATAACTTCACATGTTCTTCAAGGAAGATTTAACTTTGAATATTGAATACAAACGTTGAAACAAATGTTTTTGGAATAGAAGACAAGCATTTCTAGTATGAAGGTAAGGCTGAAAGGCATCGGCACCATTTTCTTAGTGGCTAAAGCTCAGTGTGAAGGTCCTTCTGCTTCCATATGAGAAACAGTGAATGCAAAAATTCATTCAATTGGTTTTGGTCATGAGATTTATTTGCCATGAAAAACATTAGCAAGTTATTGTCTTTGATAGTCATTCATGGGCAACAAAAACCATTATATTGAACATTGGAACTACAATTTTGTACCTGAAATGCTGGTGCACAAGTCACACTAGATGTGGTAATTAGAATTGAACCCTTGGCACCCATTTTTACAATCACCCATTTGGTCCATACTCCTCTACTCAATAGCTCCTGCCCTGCTAATATTGGGTTTCTGATACCTGTCAATGACGCAGCCTGCCAGATGTGAAGTTAATAAATATAGGATGTTAGGTTGAGTAATATAATATAGAAGAAAGGATGGATGTAGTATTTACTCTCAAATAACCAATGAAAGGTGCAGTAAAATGCTAAATACTACCTACAGTGATAAAAACCTACGAAGTAGCAAATAAATTCACTGAAGGTTAAGGAGCACCCCAGATAACTCTATTAATGAATCAATGGAATGTAGAAGTTCAGTACTTTACATCCTATAAACTTAATCAAAATTCTATAATCAAGGGTGCAGCTAATGGAATGCAGAAATTCAGTACTTAGATCTTATAAACTTAATCAGCATTCTATAATTGAAGTTTTAGCTAAAACATTGTAAGATAAAAGATATTTTTCTAGCAGGAAAAATAGTCACTTACAACAACTCCAAAGAAAAGAAGCATACATAAACATCCCTTTTTTTTTGGTACATCAGAAGTTAGATGCAACACCTTGCAGAGGATTGAACCCCTGACCTTGACCCTAAATCAAGGTTGTTAGGTTAGTGAGTACCAACTTGGCCAAGCTCTTGTTGGTAGCATACATAAACATCCTGATTCCTAAAATGTGTATGTACGTACTTGTATTTACTAATCTTGTTTATAAATCCAAAATAAGTCCGTGCTAATGATGCTCAACTCTCAACTAACCATCAATAAATTGTTTCAATTCTTAACAAATATAACATATCATAGTTTCACAAGCATTCTTGGCAACATATTGTCACAATCTTTAAAGAGTGCCTTCCACAAATGCACTTGGTATATACAATCATTCATGCATCAGCTGTCTCTAAGTATGAGCTTTCTGAGTTTAGGAATGTATGATAATATGAGTAAATCAAAAATGTATGATAAGATGAGTTAATCACCATACGGTAGGATGTCATGGCACCTTCAACTTTTTCTTATTTTCCTTGTTTATTAATCCTTCATTTAATATCATTAAAAACAGAAAACTGAAGCAGAACAGAAAAAGATGCAGACATATGCAGAGTGACAAGTGCAACCCTAAAATATATGAGTAAATGAACAACAAGAAGAATTGAATAAAATCTCCATTTCACTTTGTGAAAATTAATATGACAAACCTCATCAGATGTCAAAAGAAGGACATCACTCATCCTCAAGAAGTGACCAAGTGCTTTCTGCTCTTCTGGTGTTCCAGCTAAAAGATTCTTTCCCCGTGGTCCAGGATCAAAAAAGACTGATGTACCAACTTCTACAGCGTAGTCTACAGCTGAGATTAGCACATTTGGGGAGAACTCATCAAAGTCATAACCATTGCAGAAGAGGATTCTTGAATGCTTAATGGCACTCTTTACTGGTTCAGAAAGTTTACTTATCCAGCTGAATGCAGGCTCTTTACTAAAATTAGCTCGACTAGAAAACAGAATAAGCACACTCAGTCAAATTCTTTTCAACCGAGACATTGGCCTATGAACAATGACTATTGACTACAATAATAACAAGCCATAACGCACACACTAGGATGAATGATGAAACTGCTATTGAAGGAATGCTTTTGTAGAAATATCCTAATTATAAATGTTTTATTAGAATAACTTCACCTGCAAAAGCCATGCCTTTGCAAAGGATCCACAAGCACCCAACACAGAAGCGTTTCATATGAAGCAATAGAACCATTGAAAAAATCAGTTTCTTCAGTCATCTCAACCGTACCAATTCGCTCATCATGAAGCACATCCAGGAGGAACTTCCCATAGATTTCATCACCAACATGACCTATTGCCACACAGTTAAGCCCCAACCTTGCAGCAGCTATAGCCATATTGCAGTTACCACCAGCTTCCCAGTATTTCTGAGCCAGTGTACCCAAAATCCATGATCAAGGTTCAAATGTAATAAAACAACAGCTAAAGGTACTGACTTTACAAATAAAAAGACAAAATCGATTCGTGCAATCAACATAATTCAGTAGATCCTCCTCAAAACAATTGAAGAAATCACAAAAAGCGAATGTGTAAACTGTAGATAAGAAATTTTCTACCTTATCAGGAGGGGACGCAGATAACTGTTCCATGTAAGCTTTGCGATCCTCCCGAGACGGAGGGGGCAATTCGGGAACATTGAGCACAATATCGACGCAGAGGTTCCCAAGTGTGGCGACATCGATGGTCTTGACAGCTACGGGTTTACGGTCGTGAAGGGCACCGTTGGAGGAAGCAAGAGAATGAGGGAGGTGTCTGGGGACAGGGGTATGAATTCCCCGGCAGCTGACGATGGAGCAAGACGGATTGTTCGGTCGAAGGGTATGTGAAATGGGAAGGACAAGGAGCCGGCCAAGGGAAGAAGGGCTTGGCGGCTGCCGGTGGTGGTGGGGAAAAGGGGTCGGGGATTTGAGGGCTATGACTTGGTGATGCATTCAGCTGAGGAAGGGCTGAGGAGTGGGGAAGTTGAGGGAGGAGGTAAAAACAAAATGGAATGGAGAGCGAAAGGAAAAGTGGTTAACCGTTTAAGGGGAGGGGAATGAATGGACAGCAGATTTTTGCTGAGCCTCCTAGTCAAGTTGAAGCTCCACCAAGTTTCCTTTTCTTGGATTCCTTTTTTTTGTTTTGGTAATGCTTTTTCTTGGATTCGTTGATTTCTTTTAATTAGTACGAGCTGTACCTTTTTTTT
>BPVZ01000001.1:4853423-4868544 GCA_020521535.1 Rubroshorea leprosula | reverse complement strand
GGTTTACATTGTATAAGATTGTATTAAATTAACTATTAAATGAAATTAGGTTTTTTAATATTGAAGGCATTTTTTCATTTATTAGTTTTTGTTTTATAATAAGATATAGTTTAAACTATAAGATAAGATTATTTTATTAATAAATAAACATGGTAAACAATTTTATTAAACATATTTTAATAATTTTAATACTTAAAATAATATATATATAGTTCATGTTAGAAAACATATTTTTGTTAATTTTTTTTTGTCCATATCATAATCAAAAGGAATTTCTATTAAATGTAATATATGAGACATTTAGAGAGTCATCTTTTATCAATAATTTTAAAATATACAATTTATCTTACGTAAACTCAATCTTATTTAATATATCTAAGAGATTCTTAATTATATGTAATGTATCTTATTGTCATTAGCTTGAAATATTTTTTCATATATAAATCACTCAGGGTGGGAGTTGAGCAATTATTATGTATATGTAAATTTCTAAAATATGTAACTTTTATCAACAAAAATAGAAAGAGCAAACCTCTTATGAAAAATACAGACTAAGTGGACAAGTAGTGACTGATTGGAGAGATCACTTCTGCAGTCCAAGGAAAAACGAACTGCATAGCACTTTTTTGCATTGTTTTATGATTTTTTTTTTTCTTTTTGGAACAGTTGTAAATTGTGAATTTTTTGGCAGTAAATTCATGGTAGCCCTTTTTCTTTTTTTTTTTTCTTTTTCTGCCATGAATTTTCATGGTAGTCATTTGATGCTCATTTGACCTGCTTGAATCGCAATCACAGATTTTTTTTTTCCCTTTTAGTAACTACCATTTTTGGATGCAGTGAGAATTCTACCATTTCATAAATCTCAGTATCTCATTATGTCGAGCAAGAGTCAAAATCTTTCCTTTCATGAATCTTTATAATCCAATTCTCTGTTTAACTTGGACGTTGTGCTGGGGTCTATATCATTTTCGCTTTGAATACATTCCAATTGAGATTTGAATAGATTTCTTTTAAAGTCAAAAGCATTTTTCAAAAAAATATATTCAACACCATCAACTATGTAGTATAATAATTAAGTTATTTTTATTCTTAGCCACGATCAATAGTCTCTACATACCAAATATATAATATATATGTTCCGACCTAATTTCAAGTTCTATAATTTATAGATAAATTATTCTTCAAGTAGGTCAAACAGAGAAAAAAAAAAAAAAAGTTGAACTCACCTTGAGACTGTGAGTGGTCTATTTCAGAAGATGCAAATTCCAAATCCCAATCCCTTCCTTTCCCCAATAGGCCAAAGAAGCACATATTCTGTGCATGACAATGGCAGAATCCAACCGTCCATAATCTTCAAGATAAGCAGAAATCAACCCCAAAATGAACAAACAACAAAAATTTACAGTGTTATAGCACAAAATATTCAGTTCAGCTTGATCTCTTGCATCTTGCTAGTTATCCTAGAGTTCTTCTGCATGAAAATTTGTTTTAAAAATGATAACGAAGTTGAACTCTTTTATTCACTTTGTGAATGGTCAAAATTAATCAAAATGAGATCCTCTATACCATAGGCTACTTGGCCTCTGAGGGAATCTTTAAAAGCACATCAGCAGAGCAGCGAGGAGCTGACATACCATGGCAGCCGAGGTAGCTAGACGTTCAGTCTCTCTGTCTGGATGAAGTGGTTCTCATTCCTTTGCCAATTGGTCAAGTCTAGTCACAACATTCTGGGCTACTTCACTGTATGCTTTGGAGACTTGAGATTCTGGGGCTGATATTACTATAGGTATGCCTTCGTCACTGCCTTTCCTCACCTCCACTTCAATGGGTATCTGAAAGGGAAGATGAGATCATTGGAAAATTTGTAGAATTGAGTACATAGCGAGCATGGAACAACTATACTTCGATTTAGCAACAAAGAAGACTAAATGAAATCATCAATAGGTCTTCATTTGAAAGAATGAAAGGTTCACATGCTTCCTTGCAATTGCTGGGAAATAAAGCAGAGCCTCTATCCATTGTTTGCTGACTCATGCATTCACAAAAACATTTTCATTCATAACTACATTCAAGGGCTCTTTAACTCCTCCCATAGTTCAAGGTGGTGCAAATTGTCACTCCATAGCTTGGTTCAGAACCTAGAGCTAGGAATTGTCCTGATGGGCACAGAACATAAACTCACCAGAATAGTTGAGAAAATTTACTTAAAACAACAAATGAAAGTTACTTCATGCTTTCATGGAATCAGGTCACTCTACTCCAGCAAAATACAAGATGTCAAAGGAGTTCTTTTAGTTACAGAACCCATAAGATCGTTAGGATTTAATCATCTTCTTCCATTTCAATTGTATCCATCAATCAGCTTGGAAGTGCTGATGTCAGATTCCTCAAACTAAAGATAATAAAGGCAGAGAAAAGGATTTTACAGGAATCAGATACGGTGATTTTTAAGCACTTAATAGTTCATACTTACCAGCTACAGAAACTATTTACTTTAAATCTAAAACAACCAAAACAACAATAACATACCTCACCAACAATTTGCAAACCCATTTCATCTGCGGTTTTACGAGTCCCACCCTCCCCAAAAATGAATGAAGGTTTGCCACAGTGTGGACACTTGAAGCAGCTCATGTTCTCTACAAGCCCCAAAATCTGTAAAAGAAGCCGCTGTTGGCAGGAGGGAAATACGAATTTAAGTTCCTACTCTATATGCAGAATATCACGGATGCAGTACTGCTATTTCTAGCAGTTATCCAGCACCATGGACAGGAATTGCATGAAAAATAAACATGCATGCAATCACATAATTGTAAAACCACATGCTTCTATGAGCAAATTAACTCAATGCTGAAATGAACTGCTGCAGAGCAGTGCTTTACTGATACTATATGAGAAAAAATTTCATAAAGTCACAATTAGTACTAGGAGGTTTGGCTGCTTGGGACATCTCTGATCCAGAGTGCTATTTCAAAAATTAAACTTCTGAAGTTGAAAGATAAGAACCCTACTCCGTAAAGAAGAGAGTTTTAACCAACAATATTAACATACTGAATGACATTTAGAGGATGCATTGTTCAGAATTGTTCCAAAGTATCATGGAAATCATTGTGAAAAATGCAATAGATGTCATGTGAATGTTTACAGAATGTTTGACCAACTAAAGTTAGTACTCATACAAAATTTTGAACAAACATCACATGCATATTAAGAGCACATCCAGAGAAAAAAAATTAAAAAAGCTGATCTTACAGGGACTCGAACTTTGGAGAACATGTTAACTCCCCTGCGAGCATCAATTAAGGCAACATCTTGTGGAGTTGAAACAATTAAAGCTCCTGCCAGAAAATTAACAATGATTATGAACCATCAAACCAAAAATTTTGAAGCAATTAATTATGAAAAAACAAGCAGAGAGAATCATTTCTCCCCTGCAGTAAAATTGATATCTTGTAAGTCCAAGTTCACAAGATTTTGTTATGATATCAACTTTGAAGCATGAATCCTTAAATAAATTTACAAGAAGAAGGTACCTGATAACTGGAGCCTCTGGGACATGGTTAACTGTGCATCACCAGTCCCAGGTGGCATATCCACCACAAGAATATCAAGATTTCCCCAATCAACTTCTCTTGTCATTTTCTGGAGAGCACTCATCACCTGCAGGATACTTTAAATATTCAAGAAAAGCAGTTATAAGGTAAATGAAAGTAAAATATGTAATCAGGCCAGAAGAATTAGTTGTTTATTTTTAGGTGTATCTGTATGAAATTTAAGCAATCCTTCTTTCCTACACAAAGAGTGGGCTGTATCAGAGCACTGAACCTCAATGGATTAAAAAAGGTTATCCTCTGCAAGAAATTGTAAAGCTTATGAATTTATTATGAGGACCCTGTTAAATAGAAAGAATTTGTTCAGATTTATTGAACGATTAGTACTACATTACTTTAGCAGAGGATAATACCACATGTGAAACCAAACAGTAAGTGAGACACACATCTAAAAGTTGCAGTACCAGCTCTGGGAAGTCCAGAACACATCTAAAAGTTGCAGTACCAGCTCCTGGAAGTCCAGAACTAAGTACAACCAACATAAAAATGATAATTCAGGGACTCAAACTCAGTTGCTCTTAAATTTGAAACTAAGATCAACTACTTTACCTTGGGCTCAACTTTACAAAATTTGAGGGCTGGGTAGTCGAGCCCAGTAATTTTTGAAAGAAAATCATTCTTATAGGCAAGAACGATGGTCAACAGAGAAAAATAATAATAAGGTGATATACCATGGGACCTCTCCAAACAATCGGTGCATCCTTATCCACAAGAAATCCGATTGACATGCATTTTACTCCATAGTTCTGAATAGGAACCATCTTCATATCTGTGAATGAGATGAAGAGATGTTTCATGAAAATCATATCCAACTAACATGCAATAAGCTGGAAGCAGATTAAGCTTAAATAACATGCATTCAGGAGAAAACATAAATAGAAGAAAACAGAAGCTCATCAGGAAAAGTCGATGATGATAAATGTCTCTAGTCTCTATAGAAGCACAACCTTTAGTCACTTCTGGCTTCTGGTGGATCTTCATCATAGTTGGAATGGATGGTCCATATACATCAGCATCAAGCAAGCCCACTTTCAATTGAAACTTGTTCGCAAGTGCAACAGCCAAATTAACTGCAAAGTTGCAAATTCAAATTCTATCAATAAGTCCAAACAACAGTTGAATAAAGATATAAGAATCTTTGTATTTACATGTCAAATTTTTATCCAAGCAAAGCTGTAAGATAAAAGTTATCTAATGATACTTGAATTCTAAGAAGTCACAGATTCAAAAAGCATTGTCTTTGAGCTTTATCACTTCACGTATATTCGCAAACTAGTAACACATTCAGGAAGCATCCTTTAGTTACATTCCCAGCTCCAGTTTTCTCTAGCTTGATAGAAAAGAAAAGTGGAAGAGGAAAATGTTTAGGAGAAATGGATGCTCTTTACCAACACTACAGCAATTATACAGGCCAATTTTTTTTTTTTTTTTTTCCTAGGGCAGCACTTGAGAGGACCCTCTTGTTCCAAAATTTTTCCACTTCAGCTAAAACCCACAAAGCCAAGTATATAAACAAGAAACTGCACACGAGCTTAGCAGTCATTACCGACCCAAAAGCCCGTAATTCAGTTTCTCCAAGTCAATGCAATCACGTCAAAGACCCAATTACCAAGTTTCAGAATGCATAATCCCCATCAACAATTTTCAAAATGAAAAAGGGAACCAACCCAAAAGATACCTGCTGTTGTAGACTTGCCAACGCCGCCTTTACCGGAAGCAACAGCAATAACATCCTTGACCCCCTTTATACGCAGCTGATCGCTGCTTAACACAGAGTACCTCTTAAACCCTCCAAGCTTCTGCTCAGACCCATTTCATCAAACCAAACAACAATGAGCTCTTCTCAACAAGAAAGAAAGCACAAAGTGAAAACCAAAGGAAGACATGTAAAGCTCGGAGCTTCTATCTTACAGTAAGGGATCGCAGTAAGCCCTTCATGAATCCTAACTCAGAAGAAAGCAAGAAATGTTGAGTAGTGTTTCGAAATGCCAGAATCCGTAATTCTGTCTGGCACCGTGGGAGATGAAGAAAGGCCCATGGGATGGAATACAACAATGCGGCTTGCGGTCAAACGGCCCATGTGGTTAAATTGTATTATAGTCCCTAACCTTTTTTTTTTTTTGTACTTATCTATCGTATCGGGTAACTAAAATCCGATAAATCTAAAATTGAACCACATTAGATTCTATTAGGAAAAACTCTTCTAGTGTTTATTTTTTCATTTATAAGATTTAAATTCGAAACCTTATTTAAGAAAAATTGAGTTTCTTACACTTAGACCAATAAGTTATTGGTTATAGTCTCTAACCTTTTAATATAGTTCAATCATGCCCTATTCTCTTTAATCCTTGCAGCTGGGTCTCTAATGTTTTCTACATTTTTTACATTTTTTTTTTTTTGATATATTAGAACAAGTGGATCAAACTTGTGGGGGAAAGAGGATGGGGAGGAAGAGCACATGATCGAGCTTTTGTCATAAAACTGTGAAAACTTTTTAAATTAGTGACAAAATTACTTTTATTATTAAGATTCTACACCACTATAAATTACTCCTATTAATGCACAAATACATCACCATCATCAAAGAGTAAACACAATCTGCACAAATTAAAACTATTACCCATAACATTTAAGTCATAACTTATAAGGCACTCTTCTCCACTAAGGGAAAGACTTCATTAGAATGAATGGATCAATTATTAGATCATTAATCTTTTGCTCTTCTACTTATATTCATGATGGTTTTAAAAATAATTCCTTTATTTTCCTGTTTCACTAATAAAATGATAAAAGTTTGTGCCTACTAACATACAAAATTTGATTTGGGATCAAATTAGATGTTTAAATTTTTACCATACCGAATAGATAAGATTCAATATACCAAAAGAAATAAAAAATACTTTCACTATTTATATAAACAATTTTTTTGCAATAAGTCTTGATCTTGTAGTTAAAACAAAGCCATTAAGTTAAGTCTTAGGGTTAAGTCTTGTGATGTGTGAATTTAAGGTTTTTTTTAGGATCATTGATAAAATATCATGACTAGTAAGTTATTTATATGAAACTAATAAAGTTGAATTTAATTTTAAATGTGGTGAGCAAATAATATTTTGAGTATACTTACACATTAAATAAATTAAGGCTTTGTTTTGAAACACAGGCAAGACAATCTCATCGATTCGATCAGATGGAGATGTATTCATGCTAGAACAAGATCCATAAATAATTCCCTTTCCATAAACTCCTCAAAGAATCCAACCCCTACCAATAAGGAATGCTAACCACATCCTTGAGTACTCTTGTATCATTTGAATGGCACCAAAAGATTAAATCATTATCACCATTTTTAGAGGAGAGAACCTAATCGAACCATGCTTAAAAATGTAGAGGATAACCAATAATGCAAATTATCATTTATAAATCAGGATTTATTTATCTAAATTTTCTCTTTTGCCCATTAGATTTAAGATAAAGGAAGACAGAGGAAAGTCAAAAAAAAAAAAAAAGAGAAGAAAAGAAAAAAAGAGAGAGAAACAAACAAGGGAGAATGGAAGAAGAATTGAATTGCAATCGCAAGGACAGATGGACAAAGAGACAATGAACAACGAAGGTCCAAAAATCATTAAGATTAGCATGCTGCACCTGTCAACTCGGCAGCATCATAGCGTATTTTGCTTATTTTTAGTCCAACAGAAAGGAGAAATCTTTAAGCTTTCCTTTATTTGGCAACAAAACAAATCAATGCAGTCTGTTTCAACGGTCAGTCCTTTACCTCGACGAGCACTTTCCTCTCCCCTACCCCTTTTTTTCTTCACCACACCATCTTTCATGCCAATTCTTCCCCTGCTTCCCTCTCCATTCCAGGTACGCATGCATTTCCCTCTGGTTTTCTCTCGTTGTCAATGGAGGTTTTTGTTCTTCTAATGCTGAACTCGAGTTTCAGTATGAACCCCATATAGGAATTATTCTTCATATTGTATATCTTTTTTTTTTTTTATATATTATTTTTTAATTTTTTATGATTCATTCATATTGTATATCTGTTGTTGGTTAATTCGAGACTATGAATGAGGATTTCAGTTTTTTTTTTTCTTTTTGTTAGCTTTGTCTCTTGATTGGATAATTGTGTTTCGTTTTTATTTCATGTGGGTTCTGCTTAATGGGTTTGGTTATTTGATTTCAATGTAATTGAAAGTTGTCATCTTTGGTTGATCCTAGCATTATGGTGGACAGTTGTGTTGGTTGGAGTTTCATTTTCTGCTTTTAATTCTGAATTATTTACTTGTCCTTTCTGACTAATTCTTAAAAAAAGAAAAAAGAAAAAACAGTTTGTAGTTTCCTTGTTCTTTAATATCCGTCTCTTTTAGATTCCTTGGAATTTACCTACTTGTTGATGTTTGTGAGGGTTTGGTCCATGTGCAAAACATCCGAAATTTTTTGCTCCTTTGGTCATAGGCACCTGGTTTGTTTCCTGCCTTTTTGATTTCTTTGAAAAGCTTTCTTGTCAATTTCAATCCAGCATAAATTCACACCTTGGGTTTTATTCTTTTCTAGAGATGGACTTGGTTTTTTAGAGACTTTTTAACCCTTTGCTCCAATTATTGCTGAATTAATTGATTTTTTTCTTCCTGGTTCAGCATTAATTTGGAGATGGGATTCTCAGCTCTTCATTGCATCGTTTGGAACTGCTTCACAGATCGTTTAAGGCTTTTCATCAGTCATCCCGTTCTGAACCTTGAGGTATCCTAGTGCAATTTTGGTGGAAATGGCTGCAAACCATACTTCATTTCTTAAAGCACAGAGGAATGTGCAGGGGTTTACAGCAGTCTTAACAAATACAGCTTGTGAATTGTTTTTGATCTTTCTATTGCTAGTTGATGGTGTCTTTTCATACCTGCTTACAAAATTTGCACGTTATTGCAAATTGCAAATACCTTGTATTTTCTGTTCCAGGCTTGATCATGTCTTAGGCAATGAAAAACCTGGATTCTATTGGAATTTAATTTGTAGCAATCATAGATCAGAGATATCATCTTTGATTTCCTGCAACGTTCATGGCAAGCTTGCTGATGGCTTTGGAATGTGTGAAGATTGTCTCCTATCATCTGCCATAAAAAACAAATCAAAGTCAGATATGAACAGGTTGTTTCTGGGTAAGTTGGGGTTTAATCTTGGTGGTTGTGGAACTTGTAGGTTCCCGAGCTTGTTTCTCAACAGGGATTTTGTTGCTTCTACGATCACAAGGTTGTGCCTATGTTGCAATAAGCCTTGGGCTCCAAGAAAAAACTGTCAAAGATTAATCCAGCTACAATCATCTGAGATTGAAGTAACTAAGCCTAATATTCCCTTGCCATGTCACTTAAGCCAAGGGGCAAGCTCGAAGACGACAAAGGATAAGTTTTCAGGGCCAGTGACATCTTCTCATCTCAGAAGAAATGATAGTGATCCCTTGCCTCATGCAGGATACACCAAGCTGAAAATCGATTCTGAGTCAGAGTCTGAGGTCCCATTTTCTGATGATGATGGTGGTAGAAGCATATTTTGTGATATAAATGAACATAATGAAGAATCTGTAGTTCATTGTGCTCCAGAAATTCCACCCAAAAGAGGCTCAAACAATTTGGCTCCAAAAATGCAGCCCAATGCTAGTGAATCTCGTGATGTGAAGTGTTTGGCTCCAGATATTGTTATGGGGTGTGATGCCTGTGAACTTAACTGGCAGCAGGCTGATCAGAAAGCCAATCTAGCTGCACTGCCAGAGCTCATTTCTCTGGATCATATTCCTCCCTCATCCAGAGATGCTGAAGTTCCTTATAGAGTATTATCACCTATCTACCATAATGATTCTGTAATGTCTGACCTCATTTCCTTAGTTGATCCTCCTCCATCAATTGATGTTAAGGAAGTGAACTGCTGTGCATTACCAGAGAAATGTAAGCTCCCTATCTGTCTGTCATACTTGTCTTTTTTTGTGTATACATGCATGCACGTTTGTTATAACCGTCTCATCTAAAATGTCTTACAGCAGCATATGTTACTGTCACAAGTGAAGTAGAAAATATTTCCATCAACAAGAATGAGGAAATCTTGAAGGTGATAAACACAACAACTGGAGCAGGATTTAAAGCTGATGAACTTGTAAGTAATGAGGATCCAAGTGATGTGTACAAGTCATCTGTCAATGTTAAGGAAAAGAAAATGTCAGAAATTCTTGCACAACAACCTCAAGTGAAGTACAATAGTGGATTAACTGAAGATTTGAGGTTATTGCTTGTACAAGATTCTTGCAGTCAAGGGATTCACTCATCATTTGACAATTTAGGTCCTAAATCACAAGGTCTTGGGGTTGATTTGCATACAACTGATGAATCAAACTCTGATGGGATCAAGAATCTTGACGACACAATTTTGGTGGACAGTCTGGATGGGAGCAGTGTCAGTGAAATTGAAGGTGAAAGTGTTGTTGATAGGCTGAAGCGGCAGGTTGAGTATGATCAGAAGTGCATCAATTCTTTATATAAGGAATTAGAGGAAGAGAGAAATGCTTCAGAAATTGCTGCAAATCAAGCAATGGCCATGATTACAAGGTTGCAGGAGGAGAAGTCAGCACTCCATTTGGAGGCCATGCAGTACCTAAGAATGATGGAAGAGCAAGCAGAATATGATGGAGAAGCCTTGGAGAAAGCAAATGATCTTCTGGCAGAAAAGGAGAAAGAAATACAAGATTTGGAAACTGAGTTAGAGTTTTGTAGGTTATATGTACTTGATAAACCGCTAGAGGAGACCATACCTGTGGAAAGTGTTGATTTGAAGGAGGAAAATCTATCTGTAAATGATACCAGCATATCATGTAAGGAGGAGGATGCAAGTGTTCACCAGAAATCAGTGTTTCCTGAGGCCTCTGAAGGCTGTGATTCTCCTTCACTTGCCTCATCATGGGCAGACTTTGTGGATGAAAAGTCCTACATCTCTGAACGTCTTAAGAATTTGGAGAGGAAACTTCAGAAGTTTGCTTATCAACGGACTTTGTCTTACATACCAGATGGTGACTTTTCTGAAGAAGCAGCAGACATGGGGGGCTATCGAGGAGAGTTTATTGATGAAAATGATAAACAAATAAGTTGTCAGATGAAAGACAATGGTTTGGCAGTGCAAAAAGAATTACTGGCATCTAATGGAAGTGCTACTCATGAAGGGTCCAATGCTTCAATTTGCAGAAGTGAAGTTGGTAGCAAGGAAAACGGTCATATTGTTCCCAATGGACAAAATGGTTTTAAATCTTGTGAACAAAATGATCTGGTACCTCTGGAAAATGAAGTTTCAGACCTCAATGACAGGTTGGAAGCACTTGAGGCTGACTTTAATTTTCTTGAGCATTCTATAAATTCTCTTCAAAGTGGAAGTGAAGGGCTATGTTTTGTTCAAGATATAGCTTATCAACTGCAAGAACTGAGGAAAATTCGGATAACGAGAAAAGGAAGACCTGTTTCAGGAGCTTACACACATCATTACTAGGTAAGCATATAGAAGTAGAATATATTGGTGTTCTGAATTTTTTCTTTTTATTTTTATTATTATTATTTTTTTAATTTCTGACATTACCTCATCTGAATGTATGTCCCAAAGCACAGCCACCCCATTTTTATAGATTATTCACATCCAGCAAAAAGATTTCTGCTTGTCTTGACGAATTAGGCAAAAGTTGCTCTTTGTTCCTTGTATTAATGAACTAGAAATGCTGCCTGCATGTATATTTTCCTGTCAATTGCTTATACTTAATGGTTCATGCCTTTTGTCTTTTCACTTCTGTAGCACTTAATATTCTATAATTGTGGATCTGCATATTTTCAGGTTCCACACAGATAATGCCAGATGAGTAAAAAATCTTTAATCTATTAGATAACTAGCTAATTTCTGAGGCCAAGTTATACCTGTCATCAATTTGGAACAAGACTAAGTAGCCATCAGAATTCTCCAAACTTAATTGTTAGACTAATTCTACTTCTTGTGGAATTAATAATAATAGCAAACTCAGCTGCTGCATCAAGAATTTGTGGTAATTTGACAAACCAAGCAAGATGATTCTGTTTTCTTTGCAATATAACTTCATAATGTTCATAATATACCTTTTCTTTCAACCCTTTTCAATTCACACTGCATTTGCTAGCAATCATCATTCTTTCTCATTTTTACATCACAAGATTTTACTTCTCACTTTATCTCTGTATTTGCAGTTGTGCTGCATACAAAACAGATGAAGGAAACCAGCCATGGTACTGAGAACCAAGATTGTTATCAGCTAGAATTTGATGTGAAAACTGAAGAAATGAAACCTGTATTGCATAGCTTGCCAGGATGTTATTATATTATCTAGGTATGGCTTTGCATACACGCACCATCTCCATTTCTTGGAACAACAGAATGATATATGGCCCAGGACTTTATCTTTATTGGACTTTGTAACTGAAGTTTACCAATTTCCACTTCCTTTTATCTCCCTTTTGTGGGTCTTTATTTTGGAGCGGTGATCATTACGTTGTACGTTGGGTGGGATTTCAGTGATTTTTTTTTCCCATTTTCAAGGTTTGTATACAGCAGCCAACCTGTGTTGCAATTGTAAATTCATGCAGATTCTGGACTCATTTCCTCATCATAGCATCGAAAGGAGAGATTTCATATATTTTTTTTCCTTTGGCCTTGAAAGAAACTTAGTCAATTTCTTATCGGATAATTTCCATTCTGATCCGAAATATGTCTCCATTGGATATGTTTGGTCTCAGGAAAAGTCACTTACTTGAGGGCTAAGATCACCCATTTCCTTAATTCATTGCTTTCGTAAGTTTTTGACCTTTTCCATAGCTGCTCATTTTCGTGATTTCGTGTTAATTACTCAAATTCTATCCATATGTTCGTGTAATTTTTTGTCTCTTTGAGTTTTGACTTTTGACAAATAACTTAATTTTGAAGCTGATGTTAATGTTACTCATCTGTTGTGGGATGAGTCATTTTTTAACTTCTTCCTAGAGTAAATGATAGGTAGATAACTTTTTTTGTATGTATTTTATTTACGACTTTTACATTTAATTAAATAAGTAGTAGATTATATAATGTCACAGTTACTTATAAAGTAACAAAAAAAAAAAAATAATACATAAAATTGAATGAAAAAATTATACAAAAAATTACCCCTCAATTATTTTCCTTTTTTTTTATTAGAAGTTTACCTTAAAATAATTATAGTAAACTACGGAATAAC
Source organism: Rubroshorea leprosula (assembly GCA_020521535.1). Lineage (NCBI taxonomy): Eukaryota > Viridiplantae > Streptophyta > Magnoliopsida > Malvales > Dipterocarpaceae > Rubroshorea > Rubroshorea leprosula. Next base: position 4,855,677 of record BPVZ01000001.1, on the reverse strand, counting down.
AATAGGTTAATGTAATCTTAATTGTATGTTTTGGGTGGAGAATGCTTGGATTGAGGGGAATGGGAGGAGGGGACGGTAAAGTTATTTAATCAATCAAATTATAATGTTTTTAAAGCATTATAATTTGATTACTCCAAAAAGCTTCTCCTTCTCTTCCATTCTATTCAACCCAAATCTATAATAAGGATTAAATTCTTTGTTAAGTAAGTTTCATTTTATAGGTTAGGTTTAAGGTTTAAATCTTAGAATTAGCATTCAAGGAAATTAATTTACTTGAAATTGGTGTGAGGGTTGCATCTTTAAGATAGCCCTTGAAGCGATCAGTTTCAAAATATACAAAAACTAATTTAAAAACATTTTAACCATAAATAAAAAAAAGTTAATGTAGAAAAATATTTATTTTCCTTAAAACATGAAAAACAAGAAATGAGAAATAATAAATTTTGAGTAAAAAATTAGAAATTGATATTATGGATTGAGGTTATTGTAACTATTAAATTTATTAAGACTAGTAATTTCATTATTTTATCAACTTTTTAGTTATAATATTTAAAAATATTTATTTATAAATTAATTTTAATTTATTAAATAATAAAAAATAATTATTTTATTAATTATTAATTACTTTTAAAAATTAAATTAAAATAAAATTTTAATTTTTTTCGACATCCACAAATTTAACCATGACCAGGCAATATTTTGGGATATAACTACTTGTTGCCGGGAATTTTCCTTATAAAAATAAAAAGATTCGGTCCAAGATTCCTTTTTAAATTATCTAAATGTGACTTGGCGCAAAAGAAAAAAAAGGATGCGGTTGACTGGAGTTTTTTTATTTTTTTTTTTGAACAGTTTTCACAAGGCCTGGGTCGAACCCAGGCCAGGGGTGAGAGAAATGCACTTGAAGTGGTTATTATCACTTGGTTTGAAAGGTTCGGTGTAAAGTTTTTTTATTTTAACTAGTACAATTAAAGGATAAAAAATAAAATTTTTAAAATTTAAATATTAAAATTTTAAATATTATTATTCTTTTCAGAAGAATTATAGCCATTGCGTTGATGAGGTTGACTGAAATTTGAATGTAGGGATGGGGAAGACACAGCAAGGTTCTGACATGGTGTGAAACTTGATTAAGGCATGTTTAGTACAGCCTATAGAAGGATTATTTTCGTTTGAAAAGTATAAATTGCATCAAATATTATAGTAAATAAAAAAATATTATAATTTTTTATAAATTAATATTTTTTTTTATTTTATTATAAATTTCAATTGATGCTTTTACAAGAACTTCTCATTTAATTTTTAATAAAATTAACATATTATTATTATTTTATTTTTAGTTTTTATTTATGAAAATAATATTTCTACAATAGTTTTTTTTCAATAGAACAGTTCAAGTTACACCAAATTGATACTAAATAATGGAAGAAGGTTATAAAATTATTCAAAAACAAAAGACAAATTGGAGTTTTGAACTAGAAAAAATTATACTTGTCAAAGATTTGAATAATTTAAAAATCTTAAAACTCAAAGTTAAATTTTAATGTGGACACATACTTTCCACACAAATTGACTCAGTGTTAGGTAACTGTTTTAAAAAGGTCTCCACATAAAGAAAAAAAAAAAAAAGTCAAAACAAACAAAACTTAAGATTTAAGGTTCTAGCTTAGGGCAATTGATTTTTTGGTGGGACATAAGAGGAAACTTTCAAGTTACAGCGATACAGCCAAAAGTCAGATCTTCAAAGGGTGGGGTATCACTTGCCATTCTACCTTTAACATCAACCCTTCAAAACAGCATTTAAATTAGTAGTACATTTTATTTTTTTTTTTGTTTGCAAGGTCATGGTATTTTCAAATTAATTTTTAAAAATGTTAAGATTAATTAATTTCTCTTAAAATAATTTTGAAAGTATTTCTTCACACAATTTGATTTATTAAAAAAATTAATTTTTTTAAATACTAACTTTAAAATTTGAATTATCTTACAAAATAATATTTATATATTAATAAATTCAACACTTAACCTTTTATAATAGTGCAAGAGTTTAGTTATTGAGAAGATCGAACTAAATTTTTTTTAATATATTTGATGATAAGTGATATAAAAAATTTACTTTTTAAAAAAATTGTTTTCATTTAACTTAAAATTTAAATATAAAATTCTAAACTTTTAATTAATTAACTCATCTCTTTAAATAGACTGTACAAGAAATAAAAATACAAAACCCCCAGTAACGTACTTTTTTAAGATA
>BPVZ01000001.1:4783508-4802113 GCA_020521535.1 Rubroshorea leprosula | reverse complement strand
TTATAAAAAAAATTCCTCATTTTTATATTATCAAAATTTAAACTTAACACCTTCAAACCTCTTAATTGAAACCTTCCCTTGCCGTATTAAAGGCTATGATATGTCCAGAGGTCCCAAAACAAAACAAAACAAAAAATCTATGATATAACTTGATTACCATTTCTTTTTTTTCTTTTTTTTTCCCCCTCTCTTCACTTATTCTATTCACATTTTTATACTATTTAAATTTAAAATATTTTACTTTTTTTTTAATATAAGAAAATTATTACTAAACTATTATAGATAGTTAGTACTTCACTACGAAACCTTTAAGTCAGAGTTAACTACTAATTAATTGCTAATATTACTTAACTAGTGATTATCTCGTAAAAAAATCAAGAAACCTGGTGATTATCTGCTAATTGGAAGAATTAAGAGGCCAAAACTTGGGAAGTGACCATGTGAATTTGGACGCATCCGTCATTTCTAGAACGAGAAAGTGGTGCACCTTTTTGGGGATGCGCTTATCGCTATCGCACGAGATTTTGTTAGTGTTTTATAAATTTTATTAAACTTTAAGCATACCCCATCTTACAAGACCTAAATATATGGGCCTCTTTAATCAAAGAGACACTTGAGCTTGTAGTAGTACTCTTTTGCCTAAGTGCAGCTTTTAAATAATAAGTTTTGTTCGTGAATTTTTTTTTATCTAAAAATAAATTAAAGGTTTTTTTTTTTTTTTTTAAAGTTTGTTTGACTCTTTTTTAAAGATGAAATGAATCTTACAAATTTCCTAAAGAAAATTAACTCACTCAATTTTAACTTTTCCCAACAGACTTTTTTTCAAAATGCTCCTAGGTCTTTTCCAACAGACATGAGTATAAATTGAGAGCAGGTGGAGGCAAAATTCACTGCATTAGGTATATTCTCTCAATTGTGCTTTGTGCACTTCACACTTATTAATAAACATATGCCACTATCTCTTGCAAAAACAGGTGAACCCTACTCTATAGAATTGCTCTCAATCTTCTTGAAAGGGATGTCTCTAGGTAGTATGATTTTATCGAAATAGCTTTAAGCATGTGAAAAAAACAATTTTTCTTTCCTTCTTCTTTTTTTTTTTTCCTCCTTTTAATATGAGCAAACTATGGATGTCTCTAGGTAGATAGATGTTAGTTTGGCTAATTTTATCAATTTATAATTTTTTTTCTTAAAGTAACTGGTTAGAGTGTTTTAAAATATCAATTTAGATACTAATTTCAAAGTAATATTAAATGTTTCATTAAGTATTAGTGAATAGTTACAGATGTTTATAGTTATCAATTATTATTAATAGTTAAATCAAATAGAGTCATGTATTTTTATTGAAAATGGAATCTTTGTTAAATAAAATAATAAAATTTTTATTAAATTTCATATTATCTTATAATTAATGCCTATAGTGTAGGGTGAACATAGGAAGATATCTATATGTTGATTTCTGATTTCTGTTTTTGGCCTTATTGGGAGTCATTTGAATGGTAAAGAGCCTCAATTGATTAACAACTTGATATTTCAATTTGAAAACTTTAAATTCTAATCTTGAATTGAATAGGAAGGGTTTTGAAAGAACGAAAATGGTTATCTCTTGTTGTTTGGATGCACAAGGAAAAAAAAAAACTAGAAGGAGTTTTCATCATGGAAAATACTGGACTGTCTAAAAAGCTGTTAAATAAATACTGGGCCTGACAACAATACAACCATGCAATAACTCGAAAGGGACTCATTGGGCCACAATAATACTGGACTGGACTGGGTCTGAACAGTGATAAAAACCCTAATAGGCGTTTGTTTGTGAGTTTAGCAAAGAAAAACCTTAATTAATCGTGTCCGCCGACCCAGGATATTCCTATTCTCGAATTACAATCCCTCGACGACGTTTGGCTCAGACCTCAGAGGCAACAACCCGAACCCGAACTCCCACATGCCGGGTCCATCACCCAAACAAACAGGGCGAAGCCGCCCCCCGGACCTTAGGGCATACTGTAGTTCCTTTGTGGGCCGTTGTTTGTTTCTCACGAAAGAGAAAGAAAAAAAATTCTCCTGATTTTTCCATACCTTCTTTGGAAGGCAAAGACTGGATTCTTGTGTAGATTATTAGTATAAAGTCTAACTAATCTTATTTTCCCAGACGCCTCCCAAATTTTCTCGAGAAAATTTCGGTCTCCTGTAATGGCTAGTAGGAAGCTGGTTCGCGATTTGTTACTTGCAAGACGGTCCCTTTGTCTTCAGTTACAATCTCAACAGGTAGGTGCGATGAAAGCTGAAGATTTTTTGAAGTTGTGTTTTAGGGTCGGCAGATGCTACAGTAGTGTAAAAGAATAGATTTTTCTTTGCTAATTGTTTAAATTGGTGTTTGTTGGAATTTGTTGGTAGGGTTCAAATGTGAGATTGAGATTCCTATCTGCGAATGCGAATCGGTACTCGGGTAATCGTAGATTCAGCGTGTTCAATGAGTTCTCCCAGAAAGTTAAGGGCGAGGCCAAAAGGTATTATGATTTTAAATCTATGTCTCGTAATATGATATGTTGTTGCTGTGAACTGAAGCATATGGTGCATGTAATCTCAAAAGCTTAGAGCTTTTGCATCTGTTTTCAGCTAAAATTATAGTGTCTGGTCCTTAACCTCCTGCCCCTGAAATTTTGAATAAGGGTTCCTAGGATGCCAAAAAAAAAAACTTTGCTTTCTTGCTCTGCTGCTGCTACACTGATGACTTCTGTTTTCTTATTTTTTGGAGTTCATATGTGTTTCATTGCATTACATTTGTTGTGGGAATAATATTATGCCTTGTGAATTCCTTGGTTGCAGCAATCCAGAATTTCAGAAATCTGTGAAGGAGCTTAAAGAGAAAGCAGACGAGCTTAAAGGGATCAGAGAAGACCTGAAAGTTAGGTAATATATGTGTAATGTAGTTGTGTTTCTTTAATAATGTTAGCATTATTAGGTAATAGGCTGAGACATACCGTTGTATGTCAAGGGAGGGCCTGAGATGGTCAAATGGCGTGCAGAACGAAGCAGACAACAGAGCAGCTCTACAAGCACGTGGATGGCGCGTGGTCGGAGGCTGAAGCTACAGCTAAAAAGGTCAGTTTTAATTTTTCTCTTGTAATTATCCAAGTTGTAAACTTTTAATTACCTACTTTTCTGAACTAATTGTGTTAATTTGTATTGTTTTATTTTTTGCTTTTCTTAATAGCACTTCCCATATGTGTGCAGATTCATGGGAATGTTCGTGTTCCATACATGGATTTTGGTGTGTTTGTGTGTGTGAAATAGTTTGTAATCCAGCTTAGGTTAACCAGCTTGCCTTTAAAATGAAATTGGTCTGGTATATATGCACCCGTTTATCATTAGTATTCCCACACATTAGCTCCAGTATTTTCCTATTTGCTTTGGTCCTATCTGAGATAGTTTGTTAGACTCTGCTTTTGGCAACCTAGATTTTTCCTATTTGCATATATCTGGTATCTGGTTAATCATCAGCAATATTCTCACTTTTATGGTATGTGTGTGTCTTCTTAATTTTATTATTGATTGTTTCTTTGACTAATCCTATGTCCCAAAGGTGGTGCAGGCCGGTGGGTTTTTTGTGTATCATTGCAAATCTTACTTTGATTATGTAATTTTTGTATGTTTGGTTCCTCTAGATGGTACTGTTGCATTACAGTCTAAAGAAACCAGCTTTATGCTGATAATGTTGGAATTTTATTTAATTGGTGATTATGCACTCTCTCTAGGTTTCCACCAACATGAAAGAGAGAATCTCTGCTGCTACAGAGGAGGTCTGATTGCTATTCAGATTGTTGGTGTTTTAAATCTCCATTAGCCTTTTATAATCAGTTATTTTATTTTATTAGGTTAAGGAAACTTTCGGGATCGGGAAACAAGACTCTTCAGAGTCTAGTAGTGCTTCATCTGAGAATGGGGCTGGCACAGATGATGGAGATAAGGCATCATCTAGGGAAGAGGAGCAAAAACAGTCTGGCTCTACTGATACTGCTGAAACTTTGTTTGGAAAAATTAAGACTAGCATTTCTTCTCCTAAGATCTTCCAAAAGTTGAGGGAAGTAAAGGTCATTGACTTAGCAAAGAAGGGGTATGATGTTGTTAAGGATGAGTTAAGCAGTACTCCAAATAAGAGAAAGCACCTGGAGTATACTCCTCCCCCGTCAATGGGTGAAAGAAGTGCCAGAACTGATATTGTTGTTTTACCCTCACGGCAATCCCGCTGGAGTAAAAAGTGGGAGGCCTTTAAGGAGAAGGTAAATGTATCAGTAACATCAGTTTGCAAGAAACATCATAAAATGAAAAAGTAAAAAAGTTTCAACTTGTACTTTTCTTTTTTCCATTTTTAATAATGGTTCTCTTTCATCTCCTTAGATGCAAGGTAATCCCTTATTCAAGCGTGCTAGTGGGCTTAGTGAACCAGTTGTGACGAAGGGCCAAGAGGTATGTTCCTATTCTGTACTATTCTCATTTTTCAATTTTTAGTCCTTTTGTTTATTTTTATTTATTCCCAAATAGGATTTTTTTTTTTTTTCACTTCTTATTTATATGTAAAAGCTCAGTTTACATGGATAGTCATGGCCATAAGATGCTAGGGTTTATAAATCCTAGTTCAGGCTATATTTGAGGTTTGCTCTAGAAAACTGAGACAAAGATAAGCATGTGATAGCTGAACATATTGTATAGTGCTTAAAAAAAAAAAAAAAAATGGCAACCGTTTTGAAATTTTCTTGGAACTAAAGTTGTTCATGGTGGTGAACTGAAGGTTCATTGCTTTTTAACCAACTTTGCTAACTGAGAAACCTTAATTTCTAGAATGTGACCTTAACTTTGTATGTTGGCATTAAATTCTAGTATTCTACCAAGATAACATTTGCTTTCCAGGTGTAAAGAAAATGATAGTTTCCTGCATTTCTTTGATGTTATTTACTTACATTATGACTATGAATTTTGTGGTTCCATGCTCATATTACCTTGCTTGGTACTTTGAACCATGGCATCCTCCCTGCTGCAGGTATACTGGTAGCCATTGGGCGCGGGACACCATAAGCCAATCTCACGTTATTTAGCTTTAATGCTTTGATCTTAATATAATCTAGTTTGCTTCACTTTCTCTTTTTGATTCCCTGGGGTTCATTTCCAGTAGTAGGCTATTTTTTTGTGTTTTAGTATACAACAAATGCTGTGGATATCATTGTTCCTCAGATGAGTAATGTCCCCATATTTGTGTTCTATTCTAACGAACATTTAATAACTTAGTCTTAATGCTTATATATAACTAAGAATTTGTAATTCTATTAAGTACACTTTCCAATTTGAACATTTATTTTGTCTGGGTTGGATTGGCAGATTGCAGAGGATATGCGAGAGAGATGGGAGACCAGTGACAACCCCATTGTTCACAAAATTCAAGAGTATGCTACTGGTTCTTAAATTTTTCCCCTTGCTCTGCTCATAATTTAAACCCCACCCCAACCTGTGTCCAGTAAACCTGATACTTTGATTGCTGATTTCATGATTTTCCTTATGACAGCATCAATGAGAGTATCTTTCAAGAAACGGATGCCGCAACATCATTCAAAGAAATACACCGTCGGGATCCGTATGATCTTATATTCTTTTCTCTTTTTTTTTTTTTGGCTTCTGAATTTTATTTCGTGCACTTTAACAATCTCTAACCTATCCTTTCTGGATCCTTTTCCTTTATTTTGGTGTGCATTAGTTCTTTCTCTTTACCGGAGTTTGTGGCAGAGGTTCAGGAAGCAATCAAGCCTGTGCTTAATGCTTACATGAAGGTGAATATGGAGCTTTGAAAATCTGGTTTACCTTCTCTTCTGTTCTAATTTTAAGTTCTGTTTTAAAATATTTTGTAACTTTGAAACATGTCAGCTACTTATTAATGAAAGAAATATTTGATACATGCAGGGAGATGTCGAGACCTTGAAGAACTATTGTAGCCCTGAAGTTATTGAAAGGTGTAAAGCAGAGCATAATGCCTATCAAAGCCATGGTATATTTTTTGATAACAAGGTAAGAATGTTATCTTTTTGTTGAGAAAATGTAAGCATTATGCTATTTAGTTTTAACAATCTGATTTCTGTATCTATTTTATCTCTTGTTTCTGGAATTTTATCTTTTCTCATTTGACAGCATTACCCTTCTTTTTTCATTCTAATATCATAAGAGGTAAACTTTAGTAAACAAAATGTTGTAAAACAATCAGATTCCTGATTGCAGGGACTGGTTTGTTTTCAAATTTCACGCTGGATGATATTCTTGGTGTAAAGTGGTGATATTAATTTTTGGGTTTTCTTGCTACAGATTCTCCATATTTCTGATGTAGAAGTTAGAGAGACCAAAATGATGGGAACCTCCCCCATCATTATAGTGGCGGTACAAGTTCTTTCTTTACTTTCTCTCCGAACTTGATTATAAGCATATTGAGGTCTTAGGTCTTGCTTTCGAAGACATGCTAATGCTATTGGCCAATTGTCCTTGAAATGTCTCCAGTTCCAAACACAACAAGTCTACTGTGTGCGTGATAGAGAAGGTTCAATAAAAGAAGGTGGGAAGGTAAGTAATGTGATATTTTTCCTTGTTTGTAGCCTATATTTGAACAATTATCCACTTTCACATTTTCTGTTTCCTTTTATAACATGTGAGACTAAATTTCTAGCTGTTTTAATTAAAAATAAGAAAATGAAACTTGTGTTCAGAACTGCTTTTCTTTCCTATCATTGCTTTGAATAGGATGCCAGTTACCTTCCAAAATCTCAGAAGTTAAACTCTTTTATCTTTTTTGCAGCTCTTAGTCAGAAGTTAAACTTGGTTTTTTTCTGAATTTTATTTTCTTCACAGGACACAATCCACACCGTATATTATGCTTGGGCCATGCAACAAGTGGATGCGGAAGAACTCGGAGAAGGTGCGCTTTATCCAATATGGAAGCTTAGAGAAATGCAACAAATGGGTGTGCAAGCCCTTATCTAGACTTTCAATGTCCGGAGCCCATCTTGTTAGTGGGTTGTATGTTTTCAATATTACTTATGTTTATTATTTATGTTAAGTTGCTCCTTTTTTGTTAGTTCTTCTCGAAAATTGTAGCTGATATACAATTTTTTTTAAAATTGTTTTAGTGAAATAAAGAAATATTCCGCCAATTGGATTAATTTAAGGGGGATACTTTTTTAATTTGTCTGAGTAACAGAGTTGTTGCAGTTGAATCTATACCGGCAATGGATGTCACAAGGTGCATGTTTGCTTTCTGGTTCTGGTGGAATTTTTGTTCTTCATCGTTGTTGTAGGTACCAGTTGTGCTTTGATCAGAAAAGAACTTGAATTGGTAAACTGAATTGTGATGGTGCTCAGAAGACAACAGATCGAAACATCAAAATGGCAATGTTTTATTGATGATTATTCCAGAATGCTGTTGAAGCATTCTGAATAATGCTAGAGATATTTCATTTTTCTGCCCCATAGCGGGGAGCGCAGCTGGAACGGTACTGATTCTGCCAGAACCTTGGTAGAAGATACCAGCATAATTAGGCCCTTACTCTACTTGTGGTGTAGGGTAATAGTGAAAAGGGAGGTCAATTTGGAGGGGAAAAGGGGATCAAACTCTGAAACTCCTAACCTCATGATAATCAACTGAAGGTTTACGTGGTTATGGCCAGTTGAGCTATAGTAGTGGCTAAGATTAATTTAGATTTTAGAATATATATAGGTTTAAACTACAGAATCATCTCTTAAGTTAGCTGCTTAATCTTGCAAATGTTCCAATATCTAATTATTTACTCTTCTTTTTTTTTTTTGTTTTTTTAATCTCATGATTATTCAATTTAAGATAGCACTCTATTTTTCAAAATTTTTCCTACTTATTTTAAAACTTTAACTTGAAATTTTTAATATAAAATCTCAAATTCTTAAACACTAAGTTATTCCTAAAGCATAATTCTTATTCTTATTGACTTAATATTAAATTGAGATTTTATATTCAATAAAATACCAACTCACGACTCAACTAAACTTATATGGGTAACTTTAGAATCTATCTACAAGAGAATAATGGACCCTTGTTTTCTTGTAAACTTTTAAATTCTACGCAACCGTAGAATCTTTCTGTACAAGTTGGGAAATGAAAAGGCAGAATATATACATAGATTGTATTACCGCAAATTGAGTGGAGAAACAGCAAAAATAAGAAAAGGTAATTCGGTCTAATATATTTGATATATGAGATGCAGAGATACCTTGGGGAACTACTATATGGTTTCTTTTTCTTTTTTTACATAAAATAGCTGCCTTTTAATAACAGAAGGAATAAGGACGTAGAACAGGCCCATAAAATCATCCAAGATTCTGCTTGAGATAAACCAAAGAATCTGAATACAGGTGCGTTCTAAGCATTTAGTAATTACTACTTGCTTTGATCATCTCTTCAACCACTCATATAGGGTTAAGAAATTTAAGAAGAAATTATTTTCTCATACTTTTTAAAAGGAACAGGCTAAATACAAATACATATATTTATTGAATCAATTCTTTGTAATTGAAAATTTAAAAAATTAAACTACACAACATAAGTTATAAGATAAAGAAGTTCTTTCAATGTAAGAATAAAATTTTATTCAATGATTTGTGTTTTGTAAGCAGGTATAATTTTTACTGGCAAAATATTCTTTGAGAAATGAGACTGCTTTTTACCTACTAATATTTGATGAATTCCCTTGGGACAATATCGTTAGCGTAAGACCTAAGCTGAGACCACAGAGTTTCACCCAAAGAATAACTGAATAAGAATCACTCAAATAATATAAAAACGTTTGCATGCAAAAAGATTCAAACTTACCTGTCTATCCATCCATACTATAAAAGAATACAACGATTTCACCCTCCTCTGCAAATCCCAACCTCCATGTCTTGCCTAAGTATAAGGCTTCCACCGGCCAAGAAGGCATGGAAGAGCTTCACCACCAAACTCCAAACCAAGCTGCACAAACTCCATAAATCCAGAACCATCAAAAAGCCACCCAAGAACAGGCTCAAAGGAACAGCCTCGAAACCAACCAATCCATATCTGATCTTAGTGGGGAGGCGTCTTAAACGTAAAAGCTACCGTGCTCTACCTGCTGGCCTCCAACGCTGCCACTTATTGAAAGCCAAAGCTGAAGCTGTGTATATTGATAAACTCTTCAAAGAAACTGTCCCTCAGCTGGTTGAGCATGCAGAGGTGGAGCCAAGGCCAGCAAAGCTGGCCAAAGAGATTGAGGCGGATGATCAGCCGGTGGCCACAGCCCCTGGAACGAGTGAGGGAGGTCTTGAAGAAGCACCTCCGGCTGCGGATGATGTTTGGGAGTCAATAGGATTAGCGTCTCCCCTGATGCAGGGGATAGATGAAAGAGCAGAGGAATTTATTACAAGGTTCCGTGCAGAGATGGAGCTTCAAGAAATTATGGCCCGTAATTTGTAGCGATTATCAATGCATTTGTAATGAATAAATTGTACAAGAATAAATTCGATATTTAGAATTAAACTTACAAGTTAAATTGATGAAACATCAAGGGTAGGGTTTGGTTCGAGGAAAACATATGAGAGGGACGAGGGTGTAGGGATGAATTTTTTTTATCAATCAAATTGTAACATTGACTAACGTAATAAAAAAAATCATTATCTCCTTCCCTTGATTTATCTCAAATCAAACGTACTCTAAAAAAGCTGCTGATGACTACTTCTATTCCTCTGCTTCATCTCCTTCGTTCTCACCAGAAATCTCTTCTAAAGATTTCCCTTTGGATTCGGGCACCAGGAAAGTGAAAAGGAAACCCAAGGCGTTGATTACACCCAATACAATCAGGGAATTCTTCACTCCGATGCCTGCAGGATATCCTGTATCCGCCTTGGCCTTGTCTTGATTCTGAGCTAAATACAAGAACCCGAATGCACCCACGATGGCGCCTAGCTTTCCAGCTGCTGCCGATATGCCATGGCAAGTGGACCTGAACCTCGCTGGAAAAATCTCTGCCGGGACGACGAAGGTGGTGGCGTTGGGTCCGAAGTTGGCGAAGAAGAATGTTAGTGAGTACATCACCACGAACCCAATTCGGTTCTCTTTATGGGTCCAGTGGTCGTATGGGATGGCGAGGGCGAACATGAACACTGTCATGAAGAAGAAACCCATCAGTTGGATCGCGAACCTTCCAATTATGTCGATGAAAGCCACCGTGAACCAGTAACCGGGGACGGTGCTGCAGAGGGCAATTAAGGTTTGGGCCCTTGCGATTTTGAAAACTTCTTCAATTGCACTCATGGACTTAGCCGGAGGAATCCATCCGATGGCGCTGAAGATGTCTTTTTGGAAAAGGTTTTGACTGTAGAATGCGATGTCAAGTAAGAACCAAGTGGTGGTCGTTCCGAGCAAGTGAAGTCCATGGATGCGGAAGAACTCTCCGGAGAATAACCCAAATTGAGATTTTTCCTGTGTTAAATTCTTTATCTTCTGCGGCTCTGCTTCAATGTCCATATTCAGGACCTTCGACATATCCGACGCAGCCTGCTCTGCATTTTTGGCAACCAGAGCAGTGTACCGGGCGGTTTCCGGCATCTTCATTCGCCAGTAGTAAGTGAGAGCTGCCGGGAAAGCTCCGAAAATTAAGATGATCCGCCAAACGTAGTCTGTTTCAGGAACCATCGAGGCCTGTGGACTGACTTCATAAGGCGGCGCATGAAATCTAGCCTGGAAAGCGGAGGAAACAATAATAGCAAAGAAACCACCGGCCAAAATTCCAAGCCCCTGCATTGCAAATACGGCCGCAATGAACGCTCCGCGAGTCTTCTTGTTGGCGTATTCCGACATTATAGTGGCGGAGAGCGGGTAATCGCCGCCAATCCCGAATCCAAGCCAGAATCGGAAGAAGCAGAGGGTGGCCATGACGGCTTTCCGGTCATGACCAAAAGAGAGACCGGAGGCAATTGAACAGACGACCATGAGCATTAGCGTCATACCGTAGACCTTCTTCCGGCCGAGCTTGTCACCGAGCCAGCCAAAGAAGAGTTGCCCTGATAGTGTTCCGCAGAATGCAACGCCGTTCACGGCAGCGGACACATTGGGAGGCAAGGATCCGGGCTTAGGTGCACCATCGACATGGTAGTATATGCGGCCTAATAATTTGGTAACAAGGGATATGCAGAAGAGATCGTATGCGTCGGTGAAGAATCCCATTCCGGCAATTATGATCGCCGTGAAATGGTACCATTGTGTTTTGGCAGCATCAAGCGCGTTTAGCACCTCTAATTGCTCCTTCGCCATTTTTTTCCTAAAACCTTAATAATTTTCTCTGCAAAAACTAAATTTATTACGTAAAAAAAAAAATGAAATCTAGCTGCTTTAAATATAATCTATAATCTAAAACTATGTCATTTTGAAGTTCAATTTCAATAACAAATAACCAGCTAACTCACGAGTTTAAAATTTAGTTGATAATAACATTTTAGCATATAAGTGGGGCAATTAAAAAGATTAAAATACAAATATTGCATTAAATAAAGTATAAAATTATATTATTTAAAAATTTTAATATCCTAATAAAAATTAAATAAGTCTACGAATGCCAAAATTTAAAATCTAGTTTTTTTTTTCTATAAAAATATATGATTTGCATTAAACTTCTACATCACCGAGAAGTTAACCTCCAATGTTAAAATGAAAAAAAGTGTATGATCTATATACTCTATTAACATAAAAGTTGATGTCAAGGCTAAGTATGGTTCAAGAAAAAAGTTCACCTGATGGAAGTGGGAGAGTTATTTCCACGAAAGCGTTTTGGAGACAGAGAAGGGAGAAGAAAAGCAGTCGTCTAAGATGGGAATGAATGCATGAATGAATAAATAAGAAGAGAGTGGAGAAATGAGGGGAGATAATTAGTTAGTTCGTGGAGGAAGAAGAGAGGAATGCAAGATCTACGCAGTCCCACACGTTGCACAAGAATATTCCCCTTCTTGTTATTAGCTCAGTCAATTCAACCCCGCTTCCTCCTCCTCCCTCTTAAGGCCTGGATGGACAACTCGACCCATGATCTAAGGCCTAGATCTGCAATACCATGTTGGGAGATTAGGAGATGGGCATTGTAAATAGTTTGGGCTCTGGGTCCAGATAGATGCCCAATGGAAGAATATATCAATAGCAATTTTATTTTATTTTATTTTTGGTTAAATCCCCATTTTGGTCCCTAAACTATTGTACAGACCTCTCATTTGATCCTTAAACTAAATAAATTCCTCATTTGATCCCTAAACTATTATACAGACCCCCAATTTGGTCCCCACTGTTTATAATTTGGGTTAAGTTGGTCTTGGAACTATTGTACGAACCCTCAATTTGGTCCTTATTGTTTACAATTTCGTCTCAATTTGGTCCATGAGTTATTATTTAACAGAAAGACTAAGTTGGGGTTAAATTGGTAAACAATAGGGATCAAATTGGGGATCCGTATAATAGTTTAAGGACTAACTCGGGGAGCCGTACAATAGTTTAGGGACCAACTTAGGGGTCCGTACAATAGTTCAAGGACCAAATTAGGGATTTCTTTAGTTTAGGGATCAAATCGGTGGTCCTTACAATTGTTCAGGGACCAAAATAGGGGTTTAACCTTTATTTTTAAGATGGAAATCATGTTTTACAATTAAAACTTAAAATATGGATTATTAGAGTAAAGAAGACTTAAATATTAAAAAATTCACATCTTATTTAATAATTAGTATATTTTAATTTAGTACAATTTAAATTGCACTACAGTTTTTTGTTTCAAGATAAAGCAATTAAACAACACAGTTACACAAACATTTGATCAGGTGGGAAAATTTAAAATTCCCCTACAAAGCATTAAACCTTGATGAATATGTCGCTATTGTTTAACATCACTGGTGGAACGTTGCGCAGAATAAACAACCCCATTTGATTATGACATGAAATGAAGGTTTTCTTTCGCAGGGGTGGAGTCCTGACCTCTTTTATTTCAATATTTAGTTTTTAACCAATATTTTTGGTACATTTTAAATACACGTAGTAAACTTGCATGCCTGCATATAAGGGAATTGAACCCAGCTCTCGGCTTCTAAATCCTTAATAAACGTTTCACTGGAGATTTTATTTACAATATTTGTTTGAATATGTAGGATGCCTTTTTTTTTTTTTTTTTCAATAGCGTGTTTTCATATCAGCTTGTGGGATTTTTGAGACTAATCCCTTCATAATTTTGTTAAAGACACTTGTTGAAATTAGAGAATTTATAAAAAATTATCTCTTTTTTTTATTTCTTTAAAATCAAAGAATCAAACTTTGTTCAATAAGATAGAAAGTAAACTCTTCAACTAACTAAGAAAACATTTTGGATTAATGTATAATGTGCATTGGAAGAGTCCAAATTTAAAATTTTTCTGATGAAGAAGTTTCTAATATGAGGAGAAAATTAAGTGAGAGAAAGGAAGATACGATATTATGTGATTTGAAAACATCATGATATATCAAGTCCCCTAGTTCATGGTACAAAAAAAGCCTTGTGCTTTGTACATTTATTTTTCTTCATTTTTTTCTTAGATATGACCAACCCTATTTTAGGGTGAGGGATACATAATATAAAAAAATAACAATTAATTGAAAATCTTGCTATTAATGAGATTACAATTAACATCAAATCCTTAAAATCAATCAATTCAATTGATTACTATGATTTGATCAATTTTCATAATGGCATGACATTCCTCCCTTCTACCATTGAATCATATTCTTTCTTTCTTTTATATTAGAATCAATCATATTATAATTTGATCTGTTGGAGCATGAAGATGTTAATTTGAGTATGCAACTTGCTTGTAAGTTACCTCTAAGGGCTTGTAGAGAGAACTCTAGAAAATGATCAAATGGTCTCCTCTAGTCTCTTTTGTCCTGTAAGAAAGTAGAAGTTTATGTCTCTCTTGTTTTTTGTATTTTTTTTCAAAGGAAAGATGGGAAAATAGAAGGGTGGGAAAAAAAAGAAAAAAAAAGAAAGAAAGATAGAAATGAAACTTGACTTAACTTTTATTTGAAAAATTGAGTATAGTCCTAGAAATCTATAATTGGAAAAAAAAAGGGTGAAAAAATGATAGAATGAAACTTTACTCAACTTTTACTTGGAAAATTGATTGTAGTCTTGGAAATCTCTAATAATAGAAATCTCATGATAACGTAGTAATCATATAAACAAGATAAAAAATAAATGAGAAAAAAAGATACGGTATGACATGTTTCGATATGACATGCTTCGATATAGTGCCATGATAAAAGTCTCTCTGGACTTTGCACATTTATTTTTTTTTATTTTTTAATATGAGTAACCCTTTATTTGCAGGGTGAGAGGTACATAATATAAAAAAATAACAATTAATTGAAAATCCTCTTATTAATGAAATTACAATTAATATCAAATCCTTAAAATCAATCAATTAATAAATTAATTTCTCATGATTTAATCGATCTTCGTAATGACATGATATTCTTTCATTCTATAATTGGATCATATTCTTTCTTCCTTTTATATGAGGATCAATTTGATCCTCTTTATCAAACACAGTCAGTATCTTTAAAATTTAACAAAAACACAAATCTGAACAAAAAAGCAGAAAGCAGAAACCAACAATATGAAATGCAGAACACTAACAATTTCATATGTAAGGTAACATCACTCCATGGTTCTCGGAGATAACAAGTAGCTCACAACAACATTAATTAAAAGCGAAAGAACACACAACGCAACAAGTTACCTGGTTAGAAATTAAAAGACACAAGACTTCAATTTGGTCAACAATCTAGCTTCAAATTGACCAGCAGCTAATTCGGCTACCGCCAAGAACGGCTCTCTTATTCCTAGACTCGTCATGCTCATGCCTTATGTCCTACAAAACAGTCTTTTCTCGTAAGTATATATACATTAAGGAGATGTTTGTCAAGAACGGCTCTCTTATTCACCCAGGAAATTCTTTGTGGTCTTGTGGAGCAATGGAAATTAGAAAGGAGATGTTTGTCAAAAATTAAGGTTTAATTAAAACTCATATACCTTAGTCTCTGTATACGGGCCACCAGTTCTCATGAAGCTCAAACTCGACTAATTTTGCTTTGGGAGGTGGGTTCAATGCTGCAATGACTTCCTCTCTATCCAATTCCTCTTTCGAATCTAAATTGAAATCCACCAAACGTGTCTTCTTCTCAAGTTTGGCTCGACTGGCCTCCCTGGAATCTAATGAATTTCCTTTCAGCACCATCCAAAGACCGAGAAGTTGGTCCAAATTTTCCAGGTCCCCAAGACTGAATTCTTTAGGGTCATTTCTGTCAGCTCTGACAATGAGCCCATATAAATTCCTAAGCTGTGTCAATATCCCAACCCCCTTGGGATAGGAAGTTAGACTGTCACAATTTATAGTCCGCAGATATCTCAAGTTGATCAAATTTTCAATTCCATCTGGTAATTTCTCAAGACCACTGCACTCATTAAGATCCAAATATTGCAGAAAAGGTATTTCACAGATTGATTCAGGCAGCCTTTTTACTTTCCGAAACTCAGAAAAGTTAAGGTGCCTCAAATGGATCATTCTCCCTATTTCACTTGGAATAATTGATCCCTTAAAATGACCGTTGTATGTGTCAGGCCAAGTCACATCCAACACCCTTAGAGCCTTAGCCCGATTGAAGAAGATGCGCAAGGCTTCTTCTGTTACGGTGTCCTCTCCAGAAAAGGCAAAGAGACTGCGCAGCTTTTCAGCACCCTGAATGGAAGTTGGGAAAGAGACGCCCTTTGCAAGCACCACTGCCAACTGACGAGTTTTTCTGACAGACACATCTATATTTGAATTTAAATTTTTTGTTGAATCTGCTTCCAAATCAATCTTTGAATTTGCTGAATTTAGCTCCTTGATCACAATTTCATTGCTTGCCAAAAACAAGGCAAAGTCATGCACCAAGTCATGCAGCTTGCATACGTATATACTACCATTCGAATCAAATGCACTATCTTGGAAGAAGGAGCGAGAAGCTAAGAAATCAAAGTAGTCACTTCCTATTGCCTCCATGTCTTTATTGCTCTTCGACTCTAAACAACCAAGTGCCATCCAATAGTATATTATATGAGATCTCCAGAGTGGAGAGTCTTTGGGGTAAACTGCACAATGCAAGAAACATCGCTTTATTGGTGAGGGTAGATCATTATAACTTAGCAGTAGAGGAGCAAAAATTTCTTTATGTGCAATTTCTAACTCCCAGATCTCACTATTCAAGATCTCTTCCCAATCATCTTTTCTTCCCTTAGATCGTAGGAGGCTTCCAAGAGTCTTGGCAATGAGCGGCAAACCCTTACACTTGACTGAAATTTTCTTCCCAATCTCCTCCAAATTTTCACGCTCTTTCTCATTTGTTCCAGTAAATGCTAAACTACAGAGTATCATCCAACAGTACTCATCAGATAGCTTCTCCAGACGAAAGACATGAGAGTACTTCATCATATTTGCCACTGTCTCTTTACGAGTAGTTATTAGAATCCTACTGCCTGAGGCACCCTTTTTGAAAGTATGTATCAGTCTTTCCCATTCTTTCCAGTTATCTGCCCACACATCATCCAAAACAAGAAAGAACTTCTTCCCCTCAATAGAGCTACAAATTCTACCAAGAAGTTCTTCCATTGAAATTGGATCACTGATATTTTCTTTGAGACCTTCAAGTCTCTTAACGATTTCTTTGGCAACTCTCTTCTCATAAAAAATATCCGAGGCACACACCCAAATTCTTTCAGCAAAATGCTTCTTAACTTCACCATCGTTGACCACAAGTTGAGCAAGGGCTGTCTTACCCACCCCACCCATCCCTACAACAGAGATGGTTTTAAGTTCACTCCCTTCTTCTCCTGACTTACAGAGCAAACTGCTTATAATGTCATCCTTAACCGCATCTCGACCAAATATCTCTGACACATCAACAAAAGAAGTAGTCTCCCGTAGAGGCTGTTGTTCCATATCTGGCTTTATTACTAAGTTACAATCATACCTTTCTTCTAGGTTATAATTAGCTTTCTGCTTAGCAATCTCATCTAGTCTTCCATTGATTTCTTTTATTCTGGAAGCAATTTCATTACACCGTACAAGTTTGCCAGGATGAAAACAAGAGGTGAGGCAGGACCATACCTTTGCCTTAAGAGTAGAAGTTTTTCCATCTTCATCAGTACAAGACTTGAGAAGTTGAGCGTTCCACTCGTCCAAGACATCCTCTATGTCATACGCTGCTTCCTTGAGCTGATCTAGCCAAACTTGAATAGATCTGTTAGTCATCTGTTTTTCCTCAGCATCGGCAAGGACAGCATGGATGGCCATAAGGTTGCACCTAAGCTTTTGGACTTCATTTTTCACATTTGTCAGCAGCCTCACCCTTTTTTGCACTACGTCAGTGGTGATTGTTAGTAGTTGCTCTATGATTGCAGAAACGAGTGCATCTGCCATTTCTAGAGGAATGACTCAAACAGAAGAACTGTTGATTAGCAAAACTGTGCTGTAAGTCCGTAACTTTTAGTATTTTAACAGAAAATGTTGGAGTTGTGGTGTCAAAGCTGCAACACAGTGGCAGCAAATGAAAAGAAGTGAGAGCTGCAACAACAGCACAGTAACAGCCAGGTGACAGCCACATGGAGTTGCATAAATTAGTCAATGTGTTTGGTAGAGAAACTTATTGTATTTGGTAGAAATTAATGTTTATGTATTATGAGGTTTCTGCCATATAATGGTAGGAGATGAATGAAAGAAATTGAGTTTTCACCTCACCAAAAGAGGGAACTATGGGTGTCTCTCCTCCACCAAGTCCCCTCTGAACCCCTTTTTTACCACCAAACCTCCAGCAGAAAATGATCTTGCTTTTTATCTACTAATTTTTAACGGATTCCCTTGGGACAATTGTTGGTAGAAAGTCCAACCCAACACATGGACTTTTCATGTGATGAAATTTCTTCACCAATCTAGTTAGTTGTGGGCTAACATTTGCTTTGTTGAAATCATATCAGATTGCATATTAACTCATTTAATGGGCAAAGAAAAATGGTGCATGGGTGGTTGGATTTTTCACTATAAATACCCACGCATGCAAAGGCAATGATAAAGCAAGAGTAAGTGAAAGCAAGTGTGAGAGCTAGACCTGATAAACGGTCGGGTTGGGTTCGGGTCGGGTCAACTCGAGTGATGGGTTATACGGGTTGGGTTATAAATGAATTGCGAGTTGAAAAAATTCAATTTTAATATGATCGTAACGAGTTACGGGCTAATTCGTGGGTTGACTTTATTTTCATTTTTTATAATTATTTTTTGTTAATTTTATTATATACAAATAAAATTATATATATCTAAATCTAATTAAAATGTTGTGATTCATTAACACTAAACACTTTATAATTTCAATCACAAACATTTAAATTCAGAAAAAACAAAAAAGTTATAAATAATAATAAATTGATTAACAATAAAAATATTAAACGTAAAATATTTAAATTTTTTGAAAAATAAAATTTTAATTTTATAATCAT
>BPVZ01000001.1:4714498-4730010 GCA_020521535.1 Rubroshorea leprosula | reverse complement strand
TTTTTTTTTTTTTTTTTATGAAATAGAGATGTTCTATTAATTAAAAAGAGACTACATATTAATCATTATATAAAGTCACCTAAAGTCAAGTTGAATTCATAATCTATATCATTAAATATAGATAAAAACTATACCCATAATAAATAAGAACAAATAAATAAGAACAATTAAGTGTATAGAGCCACTTATACTAAGTAATTACTTTGACAATTGCTATACTGACATGTATAGTACTACAAAAGTGATAAGAAAACCCTGGTGCGTGTTCGAATTGCTAGACTTTCTCAACTGCCATGTCAAGTTTCGGGCAGAGTAGCTAATTTGGCAACCAACAATCCCTACCCATTGAAGTAATGCCAACAATGATTTGCATGAAATTGTTCAAATACCCTTAATGAATATTTTTTGTATATTGATTTATTAAGGGTATTTAGTCTTTTCATTACCAATTTTAATATTTTAATTATCAAAATGTCTTAATTTTCCTCAATCCATATATATATATATATATATGTGTGTGTGTGTATATACATATCATGTTTGGTAGACTTTCTTAGAGGAGAGTAGGAGTCTCCTTTAGGGACCATCTAAGTTATGCTCAAATTAATTATCCCAAAGGCGAGTCATTATCGCACTGTTGTCCTCTTCAACTTGGAGTAAAACCTAGTGAAAACTACTAAGAGACCCCACAAAAAGTGAGAAACTCCCACAAAGGGAGGGAACCCCCAAAGAGTGACAAACTCTCACTTTTAATCTTCCTTAGCCATCGAAGAGGAGGGAGGCGGCAGCTAGGGAGAAAAGTAGAAGAGAGGAAGGCGACGGTTATGGTGAAAAGAAAAGAAAGACGCTAGGGTTTAGAGTTGTCATTTTAATTCAATGATTTTAATTCTATACCTTTATGTTTGTTTTGATAAAGATTTTGTGGAATTCATTTGAAATCTATATATAGTGTACATG
This sequence comes from Rubroshorea leprosula, assembly GCA_020521535.1. Classification (NCBI taxonomy): domain Eukaryota; kingdom Viridiplantae; phylum Streptophyta; class Magnoliopsida; order Malvales; family Dipterocarpaceae; genus Rubroshorea; species Rubroshorea leprosula. The sequence continues at coordinate 4,729,053 of BPVZ01000001.1, read as the reverse complement.
TTTGGTTTTTTCTTTTTTCTTTTTAAATCATAGAATTCAATTGTAAAATTACAAATCATTGAATTGATTTAAGCTAAACCAAATTTTGTAAAATTTGATGGGATTTGCAAATGAATTCCATATTGAATTATTTTTAGTAAATGAAATAAATTCTATTTTTCATTCAAACCAAACACACTAAAAAATTTTAGAACCTGAGAATTTATTTTCTAATTGAATTCTTAAAGGAATTCATTTAGACATGAAATGATTCTAAAAATCATTTGTATACCAAACACTCCCATGACTATTTATCCAGCATAGCTATCGTCAACTTCCCAAATGAACACCAAAATCACGGTTCAGCTTCGCCGGTCTGGCTTCTTCGTCCACCGTTGGTAATAAGCTAATAGCAGAGGGAATTCATCGAGAGGGATCCTGAAACACAGCAGGATCGGCTGAAACCCTTAGAATAAATGCAAATTTATGCAAGTTTTTTCTCTCTGGCAAATTAAATAGTGAAAAACGTTTCATTTGTATTAATTTTTTTATATGCAATGATTAAATTAAAGGGTTTCATTATGGCTTTAAAAAATCTCAATATGTTAATGAATCTTCTATTTTACAATCTAAATTACAAAATAATTACATTTATTGAATAGTAAGTGCTATACAATTCACAATCCACTATCATTTGACTGCAGGACACTTTATTGCATGTTAATTAACCACTGAAGGAAGTTCTTCGTGTCATGAACGGAGTGATTCCACTCTGTCCCTAAGTGAGAACACTACTGAAAGATTAAAAGTTCAACTCTGAGCTTCGTATTCCTCCACCCCCCTTAAATATCAAATGTTGTAATAGACAATTGCATTTGTTAAAAAAAAAAAAAAAAAAACCCACTTTAAGAAGACATCATTAGCATTGCTACATGCCTAAATGGTATTAAACAGGTACTATATACCATATGGGTTCATGCACCATCATAATGCTTGACATAAAAAAAAGGGGGGAAAAATGGAAAAAGCTTACATAAACATATGGTAAGTTTGCCGACCCACGTTAGAGTCAACTATAAGTCCGTACAATTGGTCATAGAGTGCATAGAAATGACTTACGAGATACAATAATAGTTTCAAAAAGAAAACCATTGAAAGGTAATTGATCATGGAACAAAGTCAACCCAAGGATAAGAGGATGCACTCATGCTCATTACAGCTTTCACACGGGAAGGATAAGAACCTATGAAAATACCGAGTTTCATCCCTTCTTGCTTTTGTTATCAAAATCAAGCAGGTCCTCTAGCAGTTTATCATCCAAATACTCGATCTCGAGAACTTCTTTTCCTGGGTCTTTCGAAGAAAATGAAGCTGCCATTGACGAAGATGAAGAAGACGAAGTTGATGAACCCAGAGGAGGAGAAGTGGCATCGGATGACACATGTTCATGGGCGAAGTTGAGAACGGCTAAGGGACCCCTCATTGCAAAGGCGGCTCTGTCATAAGCTCGTGCAGCCTCTTCTGCCGTGTTGAAAGTTCCCAGCCATACACGAGCTCCACGCCTGTTTGAGTCTCGAATCTCTGCCGCAAATTTCCCCCACGGCCGCCTCCTCACCCCTCTGTATCGAACACTTGGTCCCCCTTCTCCGCTGCCCTTCTTATTTTCTTCTTCCATGGTCTTTTTGAAGAGGACCGCGAGACTTCCACCTTCATGACTTTGGAATTTATAAAGGGCGGAAAGAGGAAAAAAAACATCCAATTAGAGACTTTGTCATAAATTTTGTCATAATTTTCAAAGTGTTTTGGTGACAGCATTTGATGGAGATAGATTTCGGTACAGACATTATGGCTGATCAAGGTGATGATGGACTAAATTAAAGGCATAAATTAACATTCTTTTCATTTTCAATCCATTGCTATTGAGAGTGGATCTCATAGGTGGGCGTTAACTTTGTTAATTAGATTCATTGTTAATTGACTGCCAAATGAATAGACTGCGAAATGAATAAGATAGTAAAGCTCTTACCTTTTCTGGATACACTCGTGTTAAAATAATCCCCCATTTTGGCACAAGCCTAAATGAGGAGGTTATTGATGACGTAATCACAATTATGTTGTCTAATTCTACCATCAATAATGCATCACTAATTAACTATTATTTCATTAATTTAACCCAGAAAAAATAAGATAAAGAGCAGATTGAGGTTAGATTCCCATATGAGAAGGATTTGGGAATCAAACATGTGATTAGTTATTCAAAGGTCAGATCATAATGGCTTACCTCTATTCCCCAATTTATTTGATAAACAATGTCTTAATACTGAAGTTGTTCGTGGTGTCATCCGGGTTACGTAGGCAAGCTTGATCATCACTGTTACACCACCCTTCCTTGTGTCACCACTGCCGAAATGAAACAGTAAAATGGTATCAGAGAAGCAGCATGATTGCAGTTCAAGACATGGCTGCTTAAAGCAGCATTATCAATTGTTTAACAGGAATCCAAAAGGATGGGGATTTGGTGGTAGGGTCCTGTGATCATGTAATAATGAAAAAGAATGAAAGAAGAAGATAACATGTTGAGTTCTTGTAGAGATTATCAGATTAGGAAAAAAGTAAGGTAATGAGTGAAGGTTGTTCTAATGACTGTTTTTCTCAATCTTTATGCATTTTGATCTCCAGAGGAGAAAACCTGAAAAAGAGCATGCAGACAAGGGCAGATGAAAAACAGAGATTCTGCTTCACATAAACACACAAGACAAAAAATATTATCAACATCCACACGAAAGTTAAAAGAGAATGGAAAATAATTTGTGGAGAAAAAACAGCTAAATTGTAATGATATTAACAGTTACTCTCAATAAATGGCTTCATTCAGATGCTAAATTTCAACCCAGTTGCTGACATAGCTATGTGTTGAATAGTGAACAATGAGGAAACAGCCTGTTCAAAGTGAGAAATAAAGATGTCCATAGAAATGACATAGCTGCTCTACAGTCTGTAAAAGACATGGTTAATAGGTCTAAATATTCAATCACTGTGAAGAAATTGAGTTGTGTTCCAGATTTTTTGTTTTCTTGATAATCTATCAACGCATGAGGATGAAGGGATTTCAACCAGACACCTCTAGAAATTAGACCAGACGTTAGAGAATTGTCCTGATAAATAGATAAAAGTATGTTCTTCACTTCAGTGACAGAGTTTAATTGTACACTCTCAAAAGAGGAAGGCATCTTTGAGTTGATATACCATGCTTCTGCTAAGATAACACACAAGCATAACATAAAGACACAAAAATCAAGGAGAGCTTGTAAAAATCCTACTGATAGCTTGCTTTGCTGGATAATGTACATGAAAGCATAACTGTTTCTTGTAGATATGAAAATTTCTCAAGCCCAAGATTTGCTGAAAACTACCAAATGAAAAAGTAAAATTAGAAAAATAAAAAAACAGAGAAAAATGTAAAAGTAAGAGCATGTACCTCATTTACACCAAATTTCAATCAGCAAGTGATGCTGTGCTTCCCATAAATTCTCCATCATATGAAGCTCTACTATGCATATGAAGAGAAACGAGAAGAATAAGAAATACATAGTACAACCCTTCAGCTTAATATGTTAAAAAGATCTTTCACCAGAGTTTCACAAACTCTTGCTCCCATATCCTGTCAAAATGTTTGTTCTTTAATCCATTTTCACATCCCATAAGGAGGTAGATAGAGAGAGCAAAGTCATTTTCGCATCATCACATGAAAGACAGGAAAATATATATTGACGTAACAAGAACCTTATAACAGTCTCTCAACAAAGCCAGCATAAATATAAGTGTATGAGGTCCCTGGCCAGATGCCATTGGATGGCCTATATAAATTCTACCAATGTGCTGAATTCATGTGGTACATATTCAGGTATAAACCAACAGCAAGGACATTAAAGACAAGTGGAGCCCAGGTTGGAATCTGTTAAAAGTTACAAAAGATAATTCAAGATTTACCCATCAAATAAGCTGAAAGAATCTCTGACAAGTTATCATAGTTGTTTCCTTTTCTTGTCCAAGTAAAAATGGTTCTGTTGAAAGTTCAGAATGGCCCATAGAAAATGTCGAAAACCAATCTCCGGCCAGAGCACTGAAGGAGAATACAAATAACAGTAAGCACTCTGCCATAAAAGAAAATTGCTCAAGCGTGTTTCACCAGAAGTACGTATTATGATATCAGGATCAGGTGCAACTGCCATGTACATATGCTTCTCAATGTCCACAAGTTTTACCAGGTAGTCCCTCTCGCCCTCTTCATTCTCTCCAAGTCTAATTAAACCATAACCATCTTTACTTGAATACATTTCTGTAACCTCATCCAATTTTTCTTCACATGCCTCCTGGACAGCATGCACAATCTCATTTTTGGAAGTGTAAGCAATACAGACCAACAAAACTGCTTTGGAATTCTTGGCAGTGGCAAGCATAGCCCTGTCAGCTGCCAATCTAACAGGTTCACTCAAGAGTTGGAGGTTCCCTATAAAGTAGACTCTAACACCATAGCTATTGACAATGCTCTCTTCCTTAATTAACCCTTCAATCTTCTCTTGTAACAAATCCATCAGAGATTGGACCTCTTCAGAACTTCGTTTAAAGTTATCAATGCTGAAGGCATAAATGGTTACATATCTCACACCCAACTCATAGCAATACCGGAGCATGGACATAAGGGCTGAGTATCCAGCGCTATGGCCAGCTCCTTCCTTCAAATTCTGCTTCTTACCATATCTCCGATTCCCATCCATGATGAATGCAATGTGATTCGGTACAGGACCAATAGAAAGGATTCTAAAAATAAATTTCCGCAAGAAACTAACAAAGTTACTAAAGATCTGACAAACTCTACCATTGTCTCTCTCCATCCCAATCCTTGTTTAGTTGTTAAATCTGTAAGACCAAGACAACCTGAAATAAGACAAAATACATTAAATAACAAATTCATACCTAGTCAAAATCAGAAATGACATTCTGAATACCTAGTTGTGTATAAAAAGCTAATAGATGAACTGCTTGAATTCATTCTAGCAGTTTAGTATCATTGTCTCCATTAATTATTCCAATCAATACCACACAACCCATCATTCTGATAGGGAAAATGAGTTCATTCCCATGAATGAGTATCTGAATTTGGCAAAGACCATTGCATAAAGCAATCAACCACCAGAATCAACATGTGTTTAAGCATCAAAATCCAACGCCTTTTCTCTCAGGAACTAAACAAAAGAGGCATTTGTTTTGATCTATTGAAAACAGCTATTGGTTGTTGGTTTTAATCAAACGGGTTAAATATTTTGAATTATAAATATCAACAATTATCAGTTATTAGATATCAACTGCCCAAAAGACTGCAAGAAGAATCAATTGATAACCAATCTAAAATCAGTTCAGAACCCAAAACTGGAAAAGGGCATTCTCTGAATCAAATCAAAATCCCAATACAAACTAAGCATAATCGAAAACCTAACCTAAAGTATGAAAATAGTAAAAACACCAAACTTTACACCAACGCTGAATGGAAATAGCAAAATATAAAAACCCAAACTTGTGAACCCGTTTACTACTCACCGAAGAAAGAGTAAAAATCAAAGCTTCAATATCGAGAAATTTAAGAGAACAGAAAAAAACCTCAAACACCCATCAAAATCAACAATTTTTTTCAATTCTATTTTCCTCTGAAACAAATGGGGATTACCTGAGGATTCTCGATCGATGGAAAGACTTCCGATTTCTTGCTCTAAGTCTCTTAACTGTCGAGCTGGAGGAGGCAGATCCTTTTTTTTTCCCCCCCTTTTATTAACTTGAGTGAAGCTTGGAATTCTATGAAACAATCTGAAAAACAAGCATAAAAAAAAAAAAAAAAAAAAAAATGCTATCTTCGTGATGACGTCCGTGCTGCCGCAAAACTTGGCGGTGTAAATGGGGCCGCAGGTTTGAACGGTCCAGATGAGTCCTTGCTTAAGGACTTAACCCCCGATTGTAAATGACATAAAATTCAGTTTTTTATGGGATGTTCTGTGGGAAATACTCGGGTTTGGTTTTTTTTTATTTTTTTTATTTTAAGATTATTTTGGAGGTTTTAAATTTAAGTTTAAATGTCAAATTTAGTTTTTGAGTTTTTAATTTTGAATGTTTTTAGCCTTTAGACTATTTTTTGTAATTTTTTAATTTTTAAATTATAAAAAAATTATTTTTTTTCATCTAATTTGTTAATTCTATCAAATATATATATTTTAATTTTTAACTTATAATATATGTACATTTTTAATTCATGAATAAATTCAAATATTAACAATGTGTATATATAAATAGATTTAATGAATAATTAATGAAAAGAAAATAAAAAATATATATTTTATGATTTAAGACTAAAAAATCATAAAAAATAATTTAAAAATTAAAAATATTAAAAAATAAAAGTTTAAGTCCTAAATTTAAAGTTTAACTTAAATTTTAAATATTTAATTATGTAGGGGAGACGGAGAAGCTTAGAAAAAGGATAATTATTCCGCATCGTCATCGTCTGAATTTTAAAAGTTAAAATGGGATCCAAATTACCTCTTAAAGCTCCAACTAGAATGGAATGGAAGAACCCAGGTTTTTATTTAGATAAATAAGTGTTATCATATAAATTGAGTATAAGTTAAATATAAAGTTTAAACGGTGGTAGCACATTTAAAAATTAATTTTTTTAAAAGTAATTATTTTAAAAAATTAATTTTAAAATATAAAAAAATTACCTTAAAGATTCTTTAACAGTAAAATATAAAGTTTAAATGGTGGTAGTACATTTAAAAATTAATTTTTTTAAAAGTAATTATTTTAAAAAATTAATTTTAAAATATAAAAAAATTACCTTAAAGATTCTTTAACAGTAAATATTAACAAAAAAAGAGAGAGGGAATGATAGTCAATATTGATGAAGTTACAATTTATATATCTTTAATTATACACATGGACTAATTAGCACGATTTATTGATTAGGGGAAAGATTCGAAGTTGAAATATCAAATTTTAGATCTCCTTCGGTATAAAGCTAAACCAAGAATTCATTGCAGAACTGAAAGTAGTGTTTGTTGAATGGTTAATTAGTTAAGCATCAAAAAGAGGCTTGACTTCTGTCCATTATCCATGCTTGAAGACTTGAATTGAAGCCCATAAAGATCCCTTTTGATGCAAAATGGCCATGAGTTAAGTCACAATTTATAAAGGGTATTTACAAACTAATTTGTTTTTATCCTAATTTCATAATTAAATTATAAAAGAAATTTTTTAGTTTATTTCAATGAATTTTTTTGTTTACAAAGTCTTCCAAACTCTTATCAAGGAGAGAAAGTAACTCAAATTAAGCCTGTAATTGGCAAATTAGAATCACATCATCTACAAGCAATATAGAAATCCATGATTATGACTCACAATTGATGGTTCAACAAAACTAACTCGAATATCATTACATATCATCATTACAAAGGTTAATTTTACTCTTGAATTGCACCAGAATCGGATAAATTAAGATTTGAAATCCTGAAAAATTTTTATGATGATGTATAATCTGAACCAAGGAAGAGTTGGTCGTCAAAAGAGAAAAGATATGAATTAAAAATGAATGTCAATGAATTTTTAATTCTTCGAATCCTTTGATGCTTTGTTGGGTAATTGCCAATGTTGGTGCAGGTAATACCAGCAAAGAATAAAAATTAAAAATGTGTTTTTTAATATCAATTACAAAAGAATAAATGTTTATTTTGAAATTCAAACTTACTAAAATGCATTTAATTAATCTCTTTTTCCATGTTAATTCATTAAATATTCTGGTAACTGGGTTGAATTCATTGTTAAGCAAATATCATCTTATAGGTTTGATTCAACATTCAAACTTTGGGTCAACAAATTAACTCTCATGAATGCATTAAGTTAGAGGTCCACCCTTACACTTTGTTTGGATTGAGAAAGTTTGAGAGGAAAGAGAAGAGAGTGGGGGTGAAAGTCCCTCTTTTTGTTTGGATAAAAAATTTTAATGGAGGAGAGGGTGATCAAGGAAATGGAGCCTTCTCCCTTCTTCCATTTTCAATCCCTTTGATTTGGAAGGATTAGAATGAATTATATTACTTAACTTATTTTTGTTTTAAATTTTTTATAAAATAAATAAATATAAATATTTTATTTCAACTATTTATTTAATTAATAAATTTTAAAATTTTATTTTTTATTTTATTTTTTATTAAATTATTTAATTAAATAAAAATATTATCATTTCTTCTCCTTTTCTTTCATCTATCCAAACAAACTTAATACCAACCATTTCTTTCCCTTCACTTCTCCTCCCTTTTCTTTCCCACCCTTCTCCTTTCTTTCATTTACTAATTTATATCCAAACATAGGCTTAAAGATTATTCGGAAAGGAATCAATCTTGACAATACACGAAAGCTAATCTGGGAACATTCTGAGTATAAATACCAAAAATTAAGGGTGCTCTAAGATTTTCAATGTTTAGATTATACTTTTATTATGCAATTTGAACTAATATATAAGATACTCATGAAAAAATTGCCTCTAAAGATTTAAAAATGATATAATTATAATATCATATGATATTATAAATTTGCAAATTCATATTTTTTTTATAGAATTGATTTCATTAAATTAAATTCTTTTATAGTACTCTCTTTATTCCAAAATAATTGTAGTTTTTTTTGCTTTAAATTCATCTCAAATTAATTGTTGTTTTTTCATTTTTTAAAGTAGACAATTTTTTTTCTAATTTAACTATATCATTATTTATTCACTTTAATTAATTATCTAATTACAAAATATTTTTTATCTTTTATTTTTTAAAATTTATTATAAATTAATACAAATATTATTCTCAAATCTTTAATTTAAAAAAATTAAAAAACAATAATTATTTTGAAACAATATAAATAATTATATAATATTATAGTCATGTAATATCATGAGTTAATATTTGCCCACTATATTAAATTCACTTATCATGATGTTGAATAGTGCATTAGGAAGATAATAAAAAAAAATAGTGTACTAGGGGATATTAAAAAAATAGTGCATTAGGGAATTAGGATAGAAAATGGGACCTCTCTAAAACAAGAAAGAAATTACCTTTTTCTGCCAACCGCATAGATAAGAAATAACCAATTATGACAGGTACTATCCCTAGAAAGTACATCTTTTTTATTTAAGAAAGGATTTGAAGTTTAAGACACATTACGAATTCTATAATTATTGATGGAATGACCATTTAATAGAGGAGAGCTTACTTTGTTTTAATGGTTATAAGATTTATCATTTTCTTTTTCTTTTTTTTCTTTTTTTTTTTTTGTTTAGAATTGACATTTATAATACTTGTAATTGTCATAAATACTTAAAAGAACCCTCTCAATACCATCCCTAGCAAGTCTTATTACATTGCGAAGCTGAAAAAAAAAAATTTTTAACACCTATGATACTTGTAAACGTGACATATACTTTAAAAAACCATCTCAATACCATCCCTAGTAATTCTTATTACATTGTGAAACTGAAATAAGAGTGACACTTATAATCCTTGTAATTGTCACATATACTTACCATCCCCTAGCAAGTCTTATTACATTAAAAAGAATTGACACCTATAACACTTGTAATTGTCACATATATACTTAAAGGGCAATGATTGGTATATCTTTTAGTTTATCACACCGAATAATACACACTGGTTTAATCATTAAGAAACTAATATTTTTAAGTTTGGATTCAACGCGGAATAATTTTCAAGAGCAAATTTTAATGACTAAACCAATGAACGTTGTTAGGTGTATTGAATCAGAAGGCATACCAATTATTTTTTATACTTAAAAGAAACCTCTCAAAACCATCAATAGCAAGTCTTATTACATTGCAAAACTTAAAATCATACAAGAAGCTCTAGAAAATATAGTATTGCATCCATTGATGGAGAGTAGAACCATCCCAATATCAAGCACCTACCCCTCTTCAATGGTCACCTTTTTGTTTTAAAATTGGCACCTATAACACTTGTTATTGTCACATACACTTAAAAAAACCCTCTCAACTCTCAATACCATCCCTAGTTAGCAAGTCTTATTACATTGTGGAACTAAAATCATACAAGAAGCTTTAGAAAATATATAGTGGCAGATCAAAACAAATGGAAGTACTTTTCATAAATATTGCATATGAACTCTGGTTGGATTAAGTGTAAGGGCTCAAAACTTCAAATATTCCTCTACAGCTTCTTTATCGGCTGCCTTAGATAGGTAGACAGTCAAGAAGTCTGAGAATTTGCAGCCCTTGTAGAGTGGAGGATTCTGTTGATTGGCTAGAATTTTGGCTGGAATTATCAGGCATTCACTGGAAGGATAAACAAAGTATGAAATAGTTGTCCTTGCATCTTCTGTATTTGTCACCACTCGATGCTCCGCGCCTTTAAGCTTGCCGTTGCTGATGATCTGCAAGGGGAAAAATACCATGTTGATCAATTAAGGGGAAACAGAAACCAAACGTTAGAAAATTTCACCCTAGAAATGTCTACATATATGAACCTGTAACAAGTAGCCTATGTTAACAACAAATGCATGAGGAAGAGGCTGAACACCAATCCACTGGTCATCCTTTAGAACCTGAAGCCCTTGTATGTGGCCTTGGAGAACCAGGGTGATGATTGAAGGGTCCTGGTGCTTGGATAATCCTAGGGTGAGGCTGGGGTCAGGGCATGGTGGATAATGATTAACTAAGATTTTTGGATTTTCACTAAGAGCACTGCTAAAATACCCAGTTTCAAGCCCTAATCCTTCACAAATCATCTCCAAAATCCTTGAACTCAACTTTCTTAATTCAATTGAATAAGCCCCAATAACCTCCCTGCAAAGAATATTAGGAATTAATTGGAACAAAGTAGGAAAACTTCAGGGCATGAAAAACCTGTATGATTCCAGGACTACCATTACCGGTATCTAATTGGCTTTTGAGGCCAAAACTTCAAGCATTCTTCTAAAGGATGACAAGGGTGTGCCACTGCATCCCTCCAGTAATGAAAATTCTCTGCCAGGTAGCCTAGGCTGCTAGTGTAGAGCTTGCAGCTTCCATCGGGATCCTTAGAACATTCCATTTCCTTATCCATGGCAGACATTGCATGGAACTCTTGTATAACATCCATGGTGTCATCCATCAATGTTTCGGAAACTCCATGGTTTATAACCTATTCCAGACATGAGAGCACAACTGTATATGTTAGGCCTAATTCTTACAAGAAATTAAAATAATCGGAACATGATACAGTATAACTAAACCTGGAAAAATCCATATTCTTCACTAGCTTTCAGGATTGCCTGAATGATTTGGATTTGATCACGGTCGCCGGCTAGATCAATGGCAGGAATGGATTTCCCTAGAGGAACAATTAGGTTCCCGGGTCTTGCCTCTGGTGGGTGCACATAACTTGCAGGTATGACTCCATTGTTGCACAAGCTTGAAACAAGTTCCATCTCTTTAATTCAATTAATGCAAGTGGAACTAATGGAGGTGTTTGGGGATTATTATATGGTGAATATTAATTATAGGGCATTAAAATATTTTTTAGGAGTTGACTATACAAAATTAATCAATTCCTTTTATGGTTAGCCATATGCACATGCATCAGCCAATTTTTTAAAATACAGCAAGGACATTAATGATTTCAAGATGATAATATTTAAATCAGCCAGTTGATAGAATTTCTTTTAGTTAATTTTTAATTAAAGTAATGCAATACCCCATTGAATATTGTAAAAAAATAATAATAAAGCTATACATAGTACAAGTTTTCCCCATATTTTTAAAAGAGAAGTTCTACTCAAGTATCAAAGAATGGGCACTAATATAGATATTATTCTATTTAATATATCTATTAAAAAATTATTATTTTTAAATTTAAATTAAAAAAAAAAAACCTTAAACTTAAAAATTTTAATATCAAAACAAGTAGGTATTGATAAATATATTAAACTAAATAATATATCAATATTTTTTTCATCAAGAATTTGCCAAACATAGTTATTTAAAAGTACATTTTAGTAATAAATCCATGTTATAGTGATTGTAACTTTTTTACTATTCAAAATTTAAAACTAACATATTCAATTTAAAATTTCGAGTTATTATTGATTAAAGAGATTTGTGAGGTTTATCCATTTTCAAAGTTATTAATTTTTTATCTTTCATAAGTGATTAGTGTAATCTATGTTGTTATTCTAAATTTTTTTTGAAAAGACTTATTTAAAAATTTATCTTATAATTAATATTTTTAAAAATTAATTATTAAATTTAATATCTTATTTATGTAAATCATACATGTTAATTTTTAAATTATTTTAACATTTATAATTATTTAACCAAATAAACTTTATTTATTAATATATATTTAACAATATTAAAATTTATGTAATTAATAAACTAATTAAATTTATTAGATCAATTTACCAATTAATTTTTAAAAATATTAAATAAGATATAATATTTTTAAATTGTCCTCCATGTAGAATATATACAAAACACTCTTCCCTTCATAATTCAAAACTTTTTTAATGTTATGCTCATCTATCACTTCATTTCCTACTTCTAATAAAAGTTCTGACTAAGCCAAATGGATTTATAGTTTATGGCCAGATCCATTATTTAAAACCAAAAGCCTGAAGATGAGCACAAAGAAGAAAGAAAGGGAAAAAAAAATGGGGTTTTGAGGAATTGACCTTTTTGCCTTTTGAATGTTATATTTTAGGTTTTAAAATAGAAAAGTTTGAGTTTTCTTACTTCACGCCATAAAATTAGGCTATGTTGAGCAACATATATATTGCTAATATTAAAATCAAACAAACTTTTTCCTATTGATGAATTAATTACATGATGCCTTCAAATTCAATTAATTGCTAACAACTGTATAATTAAAAAACGAGGATGATTGGAACAAGTAACTGAATCCTTCATCTTCATCTAGAAAATGAACGTTAATGGAATGAACCATAATTAGAAGAAGGAGAAGAATTCCATTCATCAAAACCATAGAAAGAAAACAAAAAATTTTTAAGGGGTCCAGGTCTAGCATTTGGGTTACAACGACTAGTAGTGAATAAAATTTCTAGGCTTTCACCTCACAACTAATTAAAAGTATAGGTTGAGACTATTGAGTGGCTTTTAGATTGAGAATAATTGGTGCCCTTCATGCAATTAGCCGATTGTGAAATTTGAAGTTCATTACTAATGATTTAATCTAACTGTAAGTTTATATGATAAAATAGATAATATCTCATGATAAGGCATAATATAAATCATAAGATCAACAATTAACAACAAGAAAGGAGTCCATGTTGCATGACCTCATTCCATGAACATTGATATATCATGCAAGTTATAAATGTCCATTCGGCCGGGGTTTCCATCTTTACCTAAGCAACCTCGGATTCCGTCCTCTTCCTCTCGAAAACCCAAGCTATCTCAACTCCCCTTGCCTCCTGCAGACCCCACATTTCCTGTGTTAACCGTTGCTGTCTTAAGCATTATGTGCACAGCCGCACAGCTTGCTTGTTCTTTAGCTCCAATACGTTCCTCAGTAGATTCCGGCTGAACCTATTAAGATGTATATCTTTGCTGTGAGCCAGAGATGATGAAGATCCTTTCACAGCCCTTCGCAGACAATGTGGAGCAGGGGACTGGATGATTCAATCCTTCGAGAAATCCCAAGTTTCCAATTCAAGACAGAGAAGGAGAAGGCGGAAGTATTGATGGTTGTGTTGTTTGTCTGGATGAGTTCCAGGAACAGAACATGCTAGGGTTCTTCCTAATTGCAGCCATGCATTATTCCACTTGGATTGCATTGATATGTGGCATCAGAGCAATTTTCCCCTCTTTGAGGAACAAGCACTTCCGGTTCCACAAAGGTTTCCCATTGATCTTGTCGCATCCGAGTTCTTCCCCTCAGACTCGCAGCCACTCACCAATGGTACTCTCATTGGAGAGATGATGATAGTGTGGTGATAGAATAGGGAGGGTATAAACGAGGAATTTCTTTACGAAAGGCAGAAAGAAAGAGAGTTGAAGAGAAGTATTGCCACGGGATCCAGAAAACGGCAACTTGTTTCAATCAAGGGGAAGAGTGCATTGATGTAATTAAGACAGAAAGACTGTAAGTCCTCAATGCAACCTATCAGGAGATCTTTCTCTTTAGATTCACTCTCAGACTTGGGATTGTAGTAATAGAGTAAGAAGAAAGGGCATTCAGCTCTAAAGGTTTGATCCACTGATAAGCAAGTAAGTGTTCCTTTTAAACCAAATTTAAAATTTAAGTTTTTGGATTAACACTCAAGAAATTTAATTTCCTTTAGTAATAGAGTAAGAAGAAAGACCATTCAATTTTAAAGGTTTGATTTACTAATAAACAAGTGCCATCTTTTCTACTAAATTTAGAATTTAAGTTTTGGGACTAACAGTGAAGAAATTTAATTTCCTTAAGTGCATTAAATTGATATAGTGTGTATTCTTAAAATCGTTCAAAAAT
>BPVZ01000001.1:4702131-4714398 GCA_020521535.1 Rubroshorea leprosula | reverse complement strand
TTGTGCATTAGAAGGTTAATTGCTTAGCATTGTAGATGTTTATATTCATGATCTTAACCACAAATCAAAATTTTTTAAGTAAATACAACTCGTTCAAGCTCTTTCTCCCTTAATTAGAAGAAAACCCCACATGTAAATTTCCTATACTCATACCATCTCATAGATAAGGTTGTATGTCCATTTTTCTGTGTTCTTGTTCGTGATGATTACAATGATTGCATCCACGCTGCTATCTAGAGTTCCAGAGGGAGGAAATGACAGGAAAAGAAGGAAAAGAAGGAAAAGTGCGGGGTAGAGGTATAATGGGGAAAGGGACCCCCAGAAATGAGTGGCTATAAGTGAGAACGATGGGTGTCTGTCAACATTTAGAATGATAACCATGGTTTCCTTTTCTCTTGGAAGTACTTAATTTTGCTGCTGACGAAGAGCTAGGGCCAAGGTATGATTATGATTCAAGCATAATCATGGTGTTGAATTTTCCCTTGCTTTCTGCAAGAAAATTAGAGTCATATTCATATTTTCTAATGACTTCAGAATCTAAAAGCTCAGTACTCAAAAAAAGAAAGGGGATACTCAGAATCACCATTCAGATTCATCAGACCAACATACTTCCATGCAAGAGATTATAAGATGTATGATATTGAATCAATAGGTAGAAGAATGACTATATAATTGTTTAAACACGACGTAGCTTCCTTAGGTAAACAACTTTATGAACACATCAGTGAGATTTGTTATTACGATGGGCATCATGGGCTCATGCTACAAAAGACAACAAATACTCGAGATTTATCTAGGAACATAGAAAATGCATTAAAATGAGATTTATGCTATTGACAACCAAACATGGTTTCGTTAGAACATTTGTGAAGGAAAGAATCTGTTTCAGTGACTTAACTACTACAAATAGAATAAAAATTTTATAGAACAAAAGATGATCCTTACCACTTGAATGACAAACTCCGAGCACAGAGAATGGACAACAAGGACATGCTAAGATTATGGAGTGTAGGGCAACGACAAGGCCTTCATGGGAACCTCATTTGTGGATGCACCATAGGCCTTTTCCTTTAATTCTTCAAGAAGTCGTTTGGCTTCTTTGAGCTCATCTTCTTCACTTGGTCCACGTCTTTCCCAGATGTCAATTACTCACAGCTGGAATTCCATTGCAAAGGTATAGCTACAATACCCAGAAAATGGATTACAGACCATATTTAGTTACATTAACATCCTAATTTTATATAATCCAAGGCAAAGTTATATTGCATCTTGGGGATTATAAGCTTGTTCCGTGAGACATGTAAACATGATATATACTTGCAGTTGTACATCAATGCTTGCTTCTCAAGTTCCTGAGATGCCTAAGAATAAGTGCTACGAAAGTCTTGCATGAACATTTATGTTTAGCACATTAGTTTCTTCGAGAAGTAAATTACAGCTTTTGTGTTGATGTGAATAAAAGTAAGGACATGCAGGAAATAGACGTTTATTACTTACCCCAGGATCTTTCACATTTTGACCTCCTTAAAACCTAGTTGCTTGCCTGTTGGTAAAATATACATAAGCGTTATCCTTTAGCATTGCCTCAGGCTAAATTTTCATGACATGGTACTCTAATATAGACAAGGCATCTTCAGTCAGTTAAATTAGCATTATGTTGATGGAAGACAGTGGATAAACAGGTAACCAAAAATATGAATAATCTGTCTCATGGCACAATCTGGAGCACAGCTTTTCTAGGCTTGCTACATATATGTTAGCTTGAGGTGATTTCATTATATTTCGTTAAATGAAGGAGCAGTAATTAGCAGATGAGGTAACAGAAACAAGGTAACAATGAGGATAAAGAAAAAGGCAACTTTGAGCAATGATGGAAAAGGAGAGAGGGTCAAAAAGTAGTAAGAAAGCCTAGTGCCACCGAAAAGGTAGCTCCTCAACTTGATTTCCCGATAACATCCCTTAATTTACTCTAAAAATTGATATGTATGTCATTATGTAGTTTGATTTATGTGTCAATAGAAAATCACTTGAGATGTCAATTATATGAAAGAGAAGAAATCTTTTTTTGACAGTCAAGAACAAATTAAAAACCCAATGTGTAGAAGTAGAACTGCTTTTACACAACAGGCCATAACCAGGCAGACAGAGTATTGGTAATAAAGGTCTAGATAAACACTCAAATCTGCAGTAACTTCCTGTTAATACAGGCCTCAAACAACACTGCACTGAGACTACCATCATTGGGATGAGAGATTTTACTGTATAAAACCACCCAAAAGATAAGGATACAATTATATCAAACTACTAGTTCATTAGATGCAAAATTGTAAGGCAACTCCAATAATAGGGAACTGACAAAAGCAACGGACTAGGGAATAAAACCAGAAACCAAGCAAAGAACTCTTACCTTTTCTTGGCACCATATGCTTTATAAAGGTTCTGACAAGCTTCAATTGAATCTGCATGATTGGGACCAAATGAGACATCCGTAATGTCTCAACTGCAAAGACTTGTGCGGCAGACTGCAGTCTGTCTAGCTCCAAATATATTGCCCCCAGATTGTTGTAAATATATCCTACTCCAAAATGTTTGGAACCAAAGTTCTCTTTCAATCTCTCCACTGCACTCTCTAAGTAAGGAATTGCCTGTAGCACCTTACCTGTCAACAGGAGTAACCACCCTAGTCTGGCAGAAACGCTGCCCTCTGAGTGCTGTTCTTGAGATTGCTTCTCAAGGCAAATGATCTCTTTAGCAAGGAAATTGCAGTCTCAAATTCATTCATTTCTCATATTGCATGGATATCTTCTGAATATGCTTCAGCAACTTCAAGCGGGGAGTCCATTTCTTTCTTGTCAAGTAACCCACAAGCAATTTCCAAACATCTCTTGGAATCTCCAAACTTTTCCTGATTACATAATGGCTTAGCCATCAAAATAAAAATTAGCACTCGATTCTGACCATCTTTCTCTGTCTGGTTAACCACGCCCTTTACAGTATTAATAGCTTCATCAAACTTTCCCAACGCAATCTGCATGTTTGTAGCATCTACCTCTGCTCTGCACGATGCAACTCAGAACTAAGACCCCCAACTCTTCAATACTTCGTGTGATAACAAGTTCTGCTCTAGTGCCTTCTGATGCTCCTCCAACCCAATATAAATGACTCCCAAGAAGCCTCATGTGCAACCTCCACTGAGTTCTCCCCCAATTCGTTCTTATGTATCTCCAATGCCTTCAAACCATATGGCAAGGCCTCCTTTAAAATTTAAAACTGCAATATAGGCCTCAGCTAGATTCCTACATGCCACGCCAAGTTCCTTACTATCTTTCTCGAGCATGATCTCCTTTATCTCCACACATTTCCTAAGTTTCCCAAGCCCTTCCTTCCTCCTCCGCACCACTGTCTTCAACACTGGTCTAATATCTTTAACACTAACACCCTCTTCCTCTAACCTAACTAGTAAGTAGTAACATATTAGCCCTTTAAGATAATATCCCAAACTATCACTGAACTTTTTAAAGCTATAATTAACTTAACGGAACCCAATAATTGTAAAGACATGGCAACAGGTAAAGAAGGGTTTATCATCTTTATCCAATGCTTTCAAAGCTTCAATTACAGAAGAAAGCTTTTTCTTGGTCCTCACCTTCTTGGAAAAGTTTAAGCCCAACTTTTAACGAAGCCAATCCAAGCTCCTTATCATCAAATGAAGCCTCCATTTCTTTAAAAGCTCCGAGCATCTCCTCAGTGGTTTTTGCAGATTCAAAAGCCTTTTCAAGATCAGATTTTTGTTTGGCATTACTCTACCTAGAAGACAACTGAGCTGATTTCTCCACAAGGGTGTCAAGAATTCCAGATGGGTGGATCAAGCCATGGGTTTTGCTGGAGGATTTGAGGTCCTGGGCAGGCGAGAGAAGTGATACAGAAGAAGAGGAAAATTCAGAAATGTAAACTTCTATAGACAACGTGTCCATGGCGAGCAAAGCATGAGAGCAGTGAGATTGAATCTCTTTTCATGGTCAGGATCTGAGATGGAGAGGTGTGTAGAATTTAAGAGTTTCAGTTTCTGTTAAACCCTTTTAAAACCCACTTTGTTTGGACTGAGGAGGTTGGAGGGGAAGGCGAGGACAATGAAGGGAGACAACTTTTTCTGTTTATATAAATAATTTTAATGGAAGGAAGGCTAACGAAGGGAAACGAAATGTCTTTCTTTTTATGTTTTTAATTTTTGATATAAAAAATTGAGATGGATTATATTATTTAATTTATTTTTAATTTTATTTTTAAAAAATTAAATATATAAATATTTTATTTTAATTATTCATTTAATTAATAAATTTTAAAAATTTTATTTTTTGTTTTATTTTTTATTAAATTATTTAAGTAAATAAAAATATTATTTTTTTCTTCCATTTTTATTTATCTAAACAAAACTAATATTAACTTTTCTTTTCCTTCAATTCTTTGATCAAACCTAACTTCTCTTTAATATCTAATAATTTTTATGTCGTCAATGACAGAAACACAACTTATACCCTTCTTTTTTGGGTTAACATTGGTGAATATGAGGATTAAGGAAATTTTTTGCAAAGCAAATGTCATCCATGTGAGTTGACCTTGCCACGGATTTGGGTGCACCAACCATCGTCAGTTGCAAGGGCCTCCTTCAAAACTTATTCAACCCTTGAAAAACCTGAAATCTCTTGAGGCTGCTAGGACAAGTGACTGACTTGGACAACCAGACTCTCAACTTGCTAAAAATTGGACAGTTACTTACACTTGGTGCATGAAAAAACAGGAAAACCCGCAATCAACCGTGTTTAGAAATATTACCATAAAAAAAAAAAAGAAAAAAAAACTGAGCTTAGAAACGACTATAAAGCTTGTAATGGTCTATTCATACATTTTAAGATGGCTTCCAGTGTCTCATTGGACGCTGTCATCTCCTTCTACAACGAGCTGTTGCAGTTAACAGAAACTAATTTCAATGAATCTATGTACAACAAAGAATAGAGTTTCATGTCCAGCCTTTGGAAACCCATTCTAAGACATTATCTTTGATTAATTGAAACTTGGGGGCTTCAAATTTACAGTGGGAGTTTCGGGACGTGCGGTATAGATGTCATCAAAATGAAGGCTAACATCCCCTCCAGTTTCAGGATCATCACCTATGTAGGTGGTCCGAGATAACATCTGAGAATCCCTCCAATCGTGGAATTGTTGTTCTTCCGTGCTTCTCTCTGAGAAATTATCATGGTAATTGCCTGGATCAAAGTAGTTGAAATCTGGAGGCTCAAGGAAGCTTGCTTGTGGTTGCCCACCATGAGGACCAGATCTTGCCCACCAATGGCTCTTAGTAGGGTGGGCTGGATCACTTACATCATGATGTCGAAATATGCTGTCACGGAAGAATGGAGCCGAAGTAGATGCTTCAAGATGCGACTGTGATCGATTGGCATAATGATTCCCCCAGTGTTCTTCAGATCTATCTTGCTTAGGCATGAAGCTGGTTGGCAAAAAATGATCTCTAGGCTGTTGCTCGGTTTCTTCAAAAGGGATTGCTGTTGTGTCTCTCGTATGATCAGTTGCATTGTGAAGTTGAGAGGTGTAGTACCAATCAAGTAGATATGGGTGATTCTTCTGGTCTGCTTCAATTAGCCATAAAGAACCCATATGATAGCCGTTATTCTGCAGTACATCCCTTGAGAAAATGCTGATTCTATCGGCATAAGTCCTCATTGGGCTACCTCGCCACAATCTAGGAGGAGAAAATGTAAATCTAGTTCCCTGGCCTTGCAATTTTTGCTCCCTAAAAGTTCTGAGATTTGATAGGAATTGCTTCCCCTGAGCATTTGGTTCCCATGAAGGGTAGCTACTTTGGAAACTGCAGCAAGAATGAAATTATTTCGAAAGAAAATTATGAAATAGAGAGCTGAAAGCAGACTAATTGAACTACCTAGAACAAGAATGCGTTGATTCTCAAGAAAAATAGACAAAGCAAGAAGGTTCATACTAAATTGAGAATATCCAAATGCCTACAATAACTTTTTCCCTCGGCATAGACTATATCTTTAACCCATTAATATTTCAGCAGAGAAGAAAATAACCACTAAAAAGATGCATCTTTCAGTAATAGTAGATTTGCAGACAAAACTGCTGAGAGACAGTAAAGATGCAGATGTCGTTTTAGAATCAATGATGCAATGAACTTTAGAGATGATGATATGTTGTACACACAGGTAGGAGCTTTATCTAATTTATAGTATGATGGCACTAAAAACGAGGCATCTCCAAATAATGCAAATGGGGTTTATCACAGTGAATATATATGTAAGAGCTCAGTCCAATTTTCTTAATCTTGAAAATAGCAAAGAATAATGGGGTCAAATTCATTTAAAATTTGATATAATCATACCTCAAGAATGATTTCTCCATTTTCCCCTGAGAACTTCTCAGTGCACGAGGGGCATCATGTGGTGACCCATAATTGCTATTCCCATGCTTTTCGAAATCAAAAGCACTAAAACTGCCAACAGAGGCAGAATGGTAAAAAAAGGTTGTGTATCACTTGTTGACAATTTAAGTAGAAATCAATTCTCTGATATTTTATGATTAAGGAGCTAGTCCTTGAAATATAAACTAAAAAATAAATAAATAAATAAATAAAAACCCAGAACAGAGTACCTGCAAACATGACCAACACCTTCAATATCCACTGTAAAATCCGCAATGAACCCTAAGATGTCATCCACCCGCTGTGAAATATGAAAAAAATTTTGAGTTAAAATTATCACGTATGGTCCAAAAAACAAAATGACTAGAAAAAAGAAAAGAATAAAACTAACCAGAACAAAAGATTAAATGAATTACCTCTGGGACAACAAATATAAGCAAGAATGGAGTGAGGAAAATGGAAGCCATCTCCTCTAGTAACATCATTCCGGTATACTGCATCACAAAAATTAACAGGTTTACGACAATGATCACTAAAATAGATCAAGAGTATATCATGCAAAGAGCACAGCAAAGGATATAAATCATATCCATTAAGGCAAATGAAAGTTTGATTGTTAGCTAGCTCATAAAAAAGAGCCATAAAGCCCAGAGAAAGAAAATTCTTGTTCTGCTAGGAAGGTAGTTGAGACATCCCTCCTCCCAGATTCTACCATTCATCAAGCATGCAACCTAGCATAATGATAATCCAAACTTGAAAGTCAAAAATAGATTACCTGAAATATGGTTTCAAATTCTATCCTGACTGTCTCAGTAATTTCTTTACCACGCCATCTCTTTGGCATATAATGCGTATGATGCACCACCATAGACATTGCTCCTTCAGGATCAAGGACAAGAAGTTCATCTGTTATGGCAGCCCGGCTAATAGCTGTTATGGTTCCAAAGACAGCAGCATACCAGAACAGATTGCGACCAAATATCTATAGTAATTGAATAAAATGAATTAACCAAACATAAGAGTAATTATGATAAATATAAAAATAATCCAAAATTCTTAAAGCAAAGAAGAGAGACATTACATGGCCCTCTAGCAGAGATTCCTCCAGAAATGCAATGATGATCAAAATAGCAGCAAAGCCACCAGACACAAAAGAGATGAATTTTGCTATAATAGAAATAAGAGGTGAGGGGAATTGCTTTAGATAATCAGAAGCATGCACCACACTGCTGTTGATCCGGTGCTTGAATAAATGGTCAACCTGTCAAGGGAATATGTATGTAACAGAACTTGGCAACAAATAAAAGAAAAAGATAGACTGGCATTTAAATATTCAATTTAAGAGAAATTTTCCAATTTTTCTAAAATCTGCTTTTCTATTTATAAGTGATCTTTCAGAAAACATAAGAATGCAACTTCAAATATTCGATTTACACCCCAAATATCTAATAAAAATAGTTACCCAATATTTTGAAGAAATTCAGTGATGAAACCCTATTAAGCTTGCAGCAAAGCAAAAAATGAATTATGATACAAATAAGAATAATTGTGGAAAAGAGAAGTGGGGATCGTAACTATACCTCATTGAATTCCCTGAACATCCACTTTGATAAATTTGACCATCTTCGAGATGATGCTGTGCTTGGGTGGTTATAAAATTGTTCGGCATGCCTTAGGAAGAGATAAACTAGCATAAATATAACAAGAAACGGAGAAAGCAGAAGCATTGCAAGCCCAACTACCATAAGCCTCTTCTTCAATGTTCTAGGATTAGAAATGAAATCCCTTCTTAGACAGAAGTTTCTGCAAAACAATACACTCATATCAGAAAATGATCACACACTCCATAAAGGCATACATTTATATTGACATTCTTGCATACATCTGAACTTCAAATTTATCCACAAATAAGCAGAGCAGTATTCTACAACTAGACACTTCATAGCAACAGTTTAAAGCAATCGAATTTTATATTTATAATAATAATAAAATGTTTAAAGAAATTAAAATCAACAAAACTACATAAAAGTTTTCCAATGTTGGCCTAATGTTAGTTGCAAAGTACATAATATTCTGCCGACAGAATGACAGATTGCCCACTCTTGTCCACACCCAGCCCTCCAGTCCCCAAAAAGGAGGGGAAAAGAAAGGAAGAAACATATAAGATCAAGACATAAAAACATTTAAAATCCCATAGGGATTTATAATTTTTTGTAGGCATGAATCAACATTACATTCCCTTAAAACTAAACACAAGGCAATAAAACATTATCCAGAGTGCAGCTTTTCAGCACAAAATTCCAACATTATCAAGAGTGCAGGACTCTCAAAGGCAGACTATAATTTTTTCATTAATTTGCCAAAAAGAATTGTATAGATCAATTTTCTTTGTTGAGAGCACTTCCAAATTGTCTAAGACACCGCTGAAGTTGATAAACACATCACCATGTTTTTATCAAGGACTTAAGAACTAAATTTGTTAATACTCCTAGAATGGAGGCAAACTACACACTGAAATCACGGATGCAACTGGTGAGGTTATGCTGTTAAACCAATAAATATCAATCAGAAGTAACCTACTTATTATCAGATGTTTGCATGTAAAATTCATACCTATCAAACATGCTCTGTAATATACACCAATTTAAGGTCCATTCAAGGGTCTTTGTCAGTATTAGGTGATGCTGTCTTCCATTTGGGGCATATTTGACAGTTGGACCAGCACCAGGCACCCATTGTGAGATAGGAAAAGCAAGCACTCCTTTGTTAATCATTCCAATTAAGTAGTTCTCCTTCCGCATCAATCTCATAACCACATCATGAGTAGAAAGATCCTTAACCACACAGAGTTGTTGCGAACTTTGTAGCTGAACAACCTTTTCAAGAATTGTTGCCCATGGCATGGTTTGAATTTCATTGTCAGTAACATGAAGACTGCAAACACCAAAAAAATCTTACATAAGATTCCATAACAAGAAAAAGGCTTCGCTTATTGCAAAAAGAAGGCTTTGAACACAGTTTTAGTCTAATCACATTCATACTACCTGTTGTAGAAAAAGTGACGGATTCCTAGTGTCTCCTTTAATTGAGCAAAAAACCTCAAGAAACAGAATATCCAATAAATGGAAAGTAGCCCCAAATATCCAACAATGATGGACTTTGAAAGTGTTAAAGGAGTTAATGGATGCCGATGAAGTGCTTCTTTAGCAAGATCACATGGCTTAATGCCAGATTCAACCGCATCCATCCCACACTTTGCATTACGTAAACCATTCCAATCAACAAGTAATAAGAAAAATCCAGAGAAAAATATGGTAAATCCCAAGCTCAGCAGCTCAACTATCCACTTGATAATTATGCACCAAAGTCCTTTCTCACAATAGTAGCTGTAGAGCCTTTCAAAGAAGAGGTCTAGGTCAGCAATTGGTTCCACATTCAAGCTCTCACCATTAAGGAGCCCCGAAGGGCTCTCACTGCCGGGACTTGGTACCCTTCTATAGTCTGACAATTCAATCTCAGGAGCCTCATTGCTAAGCAAGCCAGTCTCCAAGGAAGATTCACCAGGCCATGTCCATTTCAATCTGCCAAGAACATTCCCAGCCTTTTGCCCCCTGAACATCATTCACCAATACTGACAGTTGACCAAAACATCCAGTCCATTCCCCAAAATGCATAAATTTTTATGCCTAATGTCTGCAAAGAAAAAGAAATTCAGACCAACCTTCAAGCATGGATGAACTGCTAAATTAGAGACAAATGTAAAGAAAAAAATCAAAGCAATACACCATAAACAGGCATCATAACTAGAGATTAAGCTGAAATAAACATACAGTTTTAGAAATAGAAGAAGTACAAAATTCTTCCAAAAAGTTCACTAATGACATTGAATTCAAATATCTACGAAACATAAGCTGAAGAAAGCTGTAATCGTTTACTTCACTAAACAGTAGGAAACAAGCAACAAGAGCAGCAATGACCACAATGTGGGGGTTCACAGATGCTTCAACACGATCAATGGACCCTGTAGACAAACCATAAATACATATATCTCTACATGCATCAAAAGCATTGACAAAAACTTCAAACCAAGCTAAAAACTTGTGCACAAAATCTGACAGACAACAAGGAAACAAAATTAAACAGAAACAAAAGTACCTAGTGGTTAACATTAAACATCGAAGCCTTGTTCTAATCAAACATCACCATGACCATAATCAAGATCATTACAAACTTCATGAAAGTTAATACCAGCAGGCACCGCAGGAAAAGGAACTAACTTCGGTGAATTAGAAGTCAACCCAAATCCTCAATATAATTACAAATACAGTTAAACCCCTTCAAACCAAGCCACCGCCTGAAATTCATTAATTAAACATTGAAAGAAAATACTGAAAAAAACAAAGAATCTAAGGTTACCCCATGTAATCTCAAAGATAAAAATTTTACCTGTGACCCAGCAACGAACAGCACCGAGAAAGCCTGAAGCAATCGAAAGATGGCTAAAATCAGAAACTTCGATAGATGCCCAGGAAGATTTTCGCAAAGAAACAATCGAAAATCAAACAAACAGGGGATAAAAACCTGAAAATTAAAGATGGGTGAAGACGAATTAGATGTAAGAATGATTAAAGATGGAAACTTTAGTTTGTGAAGGAGCTGAAATTCGAAGGGGGAAGAAAGAGGGAGGGAGGAGGGGAGAGGATTCTTTTTGCGTGGACGAAAATATAGAATTTGTGGGTTGTTTACAATGTGTTATACTCCAATTAACAATGGAATTGGGTTTCTCTACTCTTCTTCTTCCCTTAAGCATAATTTATTTCTTTTTTTATTCTATTATTTTGTTTACTTAATTTTTAGGTAAAGTTCACTTTTCCTCCTCAATAGTTTAAGGAGAGTGAGCTTTGTCCCTATAATAAAAAATATATGCATTTAGCTCCCTTTTGATTCATTCTACCAACCACAAGGGTATTTTAGCTAAAATATTAACATATTAAGCACTTATATTTCATTCAGATTATTGTGTAATCCAAATACTAAAATTACTAAGGTACTTTAATAAATTAACATAAAAAAATATTTATTAAAAATATTTTAGTAATTTCATTATTTTACAATTTGAATTGTACTTTTTTATGCTAGAAAAACACATTTTTGTGAGCATATTTGGGGCTAAGTGCATGTTTTTAAGAGCCATTGTTGTTTTTCCAAAATGAAAACATCTCCATGGGTCCTGGGCCAAAAACGCAAACCAGAAAGGGTTATATGCATTTTTTTTGCAATTGAAGAGGTAAAGAGCACCTGTTTCAAAACGGATGTGAGTAAAGGCAATTTTTCCCCTTTTTACATTTTTTTTATAAATAATGGTGAATAGTACCTAACTGAAAAGAGGAATTTCTTCTCGGTTAAACAACCGAATGGATATGGGGCTGTTGGAGACTCTAACTTATTGGGCTTAATTTTGTAAATTGGGTTTATCCACATTTCAGCCCAGTAAATCATAGTTGGGCCAACGCTTATAATAGGAGCTATGCTCATGGCCATACAAACGCTTTAAAGTCACATATGTATACGATAAAATATATATATATATATATATGAACAAATTGTCATGGGCAGGCTTGAAACCAATGTTTTCAAAACCGAATTGGTTATTGAACCGTTTTTAGGTTCGATTTTCGGTTTGATCGGTTCAACCGATTGAACAGATGAACCGATCGGTTCAAACAATAAGGAAGGTTTGATGAGAGGAGCAAGCTATAGGCATGGATTTTTTTATTTGGTGTTGATAATTTTGTAATTTTGTTAAAGTTAAA
>BPVZ01000001.1:4642018-4668645 GCA_020521535.1 Rubroshorea leprosula | reverse complement strand
ATTTTTATTTTTAATATAAATTTATAATAAAAAAATATATTTAATACATTTTTAACCTGTACTTTTACAAATTCATTATGAAATTATCGACATAGAGAAAGTTAATGCTAATGGGTTGGGCTATGGCCCGAAAGGTATGTACAAAGTAGGCCTAGGCACTGTTCAATTTTGGTTTAATTGAAATCAAATTTTCAACTATCTTTTTTTTTTTACCAATCGAAATTGAACCAAATTCTTCATGGATTTTTTGGTTTGATAACCAAAATAATTGGTTTCAATATTTTGGTCATCAGTGATAACCAAATCAACATTGATGCCTATTTCAAGTTTAATAAAGAATATATTTAATCAAAATTTGAAATTTTTAAGAAATATAAATATAAAAAAGCAAAAAAAAAGAAAAAAGAATAAATGAGTGTAAAATATAAAAATTGAGTTTTTTTTTTACTTTGAAATACATTTTAAATTTAAATACTAAATTATCATAAAATTTATAAAATAAAACTTGAAAATGAAATTAAATAAGATGGTTTTTATATTTATTTATAATATTTATTAATATAAAATTTTATTTTCAGTTATATATTCAGTTTTAGATTTTCAACTCTCTAACCATTAACATACCAAATTTTTTTAGTTATATCTAACCATTCCATTAATTTTTTTTTTAACAATTTTCAATTACCCATTTAGTTAACAGACCGCTTGCCCAACCCTAATAGAAAGCACCATGTCTGGATATAACCCAACTCTTCAACATCAATTCCATTCCTAGGCCATAATGAATTTCCTTAAATTATGATAATTAAGGTTTTCAATCTCATATCGTACTAATTGATAATATCGATACATACCACATTTGGCATATAAAATTTGTACACTACATGACATCATACTTGTATACCAACCAAAAAAAGGTGTATTGGGCAGTATGTTAATTTTAACCGGTACAAATTTGTAAGCCAATTTCACATAAAAAAAAAAAAAAAAAGGTGAATAATAGGAAGAAGGCTGTGAGTCTGTGGCTGGCACTGGTTTAATCGAATTTGCAATAAGAGAGGAGAAGAAAGTTGAGAAACACTGTAATTTATAGTTTAATTTGAAAAAAGAAGAAAAAGAAGAAGCAGAAGAAAGTTGAGGTAGACTGTAATCTTTAGTTTCAAACTTTCAATTTCAAAGTCGGGTGATTCAGTACTTGGGAGAAGGAGTCAAGGATGAGAGAGAAGGCATGTAATTTTTTGAATTACTTTTTTTTTTATTAATGCGAAATATTTAAAAATTACATTAATTTTAATTAATTTAAAATTAAATTACGTCAAATGTCACGAGAATCTTAGTATTTTTTTTTTCACTTACTAAATTTAAATTTAAAATTTTATTTAAACAAAATTGAAATGCTTCCAATCCTAATAGCCTATTGTTCCCATTTTCTGAATTGTTGTTGAATGATATATTGAGACATGGCATAGGCATGGACATGGGGTTGGTGAGGGTGCGATTTAAATGAGGTATTTATTTTTTTATTTTAGCGGCATAATAAGAGAAATTTTTTTTCATTTCTTATTTCATTTAATTTATATATCATATAACTTAAATTTAAAAATTTTTATATTTAATAAAAATATAACTATTAAATTATTTAGATAATCAATAAATGAGATATTTATTAAGATACAAGATGACAATAAGCACATGGTAAGGATAAAAAAAGAGTACCCTTCCACTTTCTGAAAAATTGCATAATGATCCATGCAACTTAATCATTTTAAATTTAAATACTAACAATGAATTAATTTTTTTAAATATTGATAATATTGTGTTTTTGTCTAAAAATTTACATTATAAGATTTTTTTATGTTTAATAAATATTATTTTATAAGTTTACGATTAATTTATATAAAAATATATTTTTTTATAATGATAAATTTAAAATAGTGGACAATATAGTTTTGACATATAATATATATTGTATTAATAATAAAATTAAGGTTAAATCTCCATTTTGGTTTCTGAATTATTATACGGACCCTCAATTTGGTCCATGAACTAAAGAAACCCCTGATTTGGTCCTTAAACTATTGTACGGACCCCAATTTGGTCCCCACTGTTTATAATTTGCCCTAAGTTGGTCTTTGAACTATTGTACGGATCCCCAATTTGGTTTTTACTGTTTACAATTTCGCCTCAATTTGGTCCCTGAGCTATTATTTAACAGAATGATCAAGTTGGGGTTAAATTGGTAAACAGTAGGGACCAAATTAGACATCCGTACAATAGTTTAGAGACTAACTTGGGAGTTCATACAATAGTTTAGGGACCAACTCAGGGTTCGTACAATAGTTTAAGGACCAAATTAGGGATTTCTTTAGTTTAGGGACCAAATCGAGGGTCCGTACAATAGTTCAGGGACCAAAATAGGGGTTTAACCTAAAATTAATACACAATTTGCTACGATATCGTCAATGACGATAATACCCTTCCATGAATCTAATGCCAACCTTGTCACTCTCACTTGGCAGGCACTGGCTTGGTTTCTCTGCCTAGAGGAGTTGCGCTGACGCCGCCACCGAGAACGGTACAGCCGCCACCTGTTAACCACCACCGCCAGCCGTGAACCGCCCTCTTGAGTCTTGACCCATAAATAAACATAAAATGAAATAAAATAAAACAACACCCACTCTCTCCGACATCCTGAATCAAATCTGTTAGGTTCTTATTCTGCGACATGCGTAAGCATCCATGCTCATCTCTTTATTTAATTGAAATGCAATTTAATCTATTTCTTAATCATTGGAGTTAATTTGTTTCCGTTTTGCTTAATTATTTTTTTGTTTTTTTGGGTTTTGCAGATGGTGCCAAGATTTTTATCAGGAGACAGGAAAACTGCAGAAGGTTTGTCTATGGCGTTCTTTATCGGTGCCAGTTGCAGTTTTCAAAAATAGACAAGGTAGACCCAGATGCATTCAAGGAATCAAAGGATGTGGATCAAGTTTCCATGAAGCCTAAAGTTGAGAAGAAGATGGAGGAACCCACCAAGTACAGTTCCGGTGATGTAGATTTAGCCGATAGTAAGTGGAAGTTGGAGCTTGCTTGGCTCACCAAAGCTCTCGAGCCAGCTCTGCAACTCTATAAGCGGGCTATGCCCTCAGGTATGTGTATCTTTAATCATATTTCTCTAATCTAGTTTTGCTTCCTCAGTTGGATAGTTTAACTGCTTTTGAGAATCAAGATCAAGTATTTAAGCATTTATAAGCTATGTTATGTTTAGCCATTGTGGAGGTTTGCACCTTTGTATCTTGTTGCATTGGGTTTTGAAAGCTCTTAGTTAGTTTTGGAGCTGGTTATAGCAGCTGATTAATTATATGAACATAGCAGGGAATGGAATAGATAAGCTGCCGCCTAGCACTCGATCTGTATCTGAGATTATTGCAAGCATTCAGCGGAGTAAGATAGGGATAGAAGGTTGGAGCTTGAGTGATTTTACAATAGGGTTGTATCTTATTTATCTTCGGCAGGCATCTTTAAATCCATTTGAAGATGTTAAGGGAGTTCAGATTACATCGGACTCAGTTGTAAGTACCAAACCCTTTTATTGAGTAATTAAGTTAAGATCGCTTCATGTTAAGTATGTTATAAACTTATAACATAAAGCCTGATTCAGGAACTGTTTTGTGATTTAGGTCCAAGATCTCATCTATCACCTTGAATTAGCGAAAGGATGCTATAGGGATAATACAGCTGCCATTGCAAGAAACACCATGCTTCGAGAAAGCAATATTTTGAAATTTGTGAAATATTCCAGTGTGATGAGGCCTGGCTATTATATAGGAATTGATCCCCGTAAGAAACTTGTAATTTTTGCTATCCGTGGGACTCATACCGTCTATGACCTTATTACTGACATTGTAACCTCAAGTGATGGAGAAGTCACATTGGAAGGCTATTCAACTCATTTTGGCACAGCTGAAGCTGCTCGTTGGTTTCTTACACATGAGATAGGAACAATAAGAAAGTGCTTGGAGAAATATCAGGTGCTGAATTTCTTGCTCTATATTTTTGGATGGTTCATTGTTTATTTTCAGGGTCCTCCCTCTCTTGTACATGTTGTTTTCTTTGGGTTAATTTTGAATTATTATTAGTTTATTTTAATAGCAAGACTAATCCATCTACAGGGATTTAGGTTAAGGCTGGTGGGGCATTCCCTTGGAGCTGCTACAGCTTCTTTACTGGCAATAATGCTTCGAAAAAAATCACATAAGGAGCTTGGTTTTAACCCTGACATTGTTACCGCAGTCGGATACGCAACTCCCCCTTGTATGTCCAAAGAACTTGGTGAAAGTTGCTCTGATTTTGTTTCAACTGTTGTTATGCAGGTAGTTAGATCAATATGCTGACCCATCTGTTCTGTGTTTTTGAGAGACATTTGCAAAATTTTCCTTTCCTCTAAATGAAGAGGCATCTCTAAATTGTGTAGTTTTTCCTTTTTCTATCAATTTCCACGTTGTGTTACTTATGGTCTTTTTGTCTTTGATTCTTTGAAGGATGATATCGTACCTAGATTAAGTGCTGCTTCTCTAGCAAGGCTGAGGAATGAAATTCTTCAAACAGATTGGTAAGCAAGCAAAGAGTTGCTTGATAATGAACGTAATTCTACCTTTCACAATTTCATTTTTGAGATCTGATAATAAATGGAAACACAAGCATGAAGTTATTCAAGGATGAAAGGTCTAGAGATAAAGTTAGCATCAGTTTTAAGGACTAACTTTTATAATGCACTTGCATGGTGTATGATGTATCACAGTCGTTAGAAGCCACTAATCTCAAAACTCCAGTTATTTTTTATTTTTGGCATTTTTCATGATAATAAAAGCAAAACTTGCTATTACTCTTTTAGAACTTAATACATGTTTAAGATATATTTTGAATTTCCTTCTTGGCTTAACCCTCATTTAACCAATGTAATTTCAGGTCTTTCAAACTAAAATGATTGAGATATCCATGTTCTCTTGATTGCTTTTAGTTAAATAATTACTATGATCATTTTGGTGGAATGATTCTGTAATTGGTATGGCCAACATTCATTTCATCCTTTAGTCTTGATGACTTTACAAATGAATGATTATACCTAATTATTTGAGTTTGCTTATATTCTTATTAAGTGATTATCCCTCATGGAGATGGTGGAATAGTTATCTTCAGCCAATAAATGAAATTTTTTCTCTTAACATTTCCAATTGTCGCCTGTTCTATTAAAGCAGTACTTCTTTGTCCAGATTTAAAGATAATTTTGAGTTTAGTGCATAAATTTTAGATGCAAATGGGGGTTAGTGTGAATGGGAATATGAATTATGAACTTTATTCCTCTGTTTTGGTAGGATGAGTGTGGTTGAGAAGGAAGACTGGAAAAGTGTGATAGATTTGGTCACAAATGCAAAGCATGTCATGTCTTCAGTACAGGATGTGGCTTGGAAGCTCGCTGATTTTGCAAAGTTTAGAAGTAAGAAAAATTATGCTAATAACAATATCACTCATGAATTTATCAAATGTTATTAGTCTCACTCATATTTAAAATGGTTTATCAGATTGCTAGACCATCCTCTTTCTTTGACTGGTAATATTGATGTGGTAGCAGTATGAATTATACTGAACCTGTCTCATCAATCTTTTGAAATTCAGAAATGATATTAAAGTAGATTCTTCTCCTCTGTATGGTAATTGGTGTTTCTGTTGCTCTCACTTGGGAGAACTTTTAGAAGTAGCTTGCTCTTGCTAGGAGCAGATTATAATGTTGATTTCCTTGTAGCATAAATCACACTAGTGAAGTTAAACTGCTGCTTTTAGTTATACTTGTTAAGCTGCCCTTGAAAGCAGGCTGATGACGATTTTGATTATGTTTGCATTAATGACTACTTTTTATATGGTACTCATGATTAGTTTTGAGTCAGCCTTGCCTTTCCACCAAGTTGCTGAATCTTGCGTCTTCTTTCACTAATTGTTGTTTTGATGTCTCCGCAAACAGAATTTCCTGTTAGGGAGGAATCACCAGCTGCTCCCTTGGTCCCTTCGGCTTCTAGATCTGAAATAAAGGATGCCACTGTTGTTCTAAAGGAAGAAGCTGCTTGTGCAGTACCTGAGGAGTTATTTGTTCCAGGGGCTGTTTACTATCTGAAGAGGAATGTAGATGGCTACTCTGATAGTGGCAGCGGGACAGGCATTGAGTATTTCACTCTCTTGAGGAGACATCCAGGTGAACATTTCCAGAGAATACTGCTCTCGGGCAACCTAATCTCTGATCATAAATGTGATAGCCACTACTATGCACTTCGAGACGTACTTAAAGCCTTGCCCAGTTCCAATGATGAAAGCATTTTTAGATAGAAATATTATTTGATGTTTGAACATCCTTTCTGTCCTTTAAATTGTTGATGGTTGTATGTTGAGGTAGTTTTGAAGCATTTTCACTGCAGCAATTATGCTCCTGTAGTTCATGTACTCTTGCCTATAAAATTTCTTATTCTTTACTCAAACCATCCCCAAGTAATGTAGACTTGGCAACATGTACATGTATTCCTTGATCTCTCGATTGAAAATTTTAGTATTCTCTTACAACTATCTATGCCGAGATTAGAGAATTTGTTAGAAATCACTTCCTCATGGCCTTTTCGTACCAACCCTTGGTTATTCACTTCAACCTTATCCCATGATTTTTTTTCCTTAGTTGGCACTGTGGACACCATTAGAATTAGAGGTGCTAATATCTGCTAGCCTCCAACCCCACCTATATCCATATTCACACTCCTTAATTTCCTCTTCCTTTAAGCACAAGTGTTGCTTTTTCTGGAACTCCACCAAGCGGCTTGATGGCCGCACGTCTCATTGAGGACAGTGAGTTGTTCATCAAATTTGGAGATTGAATTCTACTTGTTGACTTCTAACAATACTAATCCACTAACTATTGTCCTTATCAAAAAAAAAAAAAAAAAAAAAGTGTTGCCTTTTCTGCTGTCCTGGAAGTTCAGATATTCTTCCAGAAATACCATTCTTGTATTTACCTCCTCCAAGATCAAGGCTGTCCTAGAAATTTCTTTATATTTTAAGCTGTCCAACACATAATTTCTTGCTTTAATATTAATAATTTGGCTTCCCAACACCACCTACCTTAAAATAAGGGTTGGATGAAGAATAAATGGTGGTGATATTAAATTGCCACCCCTATGCCACCCTATAATTCTATATATAGCATCATAGGTAAGGTAAGAAATTAATCAAGGTTACTGTTAGAAAATTTTTGTTTTATCAACACATTTTCCGCAATGTACTTTTCTTAAACATCTATGATCTGCCAAACATAAAACAAACCACAGGCTTTTTTTTTTTCTTAAAAAAAAAAAAACCCTTCAACTAAGAGTATAAACATTTTATCACCAAATAAATGGCTAATGGGTTTTTTTTTTTCTTTTAAAAAAATATATCAGAGATTTAAGGACGAAATTTCAATAATGACATTACAGGAGCATTCTTTTCTTTTAATTTAGCATTTAGTATCTTTAAATTAATTTATATGTATTTTAAAATTAATTTTTCTTCTCACATTTGATTAAAAGTAAATCATTTGCGCCGTGTCGCCGCCTGTTAAAGTTCTTTAGCAAGTATTAATTAAGAACTTAGAATTGAACTTTCGCGAAACGAAAGAATGTATTATTTGTTGGTTGTGCACTTGTGCGGTAAAAAGAGATAAAATTTTCTAAAATCCCCACTTTCCGTAGCCTTTAGGACGGTGGTCCATGGGTATATTGACTTTTATATATATTTGTTTTTAAAGTAATGATTAATGTATTTTTTAATTTAATATATTTATTAACATTTATTAATTTAATCATTAAATTTTATAAATAAAATTTTTTATTTTAAATTTAAATTTAAAAATAATAATTTTTAAATAAATAATTATAAAATATATTTAATGAAAAAAATATACCAATAATTTTCTTTTTTGAAATCCTTCCTTCGTAAAAGGAGGGGTTCAAGTTCTAAAATTTGGTTGTCTGTCACGTAAATATTACTGTGGTTTGGATGGACAGAAAATTCTTCTCAATGCTTCTCCATAAGCATTTTGGAAGTGCATTTTCTAATATTTGTAGAGCAAATGCTGTACTTGACTGCATTTTCTAATGAAAAGCTACAAAAAAAGTCCCCAAAAATGCCAGACAGAGAGTAAAGAGTTGTGTCATTTCAAAAGAAAAAGTCAGGGGGAAACAGGCTAAGGTAACCATCCATACATATTCAAATCACCAACATGATTGCACTTTTGGACACATTGCCAACCTAATGTAAGAATCCTTACCAAAGTAATGTATTATCTTTAGATAATTAATGCAGGAAAAACCTAGTTAATCAACAATCTGTTCAATGTCGGAAGAAAGTATGTGTCCTCCCTAAAGAAAAAGATGATTCAGCAGTGCTGGACAGATAATCAAACAACATTAAGATACTTAAAACTACTAGGTTGAATTCTGGTGATGGAGTATCATATTCGTACCATCAAGATACCATAAGTAGGTAATTTCTTGTAAATTCTGAACAAGTAGATATTACAAATGAAAAACAAAAAAAATTAACGATAGTTTATTTGGGATTTATTTGGGATTTTGTGGTGAGTTTATAATTATTACTTCCATTATATGAAGAGTCAAGCACAAAAAGAATCTATCAACATCATAGGTTAAAGACAAAACAACAGTTGTAGGGCCAAATTATCTCAATGTTTATTACACTACAATTCAAATACGTTGCTTTCTTGGTCAAAAGAAACCTCTTCCAAGTAAGTTAATTTCGTGTCTTAATCTTAACTTGAATGTCTTAATTTTAGCTTCTCCGGGTTGTCTCTACCAATGTTTAATTTAATTAACTTAATTTCTTAATAATTAGCTATAATAAAAGGGGAAAAAAAATTAAATCAGTTCCTTGAAGACCCATCTCATTTTTTCTTCTGTTAATGATCCTCGTGAAATGACACTCTTTTTGTCCTTAACCATTGAAGCTCCATTGATGATTCTAAGCAGTCCTTATATTGTGGTTTAGACTTTGAAAATGTGCTCCCTATTCAAAGTACAATCACAACTTTAATACAAACAAGAATGACTTAACCCCCTTAATTTTGATTCCAATTTAAGTACAAAATTATTTATAAAAACACACACTTGCTGTTGCAGCTTAATTTTCTAATTATTTGTTTATCAACATATCATCAAGCAACAAAAGCTTTTGTCGTTACTCATGATCAATGTTTGGGATCGAAATCGATGTCTGAACATCTAAGTAGAAAAAGAAATCACAACACACGAGTTACGCTAAAATAATAAAATGAAAACCCTAGTACGAACCTAGCTATAATTTACTATTAATCCATAGTTTAGGTGTTTTGATTACGTTATTTTTTGAGGTAGTTTGGTTACGTTGTTAATTAGATATATTTTTAACCATATGTTTTTGTTATTTATTTCAACAACTTAATTAAAAACCATTTAATTAATTAATTAACTATTATATATATTTGTATATTGTCTACTTGTGAGTAAGAAAATAAAATTTAATAACCCAGATAATTAAGTTTTGTTCTAGTTTGAGAACAAATTAAACTTGGAATGATAAGTAATCCTAGATTTATGGCAAAATCTAGATGTGCACGTGCAATGGCCCCATATGTAACCAAGATGTCGGCTTGACTGGTCTTAACAAGGATGTAACCCGACCAAAAATATAAACATATGGATGATCCTTCCTTAATTCTTTGAAAATTGTTATAAAGAAAGTAAGAAACGATGTCGCCATGAAAGTGAATGTGTTCTTTAGACGGTTTTCCCGTGAAAATGATGCTTTGAAAGGAATTGGGGCCTCAGTTTGACTGAAAATTAAGGTGTAGGTTTCTTTCTAGGAGCCATTGAATATATTTACAAAAGCGCTCATGAATCATGATCACAACAATTTCAAGGTCAATATAATGCATGAGATTGGTAATATTTGTTGGAATTTTTATTTTTTTAAAGAAAGAACATTTGATAATCTTTACCATTTGATGAGATCATAGAGCATATGGATTCTCACCATATATAATTAAGACTATTTTTTTATGGTTATAACATAATAATAACACTATTGATTAAGAAATTAAGCTAAATATATATTGAATTGATAAAAATATGTCATTAAACTACTTCAGATGGTGGACTGAAACAACCACATGGGTCCTCGGAATCAACTCTTCTTGTAAAAGAGAGTATTGATAAAATTTGAGAAGCACGAGCCTCGATGAGAAAGGGAACACTGTAGCTACCCTCCGAGATGAGTTCAGCTTGAGGAAGAAGGGCTTTGCCCCTAGTTGGAAGCTTGGAAACAACTTACTCCTCCGATATTTGCAAGTGAAGCCATTATTATTGATTATCTTAATTTAAGTTAAACATAGATTAGCTAGTATTTTTTTAAATAATGAGAATAATGAGAAGTTTAAAAAAGAATATGAAAATTGGATTATGTGTTTTGTCTTATTATAACCTTCTCCATTTTTAAAGCAAATTACAGGAGTATATAGTTAGTCATTATTGATATAATTAATTTCTTTGTTGTCCAAACTTCTAAGTTATTGCAACCATTACGTTATTGAAATTTCTTAGTATATTACAACGATTCAAGGAAAAAGATTTAGAGGCCGTTTCGCTAAGCATTTTTTGAAGTTGCTAATATGTAAATTTTTATCTTTTAAGTCTGAAAAAAATTTTAGAGAGGAAAATGTGACTATGGATGAGAGAGATGGAATCTTGAGGTAGGTGATGGCTGGGTGTGCCAAGGGTTGTTTGAGGGTAGCGTGGGGATCGTGAGGGTCGAAGGATGATGACTAAGTGGTGGATGTGGGGTGTGGGGTGCAGCATTTCAATGAGAGGCAGGGGAGGGGTCAATTGAAGGCAATCTAGCTATGCAAGGAGAAGATTCTCCTTCTTCTTTTTTTTTTAATATTTATTTAACTAAAAAAATTTATATTAATGGGAGTAGTACTTTATTCCAAACCATGTCTTAATATATTAACACAATTTCACATAAAAATTTAACAATAATATTAGTTAACTGTGATCTTTTATGACTGACATTTTATTTTTTAAAATGTTTTTCAACCATCACAAATCACAATAATCCTCAAGGATAATCCTTAAGGAGGAGAAGATGTTGAATAAGCAGTAGAGTTGAGGTGCAAGATTTTGGCGAGAGGTAAAGTGGGGATCCGTTGAAGGCAAAGTTGTTTTCTTTGTTTCTTTGTCTTGTTTTGGTGTAGGATAATTGGCCACTTTATGTATTAGACACCCAATAGAGACTCAGTCTTTGTGGGTGGATAAACACTAGACACCCAATAGAGACTCAGTCTTTGTGGGTGGATAAACACTTACTCATCAAAATTCAATTCCTTCCAAAGACTACTATATGGGATAACTTCTTATTATATGTAATTAATTAATCTTACGTAACTAATATTCCTTCCAATCCAACCACAATTAAATTATGAAAAAAAGTAAGATGTAAATAAATAAAAATTATTATGATAAAAAACAATATGGCAAATTTTTTTTCTTTTGACCATTATTTTGTAGTAATTTCTGCTAAGTGTGGTTCTTAAATTAAATAACAAATAACATTAGATAAAATTTCTTAAGATATATCTTACTAGTGAAGATTTAAAATTTTTATATTAAAAATTTTAATTTTAAATTAAAAAAAATTAAAAATGAAAGAGTAATTTTTTATTATATAAATTATAATCTGACATATTAAAAAAAAGTAATGTTAGATTAAAAAAAACTAAATAAAAAATTAGAGTAATTAATATTATTCAAATGTTTATAAAAAATATATATATATTATTCAAATGAAACCCAAAGTCGAAGGCATGACCCTTGACTTATCGTTTTTTGGTGGTGATGACGTGGGTATGGCACCTGTGGGACCCGCATGTGGCGAATAATAATAGTGCTCCACTCGTGCGGACGGTCCACGTCGACGTCAACCAAACTCCCGCTTTTTCTATTACGCACGTGCACCGCAATTCCTAATAATTCCAAGTTTCCGACGGCTACTTTTTTTTTTTGCTTTTGTGTTTTATTTATTTATTTATTTTTTATAAAAAAGTGCTTTGCTGTTTAAATTATATAATTTAAATTATTAAATAAAAAATAAATTTTTTAATATTATGAATCATTTTTATATTTAATAATTTTTATTTTACAATTTAAATTATAAAATAAAACACTTTATTTTTAACCTTTTTACATTAATTTTACTTTTGTTTCGATTTGTGCCACTTATTTGTAATAAAATAAATAAATTTTTCAATGCATTATGAATAAGGAGAAAAAAAAATAATGAAGCCTCGCTGTGGATCATTTTCAATTTCCAATCAAATTAATTAATAGTATATAATTAGTGAATTACTCTAATTAAATTTTAGAATATGCAAGTATATAGATCAAACTTTAAAAAGGAGAAATTAAAAACAAAAAACCTTTCTTTTTGTTAGGTTAGAATTTGTAGCATTTTGTCCTCTTGTGGTTATAGATCTTTAGGGGGAAAGGCATGCTTCATAAATATTCCATTAATTTCAAATTAAGGTGGTAGAAAACTAGCAATAACAATGACAAATAATTGGTTTACAACAGCACATTTCAATAAAAGTAAATTAATTTAGTAATAATTTATTTTAAACAAAAATAAAAAATAAAAAATTTAAATTAC
Source organism: Rubroshorea leprosula (assembly GCA_020521535.1). Taxonomy (NCBI): domain Eukaryota; kingdom Viridiplantae; phylum Streptophyta; class Magnoliopsida; order Malvales; family Dipterocarpaceae; genus Rubroshorea; species Rubroshorea leprosula. The sequence continues at coordinate 4,655,871 of BPVZ01000001.1, read as the reverse complement.
ATGACATTAAAAAAATAACCCTCATTGTTGTAGTAGTTATGTACAGATACATCATATATCATATCTTGTGTAACACATTTAAATGTGAAAAAAAAAAAGGAAGAAAAAAAAGAGTGATAACTTTGATGAAATTGCATGATTGTTGCCAGGTGTTGATGTTGTTGGGTCTAATTCTGTCAGTTAAGATGCTCTCTTTGCTTCTCTTAATTATCAAACTCATGAACTCAAATTCGTACGGAATGTATATGAAACATGCCTTGCACTTGGAATAATTATTGTTGTTATAATTAATTTTTCAATAAGAAATACAAATTCATAATTTATTTCTCTGAAGATAAGCTAGCTAGCCAAATGTAGATGGGATTCACAGATGTTTCAACTGCTCACCATTCTGATTCATATGATTGGAAGGAAATATCAAAAAAATAAAATGATAAGAGATATATAATATTATAAATTGAAAACTCTTTCAATTCTTGGAACAGGTACAGAAATTTAACATGTTTTTGGGCTAAATTTAAGTGGTTTCAAGAGATTAGGTTTACTTTATTAACAATAGTTGGTTTATATACTTATATATAATTTCTAATAGTACTAATTTTTTAATATAAGATAAGGTGTTACAAAAAAAATTATCTTCGTTATATAACTCATCACTAAATTAAAATAAATAAATAAATAAAACAAGAAGAGGGGGAGACTGCATGCTATGAAGGGCATGTGACCACATGTTCTCAAGAACTTATTGGAAAATCTGCAGGTGAATATAAATTAATTTGTGGTTGGTTACCTAGTTTATATAAATTAAACATTTAAACTCTCATCATTAATCAAATGATTAGTGTAGAGGATTCTAATTATAATTATCTTAGGATGATTTGATTAGAATTTGGAGTGCCATGTAGAGGGGATCCACTTTCATCATGTGAAAGCACGCTGCTAACATCAAAGCGAAAGGAAAATGCCTAGTAATCAAAGGAATAATACATTTTTAGAGTATGTTTTTTTCGAATTTGTATAAGTCTTTTTTTTTTTTTGGTACAATTTTTATAAATCTTGAAGTGAGAGATTTTTTTTATTTTTTTTATAACGGAATTAAGGATAAAAGGAACATATTGTCGAAAAAAAGAAAAGAAAAAGAGAGCAAGAAAAAGGAACATGAAATTTGAATATACTGTTAAAATGAACATATAATATGCGATCAAGAAAGGAACATTGAAAAATTGAACATCGGACTCCTCTGTTTTCTACTAAAAAATATCTATTAAGGAAATTTGATGACATTTTTCCTAAGAATTAAATGGATATAAATCTGTTGAGATTCGATTTGAATAATGTGAAAAATGTAGATATACATTCAAATCCTGATCATCATTTAAATATAAAAAATTTTAACAAGTCATAGTTACCATGTTTAGAGTATGTTTTATTTTAAAAAAATGGATGAAAGAGAAAGAAAAAGTTGTATCCAATCAAATGTTGACATTGGGCTAAAGTTTTAATTTGATTCGATAAGAGATTTGTCTTCACCTCCCCTTTTTCTATATGGTTTTCCTCAAAACAACCACACCCTTAGAAGTTGGAAGGGGAGGAGATTATATATTCTTTTCAATTTGTTTTCCTTAAATTTTAAGTTGACTATTATTTTGAGATAGTAGGAGCAATTATATGTTGTTAATATTAATATATGTACAACATTTATTGTGCTCCTTAATTACATGCGTAAGCTATATAGTTCGTGCTACTTTTGAAATTAGTTGAACCCCTCTCCACATTATTGTCTAAATCCTCATTAATGAATCAATAAACTAAAACATGCCTTCTTGTCTCCTTTTTCATGCCTTGAGTGGCCAACAAGTACAAATGAGTTCAAATCCATTGCCAAATGGTGCTGCCAACTAGACCAATGCCATGCACACAAAACCCCTCTTTATATGTCTCTCTGTGTCCCCTCCATTAGTGTCATATGAAGCTTAGAGTAGCCTTATCACCATCCCAATATCCTATTATTATAGTAATTAATTGGTCCTTTGCTCATTCTCATTGTTATGAGCTAGATTAAGGACAGTTTGATTTTCTTATAGCCCGCCATATAGACCCGCCATTTTTTCTCAATGCAAAGTAGATCATGTTGAAAGGAGATAAGTAAAATAGTTTTGTTGATGAATTTCTAATTACTCTCAAGTAATTTGAACTTTATCGGTTTTTTATTAGAAGGAAAATGAATGGTACGTAAATACTCAATACAACACATTTTTTTGACACTCATCCCAATTCAACTATTAAAATATAATACAAGTACAACTGATTCAATTGATTTTTACATCTTGCATGCATAATTGTATTTTTAAGTTTGTCTATCTTTAATTTTATATTAAAAAAATAATTTTTTAATGAATGTACTATACAGCATATTAAACTGAAATAGTTGCCAATTAGTATTCTTGATCAAAATGGAAGTATGAATTTAGCATGTGCAAGTTATTTTAACCTGCTTTTTTTACTACAATTTGGTGTTTAGCAATCTATTTAATCAATACCTTTGCTAATTTGATGATGGTATTTTATAATCCGATGCAGTTTCTAAATTGTTAAATACATTTTCATCCTCTACTAGATAGAAAAAGCCTCACATTTACGGAGTATCCCCTAATTCAATGACTACCCAAAACATTTCAATTAAGATTTGTTTATACTAAAATTTCTGTTAAGATTAATGCATAAAAAGGGTAGAAATAGATGTTAGAAGGGGTGGGGCGGCAGGGGGTGTATCAAGTTGGGATGTTATTATTAAAGGCTGGAAGTGGGGCCTAAGCTGCACAATTGAGCAAAGCTAGCTAGGTCGACACGTTGGTGCCTATTTGTGACAGAAGAAAGTGATTAATGATTATATATAAGATTACTTAATGATAATAAAATACCGTGCTTCTGGACAAACAGTGGCCTGCTAAGCTTAAACAAATTCCAAATGGGAGAGAAACCCCTCTCTCCTCTCTACTTGTGCAATTCCCTTAGTCCATGTTCCTATTCCAGTGTCACTATCTTTTGTTTCATTCATTTCTGGAATATATGCCTCCCTTTACTGTCTGATTATCTGTACTTCATGACTAGTTAAGACATTATCCCACCATATTGTGTCTAAACTTTACAATTCATTTGTCCTTAATCTGCATTATTAGCACAGAATCATGGGCCTTGTGCTGTTGCAAAAACAGATGTATATCCTATTTCAGAAAAATTAAGGACCACAATGTTTTTTTTTGCTTAGAGATGAATATACATTCATACTTGCTCCAATATATAAATTCAAATTTGAAACTTTTAAGTTTTAAGCACCTCAGTTGACCTCTTTAATTATCAATGCACCAAAACCTCATGCCTAATTAGAACCTCTAAGTCTACTAATTAGCTTTGCATTTGGCTAATTATATATGATACCTAGTTCAGGGGATATATGGTAGGTTAGGGAGCAGGGTCCACTATTAAGGCAAACCCCTAGAGATTGCAATCAGATATCTAGCTATGGAGGGCAACACTAATAGCAGTAGCCATAGTGATAGCTAGCCCATCTATTAAAATCTTCATAAACTTACATTAGATGCCCAAGAATCTCGTTTTTTACTACTTGCTGATCCAATGATTAAGATATGTGTGTCATTAGCAGAAAACCTTAAATCTCTGAATTAACCTCTGTTTGTTGCCTTACTTGTATATTTTAAGTAATGAAAGGGTTCAGGCACATGTGTCATGATTTTCTTCACATGTGCGGTGCAGTTAGACTAATTCAGTGAAACTGCTTGGTTTGATTGGTTCCTTATTGTTATCAAATGAATGTCCTTTTATCTGCCTCAATTCTCTCCCAAATCCCTATATATGCTTCCAAGTTACAAATGATGTCAGGAGTTGCTGTAAAATTATTGCTCAATCTCAGAGAGATATATTCAGAAAAGAAGTTGCAAGTAAATAAGTATGATTTCTATGCTGGGTGTTAGTAAAGGGATAGGAGGGGATTATTATTATTATTATTATTATTTTCTATACATCAAAGGATTAATTATTTAGTATAGTAAATATTTAAATCTTTAATCTTAATCTTAAATAAAGTTTTTAAATTACTGATTGTGAACAAGTTTTTGTTATTAAAAAAAAAAGGACATATATTTAGGAGAGTACCAGTAGTGCTCGAAACAAGATAGGCTGATAAAAAAAAAAAAAAAAATTAACTGTGCAAGTTACCAGCCAACAGGTATGGCACTTACAAGCATCTTCCTCCAACTGGTGGCCTAGAACCTGCCTATCTCCAATTAAATTGTCAAACACGCCAAGGGTTGCTGCTCCAGTGATCAAAAGAAGGCTCCGAACACATTTGTTTCCCCAAGGAAAAGAGAATGTTTAGTTCTTATTCGGAATTACATATCCAAGCTGCAGCAGAATGTATTGTCAAGTTAAATGATACAATGTTTAACTTTTATGCCTGATTAATTGCATCTAACCCACTTGCCAGCTCTACCTTTATATAAACTGACAAGTTGTTTATGGCTAAAAGAGAATTACACAATATAAGATCAACAAGAGTTTGGTGAATTAATACTAATTAAAAACTTTAGTTTGAAATCAAAATTAAGCATTCAAATTAACTCTACCGTTAGAACCTAACTTCTCTCCAATTTACCAAAAGAAAAAGAAACCATATGGGTATTAACTTTGAAATTAGACAAAGAAACAAACTTAACAATTCAAGAGAAATCTAATTAACACTTCATAACCTATTTATGCACATTTTTCTTATATTTGCAAGATTACACATGATCAATTGGGACTTAAAAAAGGATTCAAATATGAAACTTCTCGAGAGACGAGGAAGCCTATGATTCAACGATATATTCAATCTTCTTTAAGATCTCATATATAGTACATATCTAGAAGAAAACCAGAAAAATTAAAGAGTTTCAAATCGATGCAATCATCAAGCAAAGAGAGAGGGGTTTGGTAATGTTAGCTCTGTTTTGTCGTGTAAGAATATGTTAAATGGAATATATATTAGAGCGTTTAAAAATTTCAGATGAAGAATGGTTGAGGAAGAGATAGATTTTTTATATAAAAGCAGAAAAAATAATGAAATATGCAGCCCATTTAGGGGACCAACTGTCATTAAGTATTGATTATTTTATGGTGCACCTCCCTCCCCCTCTTGTGTTTATAAGCCCTTTGGAGTGCGATAATTCATTGATCAAACCCAAGAGCAAAACCCAGAAAGACAGTAAAGAAAAAACCACTAACCCAAAAGCATCAAAATGACTACTGGTTCTGGTTCTCCTTGTGGTGCCTGCAAATTCTTGAGGAGAAAATGTGTGAAGGGTTGTGTTTTTGCCCCTTATTTCTGTCATGAACAGGGAGCAACCCATTTTGCAGCCATCCATAAGGTTTTTGGCGCAAGCAATGTGTCCAAGCTGCTTGCCCATCTTCCGGTCAATGACCGCTGCGAGGCTGCCGTTACAATTGCCTATGAGGCTCAGGCTAGGCTTCAAGATCCCATTTATGGCTGTGTTTCTCATATCTTTGCTCTCCAACAACAGGTTAATATTTTGTTCTAGAAATCATTTTCCTTGAATTTGGCTATCTGTAATATACCAGAATTAAAAGTTTGAAGTTAATTACTGGATACCAGCTCGTCTAAATTCCAGTTAGTTATAACCGTTTTCCTCGATTGATTGAGCACTGTATGAACCCTAATTTGGGTTTTTTTATTGATATGAACCTAATTGACCTTTTTGTGACTCTGCAGGTTGTGAATTTACAAGCACAACTAGCCTGTCTCAAGGAACAAGCAGCTCAGAGCATTATGAGCGGTACCTCAGCCGCTGCAAACACTAATGAAAGATACTATGGCACCGGAAAGGCTCCTTCCCATCATCATCCTCAAGATCATCTTCAAAGCGTGTTTCATCAAATGGATAATTCAAGCGTGTTTAACCCCAACTTCTCCCATCATTCCTCCGAAGTTTCTTTCTCCGGTTTCATGGATCCAAACTCCTTGGGGAATTATGAGAATTCATCATCAGTTTCGGGAGATGATGCCTCTTTCTCAACATTTGGAGAGATGTCTTCTCTTGACAACATGCACAGGCAATGGAGTTTCCATGATTCCGAAGATCTTCAATCAGTGGCATTCGGGTACAATACTCAGCATTCATGAAGAGATTATCGCATTTACAATTGATGAAGACGACAATCTTGTCAAATTTTGATGAATTCATGCATGCTGCACACTTTGGAGTAGTTAACATGCACTTTTGTTGGCATAAATAAATAAATAAATAAGTTTTAGTAACCCTAGAAATTAATGTCTATACAATTTGGAAACCCTAAATCCACCCCTATTATTTGTTTTCTTTATTTACTCTAGTGTAACCTAAGATTGTCATTGTAGAATAATACTTGTGTATTGATTTTTCCAGATGAAACTGGAGAAATTTCTGGTTTTATCAAATTTTACCTGGTTTCTATAGACCTATTAAGGATCTAATTAAATTCTTAGACCTAATTTATATATTTAAAGATTTGATCTATATATAAATTAAACATTGTATCATTGTTTTTTGATAATTGCTTATACTCTGTTTGTTTGCAAGAAAAAGGTTAGGTGTGCACATGTTTGCGTAGTTTTACATCTTTATATGTATAGTTAGTTGAAGATAAGCATGCAACTTGCTTGATTACCAGACACTGTCAGTTCATTAGAGCGGAACTTTTGGGGACTAATTCAAGAGTCCATTAATTAGTTTCCTTTTCTATTTATATATATCCTAGAATGTCTCTATATCTATTAAAACTTATTTTATATATGGAAATGAATTCTTTACATGATTGTTAAATCTTAGTTATAATGACATTACATGTGACATGATTGTAATTTTTTTTAGTTTATTTTTTTACTTAACAAGATGATTTAATGTGACTGTTGTAAGGATTTTATTATATCAACGGACATTAATGTCAATAAATTGATTTCTATATTAAAAAGCCAATGATCCAATAGGCACTTGGTGTAGTGATAGAAGTTGAGGTCTCACAACTTCAGGTTTACGTGGTTAGGTTTTTCTTGATTTTCTGTGAAACTAAAAATAGAAAAAAAAACATTAAAAAGAAGATATATCTGTTTTGCAGCATGAATTTGCAGCCTAATTAACATAACAAAGGACCTTGTTTTGATTAAAATAGATTATTCTGATCCCAAGAAAATGTGATACTTGGTTCTCTAGATTAATTTGTTAGATTTTATACAAGGAAAAACCTAATAACTTCTTTCTTCATATATCTACACAGATTATGGTTTCAATCTTTCTTTTTTTTTTCTTTTTTTTTTCCCATTAACTTTTTGCTTCCCCCAAATGTTGAATTTCGATGTAATTTCCAGAAGTTACTGAACGAAATATTATTAATTAGGATCGGGCATCCTTATCAATTTTTTATTTCCACAAGTTATCGGTGGAGAAAACAGATTTTTTTATATGTATATAGCAAAATTAAAGGGTAAATTAAAATCAATTAACATTTCATTAATTTTTTATTTCCGCAAGGTATCGGTGGAGAGAATAGATTTCCTTTTTTTTTTTTTTTATGATAGGAAGAAAAGAGAATATATATGTATAGCAAAATTAAAGGGTAAATTAAAATCTATTAACATTTCATTAATTTGTACCTGATATGTAATGCAGGGTGCCATATATGGTACATTTTTGGTTGTGTCAAATCATTTGTGGAGAGGGAACTTCCAGTCAAATGAGCTAGCTGTAAAGCCTAAGCTTAAAGGCTTAAAGCTTCATTATTGCATTTGGGCAAAACTAATGAGAATTTTTTTTTTTGGGGCAAAAATTAATGAGAATTTACTCCATGCAATTACTCTTGTAAGATAAAATAAGTGTATGCGTGTGCAATGAGAGTTATTTTTTATTTTTTTATTCTTTTCAAAACGGAAAACAGAAACAAAATCAGTTTGTTGGGTTAATCGGTTCATTAACCAAACTTAAGAATTTAGGTTCAAGTAAATTAAGAGTTTTACTCGCACCGATTACTTTAAAAAAAATTTTCCCTTCCTCCAAAATTTTTTATGTTCCAAAAAAAAAAAAAAAAGAAGAAAACAGAAATAAAATTTTTAATTATTAGAGACTTTTCTCTTGTTGAGCTCGTATCATTTTAGACAATAAATTCAATTTTTATATTTAAATAGAAAACATATTGAAACTTGCTACAACATTTCTTTGATCCAACGGCTTAAAGACCCCTTTTAGAAAAAAACCAATAAATTTATATACATATATATAATGTAAGTGAAATAAAATAATATTATTATCACTTTTAAAAAAATTATATGTATTTGAGAGAAAGTGCTCTGTTAAATGTTTCATTTAATTAAGAGTTAAATATATAAAAATATAAGTTTGTATAAAATAATATTAATTGTAATAATTTAACACCAAAGTGAGGTTCTTCATTGTTCTCCATTATATATACATGCTCCAATTGTTATTATTATTTTAATCAATTAAATGCTCCAATTAGTTGATTGTAAAACTTTTTTATGAAATAAGATTGTGATTGAATTTTTTTCCCAAAACATATATAACTGATAGCCGATCATAAAATTAAAAACTGATACTAACTTTATTTTGCATGCTGTTTTTGGATTTTGGAGTCCCATAAGTCAAAGATGAATGACTATCATTCAATCTATTATTTTGATTCAGAAGAACTGAACAACAAATTTGAGTAAAAACCTAAAGAAAGTACATACATCAATAATAGAAGGCATTCTAATAATACATGTCATCGTCCTCTCTTAATGTCTGATCAAATTCAAGGGGCTTGTAAGTAAAAGTGCTTTACAAAAGTTATCAATTTTTTTTTTCCAAAGATCTTAAAAAAAAAAAAACATTTTCCAAAATAAATTATAAATAAGGATCTTAATCAGGCCCAAGAAATATAGTGGTAACCTGAGGGAGGCCCATTTCCATATATTTGCGCCAACCAGTGGTCCACTAAATGATGGTTTTGTTCCTTTTGGGTCAAAATTTTGTTTTAAAAATTTTTATGTGTAGGGATGGGGGACCGAGTTATGTCGTCTTTCATCTAGTATAATATATTGAAAAATTATTTTACAATTTTATATCAAATTATAAAATATAAAAATTTAAATAAAAAATGATCTATTAATATTAAGATCCTTCCTCAATGTGATTTTTTTTTTTTTTGAACATGAAAAATTATAAGGGGATGAAAAATTTAGAATTTTTTTAAATAGTTAATAAAAATTAAATTATCAAACAACTAAATCTAAATATTAAAATTTGAGAACGAATTACTGGATGCAAAAGTTTCAGTTCATTATTTTCTTAGTTTGAATTAACCAATTACAAAATAGTGAATTCATATTATATTTATTAAAAAAAAGCTAATTAAAAAATAAAATTTAAAACTGGGTTTTACCAAAAAAAAAAAGAAAAAGAAAAAGAAGATTCTACAATGGAGCATCACTAGAAGACAAAAGAGGGGCATATGAAGACAAAAAGATGGTCACTATCCATCCGATTCATCAAAGTGACCCGACAATTTGACGGCTGAGGAGTGAGGAGTACACGTGTGACAATATTCAACAGTCAACATTTGTTTGGTCCAACCATTTTGTTTTTTTCCCTCTTTTGTTTTCTTTACCAATTTTTTTATGTAATTAATTCCTAATCAGACATTAATTTGTATATATTTGCAATCAATTATTCGTCATCAACATTGTCGTCTCATAAAAAATTAAATTTTAAAATATATATAATTGGTGAAGGGGAAAATATATATATTCATAGAGTAAGTTCAAGGCAAAAATTAATTCCCTTGTTGGTATTTAGATCTTTGTTTAATGTAATACATATCTAGTCAAGTATAAGTTATGGTAGAAACTCAATAGATTCGCGAGTAATTACCACCTGTGTTCTTTCTTATCAAACAAAAATTTGTTAAAAAAAATAGAGAATAAACTCTTTTCACAAATCCACCAACCATAACTTCATATAATTAATTTAGTGGAGAGATTAATAACTTAATTAGAATTGTTCTAACTTGATGATTAATTAATTGCAAAAAAGCTTTTTTAATTTGAAGATAAATTAAAATAGTGACATCGATCTACAAGTTAAAATTAAAATGTTACTTTGTTATGCATACGCATACAAAAGCAAATCAAAATCAATAAAGAAATCCAATGCCCTAATTATCACCTTGATGCCATGAACTTGACCTTTTCCTCTTTTCAATTTTCATTAGTAAAGGATGGGCCTCCTACTTTTTTCTTTTTTTTTCTTTTGAACTTTTTTGCTATTGTGTACGTATATTTTAGCTGTTTTTTCTAAAGTTATAACCTCTTTCTTTACTTTACTTTCCTTCTTTTGCAGTTTCCATCTCACTTTATACATGGTATGATGTATGCTCCTTTTCCTCCAAATTAAATATTAAACAATTAACTAGACCTATAATGTAATGAAAAGGCTAATACTTTTGTAAGTTTAATTATATATAAATTTAAGTTATACTATTCAAATTTCTGTAATCTGTAGTGTATATTTTAGATAAAAATTCAAGTCATTAAACAACTCACATATGTGAATAAGTCTCATTGAGCCATTTGATGAGTAGTTAATTAATGGGTTTGGAATAATTACTTTTCTAAGTACAATTAATGGAGTCCAACATTCTGGAAAGATTAATTAATTTTGATCTTTTTTTTTTTTTTTTTTGTCTAATAGTACTGCCCAAGACAAAGGCATGGAAGTGACTGGTGCCACGCTTGACCCAATTTATTAATTATTTTAATACAAGTAATTGTACAATGGGCTCGAGTGAAGAAGTAGAAGATGATAATTTTTTGATAATTAATGTAATGATCGGCTTGACTGAGTTTGTTTATAGTCTTTGAAAAGCATTTTTTCTGCTTGTCTTTACGTTTCAACTTTGGTCCATCCATAAACCACAAGCATAAATAAGCATTCTTCATGCCATTTTGCTAACTATATATTATTATCACCTCATCTTGCAATATCAAAACTCTATTTACTTCAACATAATTTAGCACCAAACAAAGAGCTTCAGGCTCTCTACGGGGGGAAACTTTTTTCTATTATAACTTCTTTTTTTTTTCTTTTATGAATCAAAATTATATATTATGAAAAATATATTTTTAGTTTGAAGTGCACAAAAAAGTGCAATCATGACTTGTGAAACTATTGATATGGAGTGCGATTAAAATTATTGTAAAATATTATGATTATGATTAAAACTGTGATAATATTAAATTGTATTATATTGTAATTAATTATAACTGAAAGTTATTTTGTTATTTAATTATTTATTTTTTAAAAATATTACAAATAAAATATGATAAAATTTATTAATTATTAATTAAAATTTAAAAAATATTATATGATGTATAATTATTAAAATAGATAATACTTACTACTTATTAATAATTTAAGTTTTTTTGGGTTTCTTATGAAGGGTGATTTTTTTGGTTTTGCAAGAGACTAACTTATAATTAGAGAATGGGTTTTTTAAATTTTTTATGAAATTCTTAAATAAACAATAGGTTAAGTTTAAATAAAATATTATAAATTATAATATAATTGAATTAAATGAAGTTGAATTTTAATGAGTAATTTTATAATTATATAAAATATTATGTATTGTCTGTAAAACCACAACTAAAAAGTTTCAAAATGAAGTTTTTGGTTTTATATATAAAATTATTATAAATTTACTGTGACTTTCTATAGTTTTTAAAAAAGTAATTTGAAAAAAATATCAAATATATAGATCTAAAAATATTGTACTATCACAAGAAAAAATTTGCAAGCATAATTTCAAGTGCACCCATACTCTTAGTGAATTTTTTTCTTATGTTGATTTATTAAAGATACATGAGTATGTTTTGCAGCTAGAAATGAAAATAACCAGACTCATATTATACAAATTTGCATTTGTACTTTTGTTTTTTATTTCTTTTATTTTTGGTAACTAATACTATATATAGTAATTTAAGTAATAAAACAAAAAAAATTATTTTTAAATTACTATATATAGTAACATTTTTTTTAACATGTATCTTAAAATATAAGTTAAAAATATATATTAATTGTACTTTTTGCAATTAAGTTGTAATGAAAAAAAAATTAACTTTAATTTTATTGACCTTTTAATTAAAAGCATTCATATCACATTAATAATAAAAATAAAGTTAGTTTTGTCATTTTTATAAAAATTTATTGAAAAAATAATTAATGTATTCTTAAACTATGCAGTCACATACATGATTTCTTTTCTCTCTCTCTCTCAAAAATGTGGCTTTCGCTTCTTCTTCTTTTTTGGCCACAATAATGGTTATTGCATTAAATGAGGAGAATTTTGAGAAAAAGAATGATTAATCTCCTGTTGCATAACTAAACATGTTCAATAAATCGAAAGTTAGAAACCTCACCAATCGAAATAGAATGCTAGTAAAAAAGAAAGACACTTAATTATTTTGAAATTAAGCAAAAATAAATAAATAAAAAGCTATCGTAATTTTTGTTAATTAATTAATTATAACATTAATTAATTAATTAAGTACAATAATACATACACCCTATAAAATTACACAGTTCGTTAAACACTAGCGGAAATCGTCAATTTATAACGAAAATTGTCAGTTTATAATGGAAACTGTCAGTTTTAACGGTATAAATAATATAAATTGTCAATTTTAAGGGCACACGTAATGGAAACTGTCAGTTTTAATTGCACAAATAACAAAAATTATTAATGTGGAATGAAATATATAACTTTACAGAGTGTATGTATCATTTCTCATTAATTAATTATACTCATCATGTTTCACAACAACATCATCTTCTCAGTTATGTTCATATTTCCAAGTAATTAAGCTTGTTGAGATTGAATACTTTGGATTTGGAGAACCAATTAGACATGGTACATAGCCTAATTAATTGGGTTTGATAAAGTGGGGAAGCTTCACTCATCTCATTATGTATTCAATCTAGCAGACACCTTGTCTATAAATATGAAAGCAAAGGTTTGTTTAATAATTAGAAAGACTATTTATATGTTAGGTAAACCTAATTAATTAAGACATAAAACTAGACAAGTGGGTCCAAAGTATATTTCCCCTAGGTTAAGCTTGCCTCTAATCACCATCATTACACTCACAATCCCCTTATCTTCTCAGATCCCCATCAGTGACATATCATCAAAATATATAGCCAAATTTGTCATAGCTAGTGCCCCCAAAGCCTCGATTAATTACCTTCATTTGTATCAAAGCCATGTTTTTCTTTCTACTTTTATATATATATATATATATACTTCATATTTCTATATATACATGAGTTTAGACATTAGTTTTATTTGTTGGAGAACAGACCAAATAATCAACGACAATAGTCAGGGGAAATTAATCAACTTTGGTTAATTCAAAAGATTAACCTTGATAAGTAATTATCAAACTATTAATACTATATGTATAGAAGGGAACTGATTTAGAGGCCAAATATGAGACCATAAAATCTAAACCTAACTTAATCATGTGAGGTCTTCACCCAAAGCAATGGTGCTGATATTTTGAACTCCTCTTCAACCTCCTAATTTTTTATCCTCTCATCATTAATTTCCAATATATTCACTCACTAGTAATAATCCTCTATTATTTACATTCTTTTTAAGTAAGGCACAAAAAAAGGTTAAAATTTTGTTCTATTCTTTTTAAGTAAGGCATACAATAAGGTTAAATTTTTGTGAGAAATATGTAGATAATGATA
>BPVZ01000001.1:4631760-4641918 GCA_020521535.1 Rubroshorea leprosula | reverse complement strand
AGAAAGAAAATTACGTCCTACTTCACACAATTTCCCTGAATGGAAGGGAATCATTTTCTATCCCTACCATTTCCTTCAGACCAAACAGGCTTAAAATGCTTTTTCTTACTGACCTGTTGTTGCAATGCAAAAATATGGGCAACACAGCCATAGACAGGATCACGGATTCTGGCTTGAGCCTCGTAGGCGATGGTGACAACAGCCTCACAGCGATCATGAACCGGGATATGCAACAACAATTTCGAGACATTACTGGCACCAAACACCTTATGAATGGCAGCAAACCGAGCAGGACCCTGCTCTGAGCAAAAGTAAGGTGCAAAGACACAATCCGAGGCGCATTTCCTGCGAAGAAACTTGCATGCACCACAAGGAGAGCCAGTGCCGGTGCCAGAAGATGCCATGGAAAGAAGATGAAGAAGTAAGAATCTCAAAGAATTGCAAGGCGCACGGGGAGACTAGGAAATGGTGCAAAAAGAAAGAGAAAGGGGAGAGGCAGGGGATGCGTATTGGGGTCTTGAGGGGCACAAGTGGGTCTTATAAGAAGTAAGAAAGGGGGGACATGGAAGGTCCTGGTGTATGGTTTTAAAGGAACATTTATTAATGGTTTATGCAATATGGGGTTTGTATTTGCATCTAATTAGACCAAATAAATAGATTTAGATCATGGGGGTTTTTAATTGATGGGGGAAGTCAGTGTTATTTGGAATTTTTTAAAGGAGGAGGTTGATTTTTAGGTGCTTTGGTAAGTTCTAATTTCTCTTTTCCGCCGAACGCCGCACCTGGGAGCTGCTGCTGCTTGTCGGTTTGTGGCTGCTAATGTTGGATTGCCACCTGCCGGAGGAGCCTACCGACAAACAATTAAGTGAATTGGGAGATTGAAAATTGGGTGTTTGGTTCCGAACAGTTTTTTGATGTAAAAGATTCTTATATAGAAGAGGAGAATTTATGTTCCTTTTATCCCTTAAAATCATTAATGTTGGTAAAGTGTGGTTGCCAATGGGATGCAATGCTTCATTTATCAAGACAAAATAATAAGAACTTTGAAGTTGGGATCAAACCACTTTTGATTTTTGGGTAACTTTTGTTTGCAATCAAATCCATTGTGTGCTTCTACAAATTTTTGGGTTAAGGGGAGAGGAAATGATTTATTTATTTATGTTAATTGGGAGGGGACTAGGTTAGGTTGTATCACCAAGTACTTCCCACGAGCTATAAAGTTGTCACTTCACTGGCAAAGTGCAGAGCATTACAAATTAAGTTTACTGATTACGTATTAACCAAAAAAATAAATAAATAATTAAAGTTTACTGATTATGTGACCTTGTATATTGGATTATACTTGCATCTAACAAACCAAACCTGTATATCTAGTTCCTACCATAACACATGCCCTATGGTACATTTTCATTTTGGTAGAAAATTTTAATTTAATGGTTTAAGAATCTATAGCTTTTTAACTAATAATTTAAGTAATTAAGTATTAATTTTTTCATAAAAATAAGAAGTTTTAGTTTAAGTTGTGAACATCTAAGTGGGACTATAGAAAGGCAATGGGATAAGAGAAATGCCTGTTAATGTACAATAAATAATAATAATAATAATAAATCCCTACGCTTTTAAAAAAGAAATTGTGATTATTTTTATCATTGATTACTTTGTTGTACTAATCTTAAACCATGTCCAAAGACAGCTTCGACTGTATTATATTGAGGGGATTATTAATACAGGCAGCAACGCTTCCCCATTCATTGCAGCTTCCCAACCAATTTAGTTCATGCAATCTTTCAAACATCCTATTTGAATTAGTTAGTACAACCTAACTTAGCTAGTTTTTAATGTTACCCATTGTCCAAAACCCTTCTGATTTCCATCTTTTATAGTCAACCAACACATCGATAAAGTTTCCTCAAATCAGTCTGGTTGGAGACAGGGAAAGAAGGGCAACGCAATGGGGAAACCAAACCACACCATACACGAAAGGGAATGCGAAGAGGGCAGCATATATGTATTCAGAAGGGTGGAGGGTCCATCACTCTTTTAACAGAGAAAATTGGCTGTTTGTACTAGTGCTTATTCTTACCTCAGCTATGTAACCAAGTTGCATCACACTTGGCCAGTCCATCTGCCACTGTTGCACAAGAGACTTAGAATCATAGCATTTAGAAGTGCAGATATTTCTTTGCCACTTCTTCTCATCCGCATTTATTTCACAGCGTCATCCAGGCACATGGCACGCATGCAAACTCTAAGTTTCTGCACCGCATTAGCCTCCATCCTTGTATGCACTTTAATGCTAATCTATAATGAAGATTGTAACAAATTTCATGTCCAGTGTGTAACATAGGCTACTTTTCAATATGAGGACAGGGATCATTGATACACAGAATAATGAGATTGCAAGAATTTTCTGAAGAGACGAATCACCCATGTGAGCGGTTACCTAATAAGCTAGCTGGATGTCACAGCCATTTAATTGCATTGCACACAAAATATCAAAGTCGAAACACTTTTGCCATCACTTATGGACAGCACGCCGAATGTATATTGCTTAGAGCAGAAGTTCAAAAGGATAAAAGCTCTCCAAGCAAACCACAAAATGATATCTTGTCTTTTGACTTAACATTCAAAACATAACAAACTTGACCTGTCCTGATATTTACTAGGAGCGACCTTCCTCAAAATAATGAAAACAATCCACATTGCCACTCCTCATCTCTTGTGATTAAACCTCACCTTCAACAAGAACTGCATCTTGACCTGTCAAAGATCAGAGATTGACCTCATTAAAAACCAAATTTTCATGTATTACTTTCACGGATTGTGAATGTGTCAGTCTCTCATGCATACTACAAGATCTGTATACTTAGAGTCTAAATGTACGGCTTACTTGTGCTGTGTTATAGACAATGTACTCGTTATACATCAGTTCGGAAGCCTTCACATTTGATGGCACTGGTTTTCCACAAGGAACAATAACATCATCCCTCCACTTCACAAATTCGGATTCCTTGGGAACCTTTTTGCCAAGTCCTTTTGTAGAATGCTTTCCTTCTGGCGGTTTGTCCATATACTTAACAAGAATAAGATAAAGTAAGAAGAATTGAAGAAATGCCAAGTATCACATGTATTCATGATAAAAATCATTTCTTCCAAACAATGTTTTTGGACATTAAAAGCCATAGAAGAAATCAAAAAATCCATGAACTAAGCTTGCGTGTGATGGTTGGAAGAAGAAAAAGAAAAAGAGTTGCATGTTATACTAGTTTTGATACATTTGACAGGCATGATGAATGAATGTAAAATTTAAAGAAAAAACAACAATGGGCATTTCAGAAAGTCATGGGAAGTGCACTCACCTTGGCCCTTGTAAGCTCGTAAACCTCTCCTAAGGCAACTTCACTCAGAAGCATTAGGCCCACATGATTTTTCTTATCAGTGTAGCAATACTGAGCACTCTTACTGACCAAATCAGCAAAATAAATTCCCTTGCCAAACTATAATGTAGAAATGTTAAATTGTTAATCTTTCTAAAAATTAGGCAGAGATGTCACTTATGATGTAGTGAGCACATGCAATGCACACACACACACAAGCATGCACACTCACACACATGCAATTGCACACAGAGAGACAGAGAGAGAACCATATAGCCAGTAGCTGGAGCTTCAGGAGGAGCTATTCTCAGACCCTGGCTGAGTATTCCCACAAAATTTGTCAACCGAGAACCTGAACAGGAAAGTTATCAGTTTCCTATCACACTTAAAGCAAATTGCAAAGGTAAAGTGCAACTCAATGCCAAAAAAAATTTCTTCTCTGTGAACTAATTCCCACTCACCATGCCACAGAAGCATTCTGTTGCTAAGCTTTTCTCGATAGGGAGCAAACTTATCAAATTCTTCTTTTCTTTCAAGTGAAAAAACTTCTTCCAGTTCAAGAGACCAATCCTGAGGGTAACATGAAGTTAGTAAACTATTTCCTACATATTAAAACTACTTCAAAAGGAAAAATTATATATACAACAGCAGAAGAGAGGAAAAGGTAAAGCTCAACACTAGCACATAAGGTGATCTCTCAAAGCATAAGAGAACACAACTCACTGTATGAGTAGGAGCATGAGTAGTAAGAAGATATTTCTCAATCAACTGATAATCTTCACTGTCATGAGGAAGTGGAGTGATATCACAACGAAGCCTCTTATATTTGTCATCAAGGGAATCATCATTGTTAACATCAAAACCTACTAATCTTGAAGCTATTTCAATGTCCTGGAGAGCTTCCAACATTTTCACCTGCAATTGAATCACAAAAGGACTACATTATTCCTCAGAGGAAAAAAAAAGAAAGGAAAAAAGGGGTTCAATCACCAAAGTCTTGCAAAGTTCATTTACAGTTCAACTATCCATGTTCTGTGTAAAATGTATCTAGTAGAAAACATCTTTCTCTTTAATAACTGTTGTGTGTGTGTGTGTAATAGGTGCCATGGAATATCAATAAAAATAAATGGAAATGGGATCAAATGAGAATACGTGGTATCATTATACAGAAATGAGGCATGTTGACTATAAATCATTAAAGAAAAATGAAATGTGTAACCCCATGCAGACTTTTTTACCTTTGACATAAAATCATCTTCATTCCTTATGATATGAGGATGAATAGAAGGAATGACAGTAAAAAATCTATTACTGGCATCAATAATCAAGCTTTCTTTGACCGAAGGATCATATGCATTGCTGTTTAATAGATTTTGTATCTCTGTTAATGCCTCAAAACCTGGACAAGAAAAGAATAGCAGGTGATAAGGAATTAATTACCCACAAACAATTTCTACTCTGAATAATGCAATAGAAATAAACTTCATAAATATAACAGCTAACATTAGAGAACACATTACAGGGTAAAACAATAATTAACTTTTACAGCCACGCACCCTTCTGGATATTACTTTTACTCAGTTTTCCAAGAGGCATTTCTGACATGTTAATCTCAAACTCCATCATTGCAGCTCTGCACTCAAAGGGTTGGTTTTTTAGATATATAAACCATAAAAACGCACAATTACATTTTTTCTTTAATATATAGAGAGAGATAATCTGCCTCAAAGTGGGCAAGCCACTACCTGTATGTTTCTACATTAAAAAGCACTTTCATCAACTCTAATAGTGGAGGAGGAAGCCTACTGTCTGCATCACTATGCTTATTCTTTGAGACCTGTTTGCTAACTCCATAATCCTACAAATTGAAAAAATAGGAGAAATTTAACTGGTTATAGAGAGTAAATTATCACATAGGAAAATGCTTGGGTACATATAAGTAGAAGTACAACCAGAAGATGAATCTGATGACTTGATCCAATGGTGTAGACAAAGTGCACAAGCAAAATGTTGTCTTTTGTGCATTGTATCTCCATCACTTGATCAAGTCATACTAGCAGACCATAGAAGGTGTAAAATTACTAGCATTGCAGAGTAGTTGGTATCCTAAATAAAATTACAAATACAACCATGGAGAGGGAGAGAGAGAGAGAGAGAGAGAGAGAAGCAGTACAATATCCAATGGGAAGAATCTGCCAGGTTGCTTTTGGAAATTTTTCTTCTGTTCCCAGGCCTCCCATGTATTCCCCGTCTTCTCAAGAAATAAACGTTTGAATTCAGAGATTGCATCAGATTTTGACATTTCTTCCAGTTTGCTTCCACCAATTTTTTCACTACCAACTCGACCCCACTTACGGAACACATAACAATCAGAACCTTTATCATCTTGGATTATTTGGAGAATGTAGTAACTTCATAGCAGAAATGGGTATATGTTAGAATTCATTTGAAGAAATTAGACAGAAGGTAAAAGCATGAAACATCAAGTTAAAAGTGAAGGAGAAATTTCCACTGGGCATCAAATATGTAGATCAATCACAGCAAGGAAAAAAATATAGCAAATCATCAAGTTTGTAGAATAATAAAAAATTTTCTCTTTCATTTGCAAAAAAAGGGGAGCATGTATATGCTTTTTTTTTTTCTGGGGGGTGGGAAGGGGGAATGGTTTTTCTAGGGAACCAATTTGTTCTCAACAGGAACAGAAACTATCAATCAGATGGTCCTAGAGGAGTCATTTTTTTTATTCAATTTGAGTTCATTAACTGCATCACTGCAATGATACAAGATCTAAGATTTAGACACGTGAAAACATCACTGGAGTTCCATATTTCTGTGATATTCCTGTATTCCTTTTTGAAAGGGGATCAAAAAAGAGGGGATAATATGGCAGGAAAAAGGAACCCTTAATCATTCTTTGGATTTTGAAAGCAGCAAGGAACCAACCATTGATAAGTCAAACTGAAATACAACAGCAATATCTAGAGGCAAACTGATAAAGGCATTCAAAGAAACGTTCCAGAGCAGAAAAGGCCACCAGGTGAACTAAAAAGGAAATAATCTTAAAATTAAGAAGACAGGATATACAAGTCTGACCTGTTAACACCAGTTGATAAATCAGACATGTTCATGGTAGTGTTGTATATACTTCCCCCATCCTCAAGGATGTGACCTGTATCCTGCAGGCCAGAAGCTTCATGCACAGCACTTTGCCCTTTTACTTTGACAGTGACCATGCTAGAGGCTTCTCCAATGGCTTCAACTTTATACAGGTCAACTGGAAGCTTCTTCTGTTTTTTAAAACAGTCAACCAAGTAATCCTCCCTAACAATTGGTAGTTTCATCCTCCTGCCAACAGAATCATTCTAAGCAGGACTACAAATCAAGTAACAAGAAACATATAACAACCAGAAATATAACAGCAGTTTTACCTTGCCTTCCTCATCTCAGCATCATGTTCACCCAGCACCCCACTCACAACAAGGCAGTTAGTGTCTGCAATTTGATTTGTTAACTACAATACCAACTAACGTGTATCACAAGTAACAACAATTGATTCAGAGAGCAGACCAGGAGGTGCTACCTTTCTTGATCTTAGGATTAAATGTTCCACCTGCTCCCTCAATTTTACACTTCCACTCTTCCTGTACAATGAATCTCCTTGTGAATAAAACATAACTCTTCTGAAAGAAAGAACCATTAGATAATTTCAAAGAGCTACAAACATATATCAGAGAAGAAAAGAGTACACTTATACCATGGACTCCTTAGGTAATCCAGCAATAGAAACTTTTAAATCTGCCAAGCTTTCAGACTTAGAAGATTGGCAATGGCTGTTAGCGGCATGACTTGAAGAAGCATTGCTGGATGATGGTGGAGGCAGAATCCGAACAGGCTTCTTAACTTTTTGTGATTTAAACCACTGCAACAAATTGAGTCAAGATATAGTTTCAATTTTAGAATTTTAGATACATGAATATCACATGAATCTGAGTTAAATACCTTGGTAAGATATTCATTTTTTGTTTCATCTGGGACTTTCCATTTTCCTTTAAGACGTTCAGGTTCATGAGTTGAGTAAGAACACTTGCTCCATTCTGATAGGTAGCCATGGCATCGGTACAAGCCTCCAGAATAGCGAAGTGAACCAGAACACAAAGGGCATTTACCAAGCACTCCAAACATCATCCCATCCACACTAAGTAATAATTACAAAAATTTCAAATTTCAGTGTAAGCATTCTATCCTCAAAGCATGAATGAAAATATTCTTCCATCTAAATGCAATGCAGTAGTAAAAGAGACAATGTACTTTTTACCGTATAGAAAGAACAGATTCAAATATCCAGTGTTTGATAAAGTAAGGCAAGCATGCAAGAGATTAACATTCAAAAGACAGATCGAGTACAAGAATTGGTAAAATATTCAAGTCAGTTCAAAGGATAAGCACGTAAAACTTGGGTTGAAAAACATATGTGAGAAAGCTTGGGAACATTATGATTTAAACATTAGGGGGGAAAAAATAGAAAAAGGAAAAATAATCTGCCAAAAGGTTTCATAGAAAAGATTTACCAGTGATCACGCAAATCAAGTTCTGACCCTGTTGCATCTTGATTATTGGCTTCCAGCATTTCACGCAGTTCTGCTGTTGTCACATGCTTCTTCAGATCATCCTTTACAGCCCACAATGCTTTGGTTTGGGCCTCCAGTTTACGTTCTAGATCAGAATCTTTTACTTGTCCACCCACCAAGTTTGAATCTTCTTCAACCTTGGCAACTTTGGATGTCTGACCACTGCTAACATCATTTTTACGTTTGGCACCAGCCCTAGAGGTTGATTGCTGCACAACCCCTTTATCCTCTTGTCCTGCTATTCTTTTGCCTGAAAGGTGAAGGTTCATTCAAAGAGATGATCAGTTAAAACATAAAGAGAACCCCAAGAATTTCTCAGCCCACCATACCATTCTTTGCAGCAGAAGGGACCTTCTTAACCAATGCTCGTACATTTTCCTGATCAGCTGCCGAGAGGCTTTCCCATCCAGTCAACTTCTCCACTTCGGTAGAAGGAGACAAATCCATGAAACAGCTGGCATGGTGCCACACAAATCCCTTAGCTCCTTGACCTTCAGGTTTGGAAGATATACGAACCTAGCAAAATAGGAGAAATTAATACGAAGATGTTACAGGACATGATTGGCATAAACCATGTCAATATGTCTCAGTTTTGATTCTGTGTAACATATACAAGAAAAGTTTTAACTTTCATAAACATCTCATGTGATACAAACAGGAAAGTTTTCTAAACATGATGTCAATATTATTCACCCCTAAACACTCTTATTGAGATCAAAGGAAGCAAAAATTAGCTTCAATAAATAAAAGACAACTCTAAGTATCAGTAAACAATGAAAAGATGCTTATTTGAGTTTTATTTTATTTCTTTAAAATATATAACAATTATCAGCAATCGTGCATGCAGAAAAAAGTAAAAGAGAAAAAGAGTTTGCCAAGGCAGTTTGTATAGACTCTAAATTACAATAAAACCAAGCAGAAATAAAATTTCCAAAAAGCAGAAGCAGATGAAGGAAAAAAAATTAAATATTAGAATAATTCACCTCTCCTTTCAAAATCTTTTGACTGCAATGCTTGCATGTAGCACGAGAAGTTTGTGAAGATTCAATAGCGTATTGCAATGCAGTGGCAGCGTTTGTATTTGGGGGTCCACCTGGACCACCACTTTCCACATAGGTTCTAATCTTTTGCTGATCTTCCCATCGAAGCGATTCTAATCCCTCAACATCATCAACCCTACACAACAAAATGATAAAAGTCTGCTATTTTACCCATCCAAGCTAGAGAATCAAAATAAAAACTTAGAACTATACTTACGATTTTATCTGCTTCGCTTTCTTTAGTATGCAACTGGCATGATTCCACATCTAATAAAACAAAACAGACACATCAGAATTTATCCCATTTTTTGTGAAATGATGAAAAAATGTTGTTTAGACTTTAGAGGTTAGAAGTTCCAACTGTTGACAGTAAGAAAGAGAGTAAGAATCAAGAATTAAACTGCTCCATTCACAATGAAGAAAAAGCCATTCCCACAACTTAAAACATCTAAACAACTTCCAAGTCTACATTTTGGTAACCAAACAACCAAGAACAGTACTTTAACCCACGCTAAAAATCAGTTTAAATCCAATTAATTCTAAAGACCCAGAAAATGGAATCAATAAGTAGCAACAACATAACAACAGCTGCATTGAATGTAAACACTGAGAGCATAATCAACAAAGGAGGAACAAAGGAAATAGAAGTAAATGCAGTAGTGTTTGGTATGGCGAGAGTGGGAATGTACCGGCATGAAGCCGTCAAAGTGGGTGGACTGAACCATCTTGCCAAGCCTGAAGACCTCCTTGTCTATAGTGCTCTTGCAGGTTTTGCATGAGGATCGACCTGACTTGGCATACTCCGCCTTCCACGGCTTCGGCGGGTTCGCCATTACACTGCCGGAGGGAAAACAGTGGATTGAACGGCCTCACAGCGTCGGACTACTTATAGGTGAGGGTGAAGAGAAGAAAATTTTGCGGCTTTGAAGAATCTTCTACAGAGGAGTCTCTTTGAGTCGCTTCTCTTTGTCTCCCCAGTTCTCACTCACTTTACCAACCCGCTGTCATTATTCGGAGGTCCACGAATTTTTCTTTTTCATTTTTCTGTTTAATTATTGTTTTCGTGGTTCTGATTTTTTTTTTTTTCTCTTTCTGAATATTCGAATTTCTAAA
>BPVZ01000001.1:4595821-4611707 GCA_020521535.1 Rubroshorea leprosula | reverse complement strand
ACCTTAAAAAAATTATAAAATTCTTAGATTAATGAGACATTGAGACATTAAATCTCTCTTCCCTCCCTCCAATTACATAAAAAATCATAAAATTCTAGAGAATTTTTTTATAAAAAAACATTCTCAAAAAATTACACATTCAAAATGAAAATTTTATAGGGGGAGAGTATTGATAATTTTTTTCTTCCTTTTTTTTGGCTCTGTAGTGCAATTATCAAACAGTTTGCCCAAGCATTTGTACAGTCTGGCGCATGCCTACATATAGAAGCTAATTATTTTGCCCTACTATTCATGTATGCTATCATAATGCCTCCTTTATGTCCTTTTTTTCATCTCTTGAAGATATCTCAAGAGCTTTTTCTTCATTGCATTTTACTTCATTCAGTAATCATGGTATAGACATTAGGGTAAACTCCCAATACAAGAAAAATCAAAATATCATGATCATCAAGAACATTTATATATGGTAGATATATTAAATGAAAAAAAAATCAAAAAAGAGTTTCAGAATTAATACAAGAGAAAGATCTTCTTTGAAGAAACAAATCTCTCTATATATATTTGCTGAAAGCCCAATGTAATTTTTTACTATTCACAGGCAAGTGAGCAAATTTTGATTGCAGCTTTTCTTACTTTGTTTACTTCCCTGATGAATTCTTAAGCATATCACAAAACATGGAGAAAAGAAAAAGTAGAAATGAAAGCATAGATAGATATGATGCATATGGAAGAAAGGAAACCAACATTAAAGTGAAAAGCTGAAAAAGATTGCACCTAAAAACACCCAAGTCGAAGTTCCAAATCCACAACTTCCTTTGGATCATCCTTGAACTCTTTGTCCATGTTCATGCCAGAAACCCCACCAAGCTCTAGAGGAGGTGATATCTTCGTCTTCCCTTCCGTCAGATCTCCAACTTGAGGAACAACTAAAGGGATTTTTCCCTTTTCCCATGGCATTGAAGAAGAAGACGAAGGGACTGATGGAGAAAATAAGGAGAGATGGACATTGTATGGATGAGAAGGAGATGAAAAATTAGGGTTAGGGTTTGAGTTGGGTTTAGGGTTATGGTATTCACAGACCCATGAAGAAGGCAACTGCAGCCTCAACCTAGCTCTTTCCCTCCTATGAACATTCATGTGACCTCCAAGAGCCTGAGCTGACTTGAATTCTCTCTTGCAGAAACTACAAGTGTAGTACTTTGGAGCCCATGGAAATCCACATGCATATCGGTCATCATCTTCTCCCAAGCTGAAGCTGCTACAGTCCCATTTGCCACTCTCATTTTTGGGCAGACGTGTCTTCTCCATTCCTCTGCTGCTTCTGTACATTCCACAAATATCAGAAAACCAAAGTGTTCCTTTTGACCTACAATTATAAAATGAAGCAAACAATTTCACTTCTTGACCCTAATATTTTAGAGAACAGGGCTGAGAGAAGTGATCTAAGAGATGCAGTGAGGGTATATATCCAGATATGGAGGATTGAGGGCTCCAAAGTTTCTCAGATTTCCAAACTATCTTCATTAAATGTAATTTTCTGAAATGTTGGGAGTGTTTGCTTCCTATTTTAGGAAATTACTTAACCCATGGTGTGTCTGGAACTTAAGTGGTAGTGATGTGGTCATATGCAAAAATTTACCGAGGAGATCTGGCAGATGTTTTTGTAGTACCAATTGAATGATTGCATATTTTTCTCTAAAAATCTTGTTCATTATTTTCATTTCTTAAAAAATGGATGATTGTTAATGCATTAATTTTGAGCATGTGAGGTTATGCAATCTTTCACATGGCTTTCAATCCTAGACCTTTGAAGGTGCTCTGTTGTTTATCTACTCGAACAAGGTCTTATTGACTTATCCTAAGCTTTAGAGTTTGTTCAAGATTGTTGTATACCTCTATATCGAAACAGATAGACTTTTCTGTTCAAATTTAATAGTCTTGGTTTAATATTTTAACTTTTTGAATATAAATTTTAAATAAAAATTTAACAATTTATTTAAACAATAATTGAAATTTTTTTTTTCTTATATATAATTCTTGTTGAGTATTTTTATTTAATTAAACAAAATTTTCAATTACCATATGTTAAACTTTCATATAAAACTTAATTATGTCTAAAATATTAAAAAGTTAAATTACTAAATTTGAATGAAAGGATTAATATAATGTCATGTGATATTGTAAATTTATAATATGATGTATTATTATATGTTTGGCTCTTTTTACTTAAAGTTGATTTATGATATTATTTATATTTACTTATTTAATAATATGTTACATAATTTAATATCACGTTATCATTATAAATTTACAATTTTACGTAATACTATAAGTATATTAATTTTATATGATATTATAATTATAGTAATTCTTCTTAATATTATAACTGTAACATTATCGATACTATATAGTGTTGGGGTAGTGGAGAATTGTGAAAGCAACTGCCGAAAAAAAAAAAAAGGAAGTTCAAAATGTAGAAGATAATACAATTATCAGTGGGCATCGTTGAGAGCATTTACGCTTTTTCGAAAAAGCAACTCCAAAATGCAAAGAAAAGAAAAGAAAAAACAAATGCAGCTGTAGAAAAAACTAAAAAGTATTGTGAAAGCAAATAGGTTAGCAAAACAACCTTGCCATAGAATTTGAACCTTAGATTTACCCAAGATATAACCTCTGGTCCCTAGTCCTAGTTTAGCAGGCCCATTGGTGAAGGCTATATATATAGAAACTAATTAAGATCTCTGCAACTTTTTCCTTTGAGATCTCAAGATCAAATAAAGAGAGAAGGCTAAAGCTAAAAATAAGAATGTGGCAACTTTCTTGAACCTATCAGTGGTATTGACTGCATGAGGGAATTACATGAGTGCATTCTTCAAAGAAGACATGCCCGTGTCCTGTGAATGTTGGTACAATGATGCCCCTAAATTACAGTCAACTAAAAGGATACAGCCTCAGAAAATTACATTACAGCCTTTCATCTCAACCCTACTTACAACAGATTAACAACACCATGCAATGAATATGACACTAATTACTTTATGAGAAAAGCCTATGGTCGTAATGTATATATCGATGCCATAAGGTCTATAAGTATTTGCAAAAGTACAAAGAAACATGATATGATTGATGATTAGAAAACCAGAACTTGATTAATCATTAGAATTGAATTGTAGATACAAAACCCGTATCACCTCTTTCACATAGTGCTAAGAAAGATCCTCTTTTCAACATTAGAAAGGAAAGGTGTCTTTGAACCTTGTAGATGAAACCTCAATAAGGATGACCTATGGTTTTGAATCATCCATTTCAGGATGCCAGTCTGTATGTTGTGCAAAATCTTCAGCAGTGAAGGCCTTGGATAAGAGGCTGCGGCCAGCATTATGTTATATGTCAGCCTCTTTCGCGTCCTCTTGATGCTTCTCGACAGTACTTTGTGACCGTGGATGCATTGCTGGATGATCCCTTGTCTTTGATGAAGCACAAAGCACATCTCATTGTGTTTCCAAAATTCATTTAATAATATAAAGTAGAGACACAAAGCTGTAAGAATTAATATTTGGAGGTTTAATGGATTATTTATGCACTATTGAAACTAGTTAGAGATGAGAGTACAAGATGTTCTTTAAAACAGACAAAACTAATCTTCATTCACTAGAAATGATTTTGACAGGGTGATATGACTAAATTGAGCTAGAGGATCCTCAGAAACTTAGTGCTATCTACAGTTTCCCATGTATAATAAATCATTTTAGTGTAGGTAAGGCACCTTATTATGCTAATTAAGTCCGTGTTTAATCTAACTGGCATCTAAAGTTAAAAGCAACAGGCATAAGCAAAATAAGTTCCATCAGAAGTAGTCATCAAAGGCCCCCTCCTTATCACTTTCCCAATTTTCAGAACCTGCATGATGCAATCACCAAGAGGAAGAAAAGCGACACCATCAGAACATCCTCACATCTGATCAAACAAAACTCAAAAGCAACTTTAAAAGTTAAGCAATATGTTTTATTAATTGAAAACTTGGCATCTATAAGGAATGCATTGCTAAAATCAGGCATATTCTCTCCGAAAAGCAAAAGTTCCTAGTGAATTCCCAAGACGTTATACTGCTAACCTAGCCATGATGTTATTTATTAGTTGCAACAGCATTCAATCTAAATCAATTCACACCAAGAAAGCTAGACTAACCTGCAGATTCTGTAGCTGTGCGATTCCGAACTCCTTTCTCTATAGCAGTGGGGTCCACATTTGATGAATTAGCTGAGGTGGGGGCCGGAGTTGGAGGTGGGGATGATGAGTCCACAGCAGATGCATTGGCTGAGGTGGGAGCTGGAGTTGAAGGCGGGGATGATGAATCCACAGCAGATGCATTACCTGAGGTGGGAGCCAGAGTTGGAGACAGGGATGAGGAATTTGAGCTACTTGATGAAGAGTTATCTGAACTGGAGGAATTATCTCGAACAATAGGTTGAGAAGTTGAAGTTGTGCGTGGGGGTGATTGCAATATCGATTTGAGCTGTGAAAATTGGTCTGACATGGAATATAACAGCCTGAGACACACTAGATCAGATCTAGCATTAGTCAAATAACATACAGGTGATTAACAACAGAGTCATAATTAACTGCTTGTGGCTAGTTTGGATATATCTAAAATACCACAGAGGCTAAATATGAATGACATCCGTATGTCATCTCTCTCATCTTCTTTTTCCCTTTTCATGTTTTTGTACATTAATTTAGCATTTCTTCTGCAATTTTCTTTTAACTAATATATGTGTCACTTTCAATCCAAAGTAAAATTTAAAAAAATGGTCTTCATCAATGTACAGAGTTTGAAGAAAATCCTTCATTGAGGAAAGTTGTTAATATTTTAACACGAAAAAATAATTTTCCTAAAATCTAAGATTTCCATCTACCAAAGCCTATCACATTGTGCCGATGTAACATAACATTCAAAAACTATTACCTTTTCCTTCTGACTTTTTCTTTTCATATCTAACTTATATAGAAACAAAGAAGTGCAAATAAATGTGATTAAAAAAGAAATGAAAATAAAGATGAGTCCTGTAGCATTGTTATATCTAAAGAATCACTTTCCCCAAGCAATCCAACGGAAAGGTCAAGCTTTTGTGAGTACAGAAGTTTCAATAATGAAAAGTTTAGTAGAAAACACCCTGTAAAAAGGAAAAAGGAAAGAAGTAAAATAAAAACAAATAAAACACCAAAAAACTGAGAATTGGTGAGACTCATCAAAAGTTAAGTACCTAGTAACCTTTTCATCAATCTATCTACCGCAAAAGCTATAAATTTCTGTGAGTTGCTTATATAGAAACTAAAACATAATTGGGTGTGTTAGTGTACTTCTCCAAAAATCAGGGCATATATTAAAATTTCAATCACTAGGAAGAAGAATCTTATATAGAAACTAAAACCAAGACATGATTGGTAATATCTTAGAACCCATTTACTATTCAAAAATTAAAGCATATAATTGAAATTTAAATAAATAGCAGTATACATACATATATATATACATAAAGGAATGAGGCAGCCTCTGTTCCTTTCCAGGTTATTAGTATTACGGAAAATGCACCAACACTGTGATCTTGTTCAGGCTAAAAACCCTCATTCCACATCTCAACCATTATTGTTCAGGGATATCTTTGATGGCAGAATTCTGAATCAATCTAAGAATGATCTTAACTCCAGTATACTAGGGAAAAATGGGAAATTGATATCTGAAACTACAATATACTAAAATAACTTTTCAGATATAGTCACAATGAACTGAAAGGTAACATAATTCGGTGACCAGAGTATATAGTACCTGTTCAGAGAGTCTTGAAGTTTATAAACTCTATTTTCAGTTTCTTCTAATTTCTTGCCCCTTTTCTCACTTAATTGCTTGGTTTCAGCAAGTTTCCTTTCAGATTCATCAGCTCTCCGTTTTTCTGCTAGCAACAAGACCTGTGAAATAAGAAATTACACCACGTTAATTACAGATCTTAAACTTAAGATCTTGGAGAATAGATTCAACTAAGATATGACAAAGGATGTCAAGTCTAAAATTAAACCAGACACCAACACAATCATTTTCAGATTGCACATAGATGTCAGCCTGATGGTGACTCCCACAGACCGGTTAATTGCAGTAATCACTGTGTTATTGAGATGTAGTCATAACTAGAAGAAAAAACACACAGGGATAGGTAATGTTGGAGGACAAACCAAATGACTAAATAAATGCAATCTCAACTTAGTATAGAGACAGATAATACCATTCAACATAAATATTTGTTTGCAAAATAGTCAAACTCCCATAAAGTTATGTTAATGGGAGAGATATGAGAACTGTATACAAGGACCTATGATTGGCTAAGTGTTAGACAATTAGTTGATGTAAGAAAGCCTTGAAGAATCTGTCCTTAAGCTCTTCTTGTGTAGGAAGAATTAGGGATCTGGAATGGATTTAGGATAGAATAGAAGTTGCAGAAGGGTTTGGAATGCTGTGCATGGTAACCAAGCTATTGTAGCAACAAGAAAGAAGTAGAAAAGAGAGAAAGAGAAAAGGTTAAGAATGCAATAGAAACTCAGTTCTCCGACTCACTCCATAATTTTGTAAACTCATAACCTATTGAATTGCTTAAGTACAAGAGAATGTATGAGAAGAAAATATTTCTAATCAAAATAGACACCAAAATTTTGATAATAAAATCAAATCGTATTTAATAAGACTCAGTAACCCCAATAAAAACTCACCAAAACCTAATTTGATTTTAATAGAGACAAAGTCTTAATAGAAATAGGTGTTGAAGGGAGTTAGGTATCCCTCTGTGCATTTAGATGTGTAACGAAAAATTGTCCCAGATTCAAAAAGAACAGAGAGATGGGGTGCCTTAAATCGGTAGAAACCCATGAATCCAATGAACATGTGTGAACATGTCCATTCTCCCCCAAGGCCCATGCAATTGTAAAGCCAAACTTCCATTTGATTGACTTCCCTTAAGTCCATTATTAAATTTCCAACAACGGGGAAACTAAGGATAACCTAGACTTAACCATTTTTCTTGAAATTGCAATATAAAATCTAAATAATTATAATTGCATAACAACAAGCCTAAATTATTCTTCCATGGATTCTTCCTCTTTTTTTTGTTTTGACTCTTATGGATTCTTCCTTAATTGCATCATAATTAGGTTTTGTACTCCAGTAAAAGAAGATTAAGG
The DNA here is from genome assembly GCA_020521535.1 of Rubroshorea leprosula. Classification (NCBI taxonomy): domain Eukaryota; kingdom Viridiplantae; phylum Streptophyta; class Magnoliopsida; order Malvales; family Dipterocarpaceae; genus Rubroshorea; species Rubroshorea leprosula. Next base: position 4,604,480 of record BPVZ01000001.1, on the reverse strand, counting down.
TTTAGGACATGTAAAAGAGTGAAAATGATAAAGTTTATGGTTGTTTAGGCTGCTGGGCACAGAGAATATGTTGCCACGAACAATAATCAAGAAAGAACATAACTGACTATTACAAGCTCAATATATATGATTGCAAGCCCATTTTGAGGTACCCCTACTACTTAACTAATTAATCAATCCCCAGGCACAGTGATGTGTATGTCAGCTCCATTAAGAGGTGCTAGGACAGAACAACTAGCAAAGTTTCTTAACAGAAACATCCATATCACTGCATTTAGTGAGTTAAAGAACTAGTCATTCACTTGGCATTCACTCAAAATTCCAAGCTAAAATGGAAACTACTTAACTGCCTATTTGCAACTGATTTATTATCTTTGGATGACCTCCATTTAACTTGCTATGCACTTTTCATTTTATCTACAGAGACATTATCAATTCATAACGTTTAGATCATAGAGGTTTAGTCATTTGTAAAATTTCAGCAGCCTTATTATTTTTAACAAAGCATGCACCCTAGCAAAGAAATAACGTTTGACTTCCTTTTTGTGCTTTCATTAAACTCCCAAAGAAACATTACAATGAAGTATGAGAAGTACATAATTCTAAGTGACGAATAGCCCATATAGGTGTTATCAACATTACCTTTAATTTTTGAACTTGTGCAGCAAGGGTCTCAATTGTTGGTGGGCTTGAAGTCTCCTGGATAAAAGGGAAAACTACATTGTGTCCCTGTTCCCCTGCAAGTATGCTCTGTTTTGTGGGAATGCAGTCAGTCCATCCACTTTAATTGGCATAGATTGAAAAAAATTCTGGAACTTTGTAGACGGCCATAATGATCGAAAATTTGATGGTGATAAATTTAAAATTCCTTACTAAGCATCATTCCTCCAACCATTATTCAAATGATTCCAGATGGAATGTCAACATAGAAAAAGTTATTTCAATTCCAATAACGGACTATGCATGTGAATAACTATGCTCTATGCATGAAAACACATATGAAGATAGCCTATTTTATGCATCTTACCACCAATTCTTTTTCTGACTCTGGACTTGTAGACTCCTCTGTTTCTATTTTATCTGTTTCTCTTTCATCCTGAATAAAAATAGCAAATGCCATAAGTACACACATGAAGGCAGATGAAAATCAGAATTGCAAGAAAAATGAGAGATATAACATTTAATGATATGAGTTTCATGTTTCCAGTCCCTCACTTGTAATTCACAACATAGAACATTTACTTCAAAAGACTAATTGAATGGCAGGTGCTCACTTCTTTGAAGTCCTTGCTAATATGTTATTGATTCTCATCACTTTAATTACTGATATCAATGTTGAAAAAGTGGGGAAAGATATCTAAAGGCCTTTTTTATCACAAATATTTGACATGTCTAACCATCACCAATATATAAGACACAGTAATCTGACTCAATGCATCATTTTTGCAACCTTCTCCACCATCTAGGCTCAGAAACTTGTAAAAGTTTGCACCATTAATATGCAATTATTCAGCAACAGCAATCCAGGCTTTGCCACTTTTTGGCTTGCCTGCTCTGCCTCAACAACTATTGGCATTATTGTGGTTCTAAGGACCTGATATACCAAAGCATTATAGCCTAGATTATCAGCAACATATGTCTAGAAAATTTTATTGGCAATTAAAAGAAAATATCCCCAGTTTATCCACACTATATGAATCTTATGTAATTTCTCTTGTAGCATTTCACCACTAAACTTCCAATAGCACCCAAGACAGTCACTCCAAACCTTTCTCTAATGATATTGTTAGAGACCCATCAATTTTCAATCCTCAAATAAACCACTAGTAAACCATAAATGTCTTTAACATTGCAGGAAAATATGAGGGGGAAAAAATGTAAATAATCAGCTGAGCAAATAACCTGAACAATAGTTATAGCCCTGGTCTGCACTCTAAATAGTAATTCATTACAAGCAGCCATGGACCGCAATCCTGTCTGCAATACAATTGCAGCATGTCTGACAACATCATATCTCTTTCTGGATAAATGCCTGCGCAAATTCTTCTGAATTTTGACAGCAGCTGCATGCCTTTTGACATTTTGATATAATTCACGAGCCAGCCTTCCAAGACAAAATTTCCCTGTAGCATGCTTCAGTTGAATAAATTCCAAGGATATCCCTACTTACTTTAAACTCATTTTTCTTGCTGAGATTCCATTGATCACAAGTAAACCATAATCAGTTACAATATCATATATCATCAAAACTAAATTAATCAGTCAATCACTCACAAATAGTGTAAACTTATGGGAGGTCCCTAACCTTTTCAATTTATTGCACTTGGGTCACTAACCTTTAAACATTACATCTAGTTTACTTAACTCTGTTAAGTAGAACAATGAAGTTACTGAAAACCCATTTCCATTAGAAACCTTGACACTGCAAGCTGCGTTGCATTATATAGAGGTCATTAAATTAAATAGCAGTAAACCAAAAAAGATTCAGTGACCTAAATGCTGCTAATGACATTAAGATTTTTAATGGAAATGCACTCTCAATAACCTAAATGTTATACTTAATAAAGATCAGCTGGATGTTATGTTTTAAAAGTCAATGACCACCTAAATGTTACCACCTTTTCATGAAGAAAGCTTAATATTTTTATTCATCTTACCTCTCCAATTAGCCTGTATACGTATAGAAGCCCACTTCATAATAACATAATGCCTGCGAGCTATACGTTTTCTAATTTGCTTTTGAATAACCGTTGCTGACTGGCCTCGCACTTTTACTCCAAATAATAATTCATTACGAGCAGCCATGGACCGTAATCCAGTCTGCAATACAATTGCAGCAGATCTGACAATGTTATATCTCTTTCTGGCTAATTGTCTGCGCAAATTCTTCTGAATTTTGACAGCAGCGGCATCCCTTTTGGTATTTTGATATAACTCACGTGCCAGCCTTCCAAGACAAAGTTTCCCTGCAGTAGCATTCTTCAGTTGAAAAGTTCCAGGTTTATCCCTATTTACCTTAAAACTCTTTTTTCTTGTTGAGGTTCGATTGATTAAAAGTTAAACAAAATCAGTTACAATATCATATCTCATCAAAACAAAATCCATCAGTCAATCACTTATAAATAGCATAAACTTATGGAAGGTCCCTAAACTTTTCAATTTATAGCATTTGGGTCACTGACCTTTAAAACATTACATCTAGTTCACTTAACTCTGTTAAGTATAACATTAAGCTACTGGAAAACCCATTTCCACTAGAAACATTGGCACTGCAAGCCGCATTGCATTATATAAAGGTCACTAAATTAAATAGCAGTGAACTAAAATGGCTTCAGTGACCTAAATGCAGCTAATGACATTAAGATTTTTAATGGAAATGTGTTTTCAATAACCTAAATGTTATACTTAATAAAGATCAATGATTTGGATGTTAGGTGTTAAACATCAGCGACCAAAAGGTTATAACCTGGAAAGATCAGTGAGCTCGCATGAGGTTTCCCAAATATTGCATAATAACTAACACATGGAGGAGAAAATTTCACATATAGTGAGATTCAAAGCTGCTACCCAATGGTTGAAGTGCCTCTGCCTTAACGGGTAATGTTGCACCAAGGCTTCATTGACAACCATATACTGAACTTATTGTTACCATATTTTCAAGAAGAAAGCTTACTATTTTTAATCATCTTACCTCTGAAATTAGCCTGTATACGTGTAGAGGCCCACTTCATAATAATATAATGTCTGCGAGCTATATGTCTTCTAATTTGCTTTTGAATAACCGTTGCTGACTGGCCTTGCACTTTCACTCTAAATAATAATTCATTACGAGCAGCCATGGACCGTAATCCAGTCTGCAATACAATTGCAGCAGATCTGACAATGTTATATCTCTTTCTGGCTAATTGCCTGTGCAAATTCTTCTGAATTTTGACAGCAGCTGCATCTCTTTTGATATTTTGATATAATTCACGTGCCAGCCTTCCAAGACAAAGTTTCCCTGCAGTAGCATTCTACAGTTGAAAAATTCCAGGTACACCCCTATTTACCTTAAACTCTTTTTTCTTTTTGAGGTTCAATTGATTAAAAGTTAATCAAAATCAGTTACAATATCATATCTCATCAAAACTAAATCAATCAGTCAATCACTTACAAATAGCATGAACTTATGCGAGGTCCCTAAACTTTTCAATTTATAGCATTTGGGTCACTGAACTTTAAAACATAACATCTAGTTCACTGAACTTTGTTAAGTATGACGTTGAGGTTACTCAAAACCCATTTCCATTAAAAACCTTGACTCTCAAAGCTGAATTGCATTTTATAAAACTCATTAGAAAAATAGCAGTGAACCAAAACAGCTTCAGTGACCTAAATGCAGCTCATGACATTAATATTTTTAATGGAAATGCACTTTCAATAACCAAAATGTTATACTTAATAAAGATTAGTGACCTGGATGTTAGGTTTTAAACATCAATGACCAAAATGTTATAATCTGGAAAGATCAGTGACCTCTGAGGTTTACCAAATATTGCATAATAAATTAATAACTAACACATGGAGGAGAAAATTTCACATAAAATGAGATTCAAAACTGAGACCTAATGGTTGCAGTGCCTCTGCCTTTAAGGTAACATTGCAGTGCACCCAGGCTTCATTGACACCTATATACTGAACTTAATGTTACCACATTTTCAAGAAGAAAGCTTACTATTTTTAATCATCTTACCTCTCCAATTAGCCTGTATACGTGTAGAGGCCCACTTCATAATAATATAATGTCTGCGAGCTATACGTCTTCTAATTTGCTTTTGAATAATAGTTGCAGACTGGCCTTGCACTTTCACTCTAAATAATAATTCATTATGAGCAGCCATGGACCGTAATCCTGTCTGCAGTACAATTGCAGCAGATCTGACAACGTTATATCTCTTTCTGGCTAACTGTCTGCGCAAATTTCTCTGAATTTTGACAGCAGCTGCATCCCTTCTAATATTTTGATATAATTCACGTGCCAGCCTTCCAAGACAAAGCTTCCCTGTAGTAGCATGCTTCAGTTGAAAATTTCCCAGTATATCCCTATTTACTTTAAACCCTTTTTTCTTGTTGGGGTTCAGTTGATTAAAAGTAAATCATAATCAGTTACAACATCATTTCTCGTCAAAACTAAATCAGTCAGTCAATCACTTATAAATAGCATACACTTATGGGAGGTCCCTAACCAACAGAAAAACCTATAGCAACAGCACAACACTCCCAAACGAAGCCTAAATACAGTGAACCAAAACAGTTTCAGTGATCTAAATGCAGCTCATGACAATAAGATTTTTAATGGAAATGCACTTTCAATAACCTGAATGTTATGCTTAATAAAGGTCAGTGATCTGGATGTTAGGTTTTAAAAGTCATTGACCAGAATGTTATAACCTAGAAAGATCATTGACCTCCCATGAGGTTTACCAAATATTGCACAAGAACTGACACATGGGGGAGAAAATTTCACATATAGTGAAATCCAAAGCTGAGACCTAATGATTGCAGTGCCTCTGCCTTAACAGGTAACATTGCAACAAGGCTTCATTAACAACTACAAACTTAATGTTACCATATTTTCAAGAAGAAAGTTTACTATTTCTAATCATCTTACCTCTCCAATTAGCCTGTATACGTATAGAGGCCCTTTTCATAATGATATAATGTCTGCGAGCTATGTGCCTTCTAATTTGCTTTTGAATAACTGTTGCGGACTGACCTAGCACTTTCACCCTCCTTGCATCCAGTTCAGCCATCTGACCACCTCTTAGGAAAACCTTTGTTTTCCCAATCTGCAAAGCAATGTATGGATGATTAACCTCTTGCATGGAAATAACAATGCATGCATATAACAATGCATGGTCCTTCATGACCACAGACATGCTCTACCTACTTCAATCTTGCATGAAGATAGAAGTTTGCTTAGAAGTTGAAATATAATTAAAGATGGTGTACCACCAATAAAATGTTGAGTCCAAGTATCTTGAATCTTTAATTGTCAAAGAATCATTTTGATCTGAAAGTCAACACCTAGTAAGAGATCATCCGAAAACTCATAAAGGACAACAAATAAAAGACAAGGATATCAAGTTCAGTATTACACATTTTTATCACTAAAACCATCATAAATATTCAATTCTAAGATCAAGATTAATACCAAGAAAAAGAAAACTGAAAATTTAGAAAGTACAAAAAAGAAAGGGTCAATGAAAGGAATAGAAAATAACAAAACCAAGTTCCAGTATTACCTGATAACCTGTCAGCCCCGCCTTTCCTAGAATCCATTTACATGCAACATTTTCTTCATAGCTGTCCAGGAATGCAGTAACTTCAATATTACAATTTAACCTTGTGAATTTTTTTAGGAACTAGTAGGTGAACAAGCAAAGTGTGTGAACGTTTTTCCTTTTGATTGGTCTCAAAAAACAGGTAATACTCACTTCTCTTGCAAAATTTCTGGTGCAAGAAGGGTGAAGCGTCTTAGGAACTCAGAAAAGGTCCTACGAGTAGGAAATCCAGCACATTTTACTCTGATTGCCTCTAGAACTCCCTAAATAAGTAACACCAAGCAAGTAATGAATTTTAAGTTAAATTAATCATTGCAAATACTATAATGCAGTTCCAAGTGTACTTACACAGGAACGTAGTTGCTGTAATACATTGACATTTTCAAATATTGCAGGTTTTAATTCACTGTTTGGTTTCACACATCTGATGTAGTGGGGTTCAGTTGAATGTAGGGTGTCCATCAATTGTTGTAGCTGTAACTGCACCAATCAGGATGAGACTTTAACTTTCTGCTTTTCAAAAAGTAAGGATATTATAATATAAGAAAAAGGTGTTCCGCCACAACCCTACAGAAATATTATAACAAAGTAGGAACGCAGATACCTTAAAACGAGAACCAATAGATGAAAACTTGGAAGATTTAGCTGTCTCCTCTGAAAGTGATGGGAAGAGGCAAGCTACAAAAGAACATCTGGAAGCACTTAACAAATCCTGATGTTCAGGAACAATGTAATCTTTATTTTTGTCTAAAAACTGATCAGACTGATATTGGACCTGAAAACAAGTTAGTGGAATGACAACACTTAAACTCATTGGAACCTAACATTGGAAGACAACAAATATGATAGAAAATAAAAGGAAACCATTGATCACCTCTCCCGCATAATGGACAATGGTAAAATCTGCACGAGTCAGTTTTGGCTTAATGAAACGTTTGTTATCCTTGAATGTCTGATAGAGCTTTTGCGCAAATGTTTCATGGGTTGACTTTGGAAACATACTACAGGCCCAAAAACGTCCGCCAAAGAAGCAGATCAAAAGGGGAAAAAAAAAAAGACGTTAGACCTTTAAAAAAGAGCATTGAACAGAATATTAAAATCAGGAAACTGCAAAGGAACTAAGGGCATTCCTCCAGTGTCACAGCATGAGCAAAGATAGATTGTTTTACCATGCTTCATCAAGAAGAGAAATGATCCCGGTTGGTTTCTGCAGAAGTACTAGAAATTAGAAATATGGGGAGGAAAGCTAAACTATAAATGATAGAAACAAATAAGCTAGCTAGAACGTAAATTAAGTATACAGCAGTTGTCCCATGGTAATTGTTAGAATCCCTAAAATCTCTCCCTCAGTTAATATTGTAATTACGTGTATCATGGGTAGAGCTTTTTCATGATTTTGTGGCGGTCTTTCCAGAATTGTTAAACGTACAGTTTCTATTTCAGAAATATAGAAGATTTTACCCTAATTTCTTCAAGGTATCAAAGCAGTCCTAGCTTCATTGCCACAAGAATCTTGGCTTTTCCTTCGTTGCAACCAACTACCATCCTTTTTCCATAACTTCTTCGAAACCAAAATCCAAAATTGGCCTTTAATGCCAACACTAAACTTACTTGAGAATGTGAACTGTTTCAACCAATACCTCAAAATCTTCAAGCTCTTGCTCTCTTGCTCAAGTTGGTATGTGCCTCTTTATTGAACCTCCTAAAGTTTCACGTACGGTACAATTGAGTTGATGGATTATTGATTCTGGTGCAAACCATCACATGACTTACGACCCCAATACCTTTGAGTCTTACAAATCCCATCAGGAAAAAAGGGTAAAAAAACACAGTAGCAGATGGTCTCCCATTTCCATTGCTGGTGAGGGAAGTATAACCTAACCTCTTCAATTTTCTTGAAAAATGTCTTACATATTCCCAAGTTGTCCACTAATCTCATCCCAATTCATAACTAAAAAGCTCAACTGTAAAATAACCATTTTTCAATTCTCATTGTGTTGGGATCTAGCTACAGGGAGGATGATTGGAATTGCTAAAGAACATGATGGTTGTATTAAGTTGAGGATTTACAATGTACCCAACATAAGGTTTATTTAGTATAGTAGTTAAAATTCAATGGATAAGAGTTAGTGAATAGCAAATAGTAAATTGTATATAACTGTTTAGTTACATAATAGTTAACAGTTGTCGTTCAATGTTCAATGACTAATAAAGACGTGTTTAAAAACAATTAAATATATTTTTTAAATATTTCTTATTTTTTATTGTTAAAATTATTAATTTTATAAAAATAATAATAAGAAAATAAATAAATAAAATTAATTATAATAATATAA
>BPVZ01000001.1:4584203-4595721 GCA_020521535.1 Rubroshorea leprosula | reverse complement strand
ATAATGAATAATAAATAGTAAATAAGTAATGGATAGTAAAAAGTGGTAGCAGATAATAAGTAATGAGTAATGCGTAATGAGTAGCAAATGATAGTTAATAGATAAATAATAACGGTTAGTAAATAATAGATACTAAAAAGTTGATCATAAATAACAGATAGCAAATGATAGATTCGATAAATATAATTGTTTGATTACACAATAGTTAACAATTATTGTTCAATATTAAATGATTAATAAAGACATGTTTAAAAATAATTAAATGTATTTTTTAAAAATTTTTTATTCCTTATTATTAAAATTTTTAATTTTATAAAAATAATAATAAGAAAATAAATAAATAAAATTAATTATAATAACGTAATTACACCCTTGTTTGTATTTTTAACAAAAAAATTATATTGTTTTTAAATAAAAATAATCAGTTTGTTTAACTACTAAATTTTATTTAATAAGATAATATATTTTTATGATAAATTAATATAAAAAATAAAAATATAATAATAACTTAATGTTATTAAAGGTTAAAAAACAAAATTAAAACTTATTAAATAAATATTAATTAAAAATTGTGGTCAAAAATTAAAAAATTAAAAAAGATAAATTTATCAATAAAATTAAAAATTTTCAATTCATTAACGATTTGGTTAAAAAAAGCATTTAAGGGCACTTTTGATATAGTGATTTAGAGATGATGGTTAAGAGTTTTACCCAAACTGTTAAAAATAAGTGTTTGATAAACTTGTTTATTTCAAAATTGCTATAAACTAGATATTTGATAAAACTTTTTATTTACCTATTAGAATTAAACGAATAGCAATTAGAATTGAAACCACTAATGAATTGAAAAAGCTACTTAAAGTAATTTTTTGTATCAAACCATTAGCAAATTGAAAATTTTTAATTCTATTAACAAATTTATTTTTTTTATTTTAATTTTTTGCTACATTTTTTAATTAGTACTTATTTAATTAGTTTCAACTTTATTTTTTATCTTTAATAATATTAAATAATTATTATATTTTTATTTTTACATGAATTTATCATAAAAAATATATGAACTTAATAAACAATATTTGTTAATTAGAGAAAAGATTAAAATTTTTATACTTTATTAAAATTAATGTAATTTTTTCTTATTAAAAATAAAAATTAGTATATGATTACACTATTATAATTTATTTATTATTTTTTTTCCAAAATTAATAATTTTAATAATAAAAATATAAAAAACACATAATTATTTTTAAACATATCTTTATCAGTCATTTAATTTAAAATAATAATCACTAACTATTGTATAATCAAACAATTATATTAATTGAAAACGTTATTTACCATCCGTTATCCGTTGAATTTTAACCATTATACCAAATAGGTTCTAAGTTAGTTTTTTTAATTCGCTAGAGATTTAAATCCTAACGCTATCAGTTAGTCCCAAACTATTAAATAAAAATTTTTACTAAGAACCTTATTTATAGTGTTTTTGAAATGTATAAGTTTATCAAACACTTATTATTAACGGTTTAGACAAAACCGTTAACAGTTATCCCAAAACTACTACACCAAACGGGTACCAACTCCAACTTGCACCTCAGGTACATTAACTTCACCCATCTGCATTCTTACTCCTTTGTTCTTCTTTTTCCTCCTCCTTCTCCTCTTCTTCCTCCCTTCCCTTTTTTATTCTCAATTTTTGTTTCAGAAGCTATCTTCTTCTTCTCGTTCCATCCTTCCCTTCTTGCTTCTCAACTTTTATTTTTGAAGATATCAGCATACTTCCTAGTTCTCCTGTTACGTTTCTCAGATTTTTTTCAATTATGCTGGTTTGCAAAAAAAAAAAATTAATTGGAATAGAAAACATACTCTTGAATTTTTCTTCTTTTTTTTTTTTTTGGCTGAACTAAAATCTTGAATTATTGATAAGTCACAAATTTGAAAAAAAAAAAAAAAAAAAAAAAAAAAAAAACTATAATGAGCAGATGACTAGAGCTTTAATTTGTGACAATTATGATTTGTTAGAGCCGCAATCCTATAATTTGCCCCTACATATATGGTACAATTTCTATTTAAGGAATTCCACCAAGCGGCTCAATGGCTGCACGCCTCATTGAGGTCAATAAACTGTTATCAGATTTAAGAATTGAATCCCCAATTGCTAACATCTAACAATACTAACCTACTAATCATTGCCCTTATCAAAAAAATAAATAAATAAATAAATAAATTTCTATTTAAGAAATGTAGAAGATTTTACCCTAATTTCTTCAGCAATTAACAATTATGCTACTATTTGGCCAGAAAACTAACAATTATACTATTATAGATTATGGATAAGTCCCTCAACCTTTTTACTCCAAGAAAGTAAAATTAGAGAAGTAACCTACGTGGCTTTATTATTCTTATGCACTCCAAAAGTAATGTTGTAGCCCATGTGGGATTCTGTACTTCAGCAGACAGCTGAAAGTCAGACCACCTTGAATATTTTTCCTAGCGTTAATATTAATAACCCTTCTTGCTCCCAACTATAATTTGACATGCGACCCCTACTCCAGCATCGAGAAGCTATTAAAAGCAAATTTGACATTGTGATATCAGATTGCGTACAATCTCATTGAAGGAAGATATCCATAATCTAAAGCCGCCTGATAGCAGTTATCCTCTACGGTATGAGCAATAGCCATTTTTAAGATATGCTTGTTTCTTTTTCAAAGAGACATTATTAACTTTAAAGACCAGCTAATCTAGATAATCTAGAGAGCATCAATCTGTAAGGGTAGATTTAACATGCCACTTTGAAACGCAAAAACCATCATGTAACTTTTACAGATTATGAAATAAAAAACTGCATGCAAAACCAGTGGCACACACAATGACAATTATGAAGTAACAAACCGCATGCAAAACCAGTGACACACACAATGCCACCAATGCCAACAATGCCAGACCCGGTTGTCATGGAAGCAGACCAGAAGTATATAATTTACACCTTTATTAGATAATTGTAAATTTCTACAGGAAGCTTTCCCAAACGTCTAACTAAAAATTTAGGGTTATTTTAATATTTTTCAACCTAATCTCTCCCAGTCTTAGTGGCAACTAGATTTTCCTACTGATGAACCGGGAACCAGAATCATGTTGCACTAAGGAACTTTACTTAGTGACAGCATTCTCATAGCATTCATGCAGGGACACACAAGTTTTTTCTTCTCACTAGACCTCTAGGAGGTAAAACTATCAAATGATAAACAATAACCAAAACATGCAGGAAAGAGTAAGAGCAGGCAGGTAAGTTTTATTCAAGAGGAGCTGGAGTATACTGAAAAGGAAAATGTAGGGTATGAAACCTTTTCAATTAGATCCAAGACATCTTGGTTGTCAACAAAATCAACATAGCTCCAATATATTTCCTCATTTCTGTATTCTGCTTGCTCCAACTTGAACACATGCTGCATTCCAACATCAAACTCAGTATATTGCTCGAAGTTTGATTTCAATCTAAAGTTCTCAAATGTGACTGACCTCATACCTGGTTGAAATGTTGTTGCAGCTTTTCATTTGTGAAGTTGATACAGAACTGTTCAAAACTGCATAGCACAATATGTTAAAGCCTAATGAGTGAAATTTAACAGACTTGATTTTATTTTCAAATATCATTTTCTAGATTATAAAGTTCAAAAGAACCAAACCTTGGGTTTCTCAATGTAACAGCAGCTCTTATGTACTAAACAACCCATATAATGAAATTTTCAGTTCCCAAAACATAGATTTTGACAAGCGAAAGTTGAAAAAGAGAGACTATTTTTCCATCCATGATGCCCTTTGACAATTTCCATTTCAGTGCTTCAAGTGTTTAAATCAACAGAGTTTAGAAAGAGGGCTATCATGTCTGAATGCATGGACAAAATTATATCCACTTTATGATTTGCTTGGATGATTTATGCAAAGTGTATAGCAAGGGTTCCATCCAGTCTTCTCAGTCAACACTCATCAATAAACAGATGTCATACTAAAGAAAGAAATTAAGGTCCTTTCACGTCTCAAGTACAACAGCCACTTTCATCATTTGTGCTGTAAGGGTTATGTTTTGCATTCCAGGAAACTCAACAATCTAGCATTCAGATCACCACAGCCTAAAACTCAACATAGTCAGCCCCGTAACGGATGGCTTAAATATGGATTCTTGGTAGATCAGAAAATAAGACATTGAAATAGCAGGAAATAAAATGTAGGTTGCAGATGTTGAGGAAACATTCATGTCTATCATAAGTCTTCAACCCACAGAGTGGTAAAAGCATTCAAGGCTTGGATTAACAAGCACAAAAGGCTGATTTTCTCATTGAGAGTGGTTTAATGCAAAATTTCTGACAGCCAAAACTATTCTCATGCTAATGGCCAGAAAAAAAAAAAAGAAGAGAACCTATTCTCACAACAACATTTAGAGGAGCTCACCTTTGGCCAGATAATCACAACTCACAAGATCTGATAAGGGCACATTTTCATATAAAATTGCTGTTTAGATAGAGGTCAACAGCACAACAAAATATTTTAATTTTATTTGGATGACTACTTTTAGTCCTAGAACTTAATATTCTAATCAATCAAAAAACAATTAAGGTGGTATTGTTACCAAGGGATCTTGGATGGAAACTTTTAGTCCTACAACTTAATATTCTAATACAATCAAAAAACAATTATGGTGGTATTGTTACCAAGGGATCTTGAAGTTAAACAAAATTTTTGGAAGTCGGATCTGCATGCCATATTGCCATTGGCATTACAGATTGGGCTTAAGACAATCACATATGATGCAGCTAACCAGCTAGGTCAATCAGTTTCTTGCAAACATATAAGCAACAGTGTTATCAGTCATTACCTATTAGTTTTAAAGCTTTCAAAACCATAAATGTCAAGAACCCCAATGAGAGTTTCTGAGTGACAATCTTGCCCAATGGAGGCATTAATTTTATCCACCAACCTGAACAAAATACAAATCCATACTTCAACAATTCCTTTTTTGAAATTTGGAAGAAATTTAGTAAAGTATTTGTTAGAAAACCTAAAAGCAGTTAAAATGATAGTATCATACCATTCAAACAAGCGAGAATATATTGTCTTAGCTAAACCATCCCTACTAATTACTGCAGCATCAGGATTCAGACTCTTCATTATAATTTCTTCTGGGGTGACCATTACACGCTTACACAGTGCATTTTGCAATGCTTGATGGTCACACCTGAAACCAGATTCCTTTAATAGGGTAAGATTGAAATGCAAAGGAAATAATAGACCATAAGAATTGAGAGAACCATGATCGCACATGAGCAGATCGGCTGTCATTCGAAAATGGAATTCAGATTCATCTTTTACCACTGATGAATCATTGTCCCCCTTAGCAAAATCAATATTTCCAAGATGAAGAATTGCAGCCACAATTCTGAAAATGGCATCCTGTGAGAGAGAGAGAGAGAGAGAGAATGAATCATCTAATGGCATAAAAACATTCGAGACATGCAGATGAAATATTTTAAGATCGAAAACAAGGGAGAAACCTGTTCTTCCCTTTTTATTCCAACAATATCCATGGCTTTCCTGGTGGCAAGATAATCATGGGAATCACTCACACCAACCAGCTCATAGCAACTGGATTGATTAAGATAATGAAACGACTTGGGATCTCCCAACTTATATCTCTCAATTTCCTGATAACACTTAAAACTGGTAAACTGGAAACTAGTTAACAGGTATGCAGCCAAGAAAAAAATTGAGCCTAAGATACAAACCTCTTGTGGTGCAGCACAAAGCAGGTAAAAGCAGTGGAAGTTCCGCTCAGGATCTGAAATTTGACAAACGCGAGATCTTTCTAAAAGATATGTTCTGATGGCTGCTCCTGATATTCGTCCATGATTATCAAATTGAATCTCAACAAATTTTCCAAAACGACTGTGGCATCAATTCCAAGAGAATATCAACAATATGTAATACTGAATGAACAAGAGACAGTTTAAAATTACCAAACAATTTTCTTGCAAAGAAATTCATATAAAGGATAAAGAAGCTACTGCAATGCTTCTATATATATATATATATATATATAATTTTTTTTGTCCTTTAGAGAAGGAACCTGCAAAGTTTTAGGTCTGGTCATGCAACATTTAAACCATACCATAAATCACATAGAGCAAATCTGCTTTAGATCAACTGGAAAGTTATCAAAAATAGAGTTGGAGAGTTTAGCTAGATATTATGTACAATTTTCTAGAGAGATGAAAGTGGAAGCAGAAGTCTTTGGCACAGATGGAAAATATTGATTACATGTCAAAGGCAAACATGAAAACTTAAAACCAATTTGCGATTTCCAAAGCATGACAATTTCTCACCTGGAATTGTTATTCCTGACAGTTTTTGCATTTCCAAAGGCTTCAAGAACAGGATTTGACTGCATGAAGCCAGAGCCAGTTAGTATGTAAGCTTCACACAAAAAGGAGCCAATATAAAGATGAATTGATGCAGGTGGTATAGAAAGGCCACCATCACATTCAAAATCAAATGAATGAAGGAAAGGAAGACTTAAGGAACTTAAAAGGCAAGTGGAACTTCTAGACACAATTTTGGGAAACTAGGAAAGATGGTCCTGAAGGTACCACGTCTGCAATTGAATCAATCAATTGCCTCTAAATTTAAGATTCTTTCAGAAAATGTTTTTTCTCTGTTAAATCAAATTTCTTCCTGTTGTTAAATGGCTTATTTCAACTGAGTGCTAAACTTTTGACAGATCCACATGTTTTCTTTTATCATATGTGCCCAGATTTTTCCATACAAATGCAAGGTTTGTTTTGTGTAATGCTACACCAGTCAATGAAGGCAGTCTTTCAGGAGAAAACATCCGGGATCAGGTTCAAAGGATTTGTTCCCTTTCACCACTTCTATTTCGTGTTCAATGAAGAAAACATTTTTCTTTTCCTTATAATTGTAGTAGGATAGGAAGTAAAAAAAAACTATAAAAATTCTTATTAGTTAGGTATATGAAAGGAAAATTTCCATGTTGTTAAAGCACCAGAATTTGTTCCATTATTCTACAAGCAAATCTGTACTTTTTAAAAGAATTCATGATAAGGTTCTGCCTTACAATTCAAACCATATAGAAAACAAAAGGAGAACCCTTAGGGAGGTGTCGTGAAAATACATGCCTTCATCATACTCCTGCATAACATCATACTCAATGTAATTTAAGTCACTGTACCTACAGATTCAATCCTTTTCATCAATCTCTGGTGTTTTTGTGTAATTAGTTATGCTTCCAGGAGTCTAGAAACTTTTTAATCAGCACTTTGTATCCCCATAGGCATCAACTTGGTTCTAACCAAAGCATAATCGCAAAAACAAAGTATGAAACATTAGCTTACTTCAGATTTAAGACTAGAGTTAAATCATCCAGCTTACTTCTAGAACTTGTTTTTCAATAGTTCGTCCATCAGCAGCAGTGCCAGCATGGCCACCCAAATATGCAAGGTAGCGCATAAGCATTTTAGTTGTTTCAGTCTTACCTGCTCCACTTTCACCACTGACCAGTATAGAGTTGCTTTTTCCCTCATTAATCATTTCCCTAGTAAACATTCATGCAATTTAGTTGAATAACTTCACGATCTCTAAGGAAAAAAATATCCAGGGCAGGTGCACATGGTTACCTATATGCAACATCAGCAATTGCAAAAACATGAGGGCTGAGCTCTCCAAGCGCTGCTCCTTTGTATTGTTCCATCACACAAGCATCATAGACGTATGGGAGTCCTTGGAATGGATTCACAGCAATGAGAATGTCGCCACTATATGTCTGCCATGATGTCAAATAATTATGACAGAGCAGCCCATAGCTACTATAATTAGAGATTCCCTCTCACCAGGGTGAACACAAATTTGAAACAGAAAGAGAAATTGATCTTACATATATTTCATTTACTCCATATCTGGTTGCCAAATTATGCAGGACAGCTGGCTCATGCAAATAGGCTAGCTTGGTCATGTCATCAACTCCCCCATCAGGAGCTTCCAAATCCTTTGGGCGTATTTTTGAAAAATTCGAAACAACCTGGTCAACATAATAATATATTAATATGAAGAAGTTCAATGATGGGTAATGGAAAAGATAAACAGGGAGCTTGACTTTCGAATGAAAAATTCAGTAGGGCATCACATCTTTATTTTGGTTTTTATCTATTTTCCAGAAACTGATGTATATCGTTATAAACACATAGGTTGTTTCCATTCTAATTATGTCTAACTTATGCTATATTGGGAAATCAATCCTGCCAGCTCCCATGCCCATACATAGTTAGCATTTAGCAAGTAAACCACCCAAACACTCTAATGATCTACACGTATTTCTTATTAAATCAGAAATAAAAACACCATAGTTTAATAATTTTTCTCACCATCCTTCCATCAGAAGTTTGAATCTCAGCTTCATCTCCTTCAATGTTAACCACGATCCCATCTGTCCAAGCTAAATCTGGATCTCCAACCCAGACATGAGTACCAACATTAATCTCACCCTGCATCCCCTGTAGCAATTAAAATATGTCATGTAACAAGAAGCTTCATCAGAATAATAGAAAAGGTGAAATTCCAGTTTCTAAACAAGAAGAGTCATAAAGTATATAATCTCACGTCAATGTCGAATTCACAGGCTGTGATGGCGATCAAACCCGATGAAACATTTCAGATTATACGTTTTTCAGCCCAATGCACCTGAGAATTTGACAATAGACAACCTCAATGCTGGTCTCGTGAAAGGAAAGGCAACGGCCGGAGGGGAATAGCATGGATGAGATTTTATTAGGAAGGGATTGGGCAAGCGAAATGCCAAAATGCGATGATTCTGACGGAGATTGAAGAGAAGATAAAAGAAATGGAGACGGCAAATCGTTCCGGTGGAGTGAGAGGGGGGAGTTGGTTTGTTGTGAGAGTGTCGGTTTGGGTTGGTTTGAGAAGAACGCGTTCTTGGAGCGCCCATGGATTTCGCGCATTTTCGTGGCTCTTCTCTCAGCTAAACGATTTTGTCGGAGAGATTATGGTTAAACTACTGTTCCTGGCATTGTTGTTCGCCTCTGCTCTGCCAAGTATAACGAGCTAACGTCTCCTTCTGTAGCGGGACTGGAGGAAAGTGATCCCATAGTTTTTTTTTTTTCATTAAAAAAAAGCCTCCAAAATAAATTAATAAGAAAAATATTATACAGAATAGACTGTAAATTAAAAATAAAATTTATATATTATATTATATTACATTTTTAATATATAATTTAAATAGTAATATATGGATTTCATAAATAAATAACTAAACAAAGATTTTTACTTCAATTTTAACTTGTAATAAAATGAAGGCTATTATTAACTCCTATAGTAATGGATCTATTAATAAAATAAAGTGTGGTTTTGTGAATAATGTTGAAAAATTAAGTTTTGTGCTAATATTTAAAAAAACTAATTTTTTAAATACAGAAAAAAATATAAAAGTAACATTCTTAAAATTATATAAGAAAAAATTAGTTTTAAAATATGTAAATATTTGTATGAGGATAATTGAAAATACCAAAAAAAATTAATTCTCATAACTAGATTAACAAGTGTCATTTTATTAAAATCAAGTTTAAATTTTGAGTTCTAAAATTAATTTTTTTAAATATATTAAGTTAATACGACCTGTTAGTTGGAGTGGAAAAACTTGGTTCTTTTTATTTAAAATCTCGAATTTAAGTGTTAAATAAAGAAAATAAGCATTTGAAGAGTTTTTTTCTTAATAGAGTCTGACCTGACTCGATTCCTAATTAATCGAGACTCAATATAACTATCGTATACCGAGATGTTAGTAAAAAAAAAAAACCTTTAAAAATAATTTAAAGAAAGGATAATTTCAAAATGTGCAAAAATTTGTCTAGGTACACCTTTGCTGTCCACAAAAAAATGACGGTTTTTATTAAGGTTGTAATTCCTAAAGAAGGTTGTAAAATAAATATAAAATGAATATGAATCTTAAGGTCTAATTATGGTTATGCCCTTCAATTCTAAATTAATTGTCATTGCCATAAGTTTGTTCTAATTTTCATATGTTCTTTAGTTGTTAAGGAAGCTTTGAATTCTCTTTTTATGTTTCTTCCTCAACAAAATATTTTGTTAACTTTTTTCAAAAATATATATTATTTTATTTTATTTATTATAGTATAGCTCTTAATTTATTTACATAGTAGATATTTCAAATTTGAATATTAAAATGAGTTCTATAAAAAAAAAAAAACAAAATATTAAAATGAGTGAGAAATTTGGAGATGAGAGGGGTAATGATCTTAGATGTAATTTCTATCTTATTATAACTTTAAACATGAATCAAAATTTATTATTATTTTTAGAATCTATATCTATATCTATATTTATCTATTTATATCTATCTATATTTATATATTATATAAAATGTTATCATATGCATTAATCAAGATATGCATTTAATAAAACCAACCAATAAAAATGGAAGTGCATGTGGTGAAAAAATTGAAAATAATAAAAATAAATGATGAATGAAATTAGTAGATAAAGAGGCAACTTTAAATAATAGATGAAGAGGCAACATTAATTTATTAACTTTATAAAAAAAACTTTTAAATGATAATAATAAATAATAAATGAAAATTTTAGGTAAAAATTAAACATTAATTTACTAACTTAAAAAAATGAAGAATCTAGAAAACCAAGAATCAAGTGCAATAGAAAAACATAAACTCTCCAACAATTACATTTATTAGCTTAACATGAAAGCTCATTATCTAAATATTCAAAAACTCTTAAATGAAAATTAAGAGATAACAAAATAACATTAATTTATTATCTTAAAAAATATATAAATAAATAGTCAAGAAAATGAAGGTCAAGTAGTCTCCGTTTAAACTCACTCCTTCCCTCAATGCTCCCTATGTACATTTTTCTAATGAATTATTTTCCAACCATCAACTCTTGATGTAAATTTAAGGTTTATTCAACTCTTAATAATAAAATTTAAATGTTTCATTTGAAAGATTATTTTTAATAAAAGATTTAATTACAAAATATTAGTGTTTAGATTACTTAGTTTGTGTCATATTTTAGAAAAGTTTATTAATTTATATTATTTAATGTTAAGCAAGAAATAGTAAAATGATTCCATGTGCTACTCACAAGTATTAAATTTTATTTAATTGTAGTTTTTAAATTAAAAGAAGAAAGAATTGATATTATTTGCATCCTTAAGTGGAATAATAATAATAGAAGAAAAGGGAAAAAAAAACATTTATATTTGGACTATGAAATAAGGACTAATATTAAGTGTTTTTTAAATTTTTTTACTGTATATTTGGGTTAAGGAAAAAAAAGAAAATTATATTCTTTCATTCTTTTTCATTCTTTTTCTCTTATTTAGATAAACAACTAAATTAAAAAAATTAAAAAAATAAAGTAAATAAAAATTTTCTCCTTCCCTCTAATTTTTTCATGT
>BPVZ01000001.1:4562078-4577936 GCA_020521535.1 Rubroshorea leprosula | reverse complement strand
TGGGTTCTCAAGCTTGAAACTTGATCCACACAAGTAAACAGGAGACGGGCATATTTTGTAATTCTGATCAACTTAACTTCAAATAAAAATGTTCACACAAAAAATAAAAAATGAAAAAAAAGAAGAAGAAATAAACAACTCTCTAATACTTCATGTCAAACTGTTTTTTTTTTTTAAGGCAAAAAAACTTTTATTTTGAGTACAAGGGGTACTCTACCCATTTACATAACCCATTTACATAAGATTTAAAGTGCCTAAGTACCTATGCACTTAAGCACTCACATTATATAGATGGGGATTGAGGAGCCAATATGAGAAACTGTACCTCAAAACCTTCCCTCTGTTTGTCAGCCAGTAAAAGGACCTTACTTGGACTAAATCAAACAACTTGTTTTTGTCCACAATTTTATTGTTGAACAAGACCTCATTACGAGTAAGCCATATAGTCCATACCGAGGCAAACCACACCTATGTTCAACAATTTTATTGTTGAACAAGACTTCATGTCAAACTGTTAAACTAGACATGATTCCAATATTTTCTTTTTTTTTTATAAAAAAATTAATTAACATTTCTTTTTTGTTTCATCAAAAATTAGTGGTTTAGCATTATTTAAGGATTTAAACCTTTAATTTTAAATTAATATTGTTAATTAATTAATAACAGTTCAACTAAATTTTTATTAATTTAAATAATTGGTTTTTTGTGCATGTAAAAATGAGCTATAAAATGGCACCTGGCGGCCAATAGGTAAAAAATGCATAACCTTTGCTTAGGTTGGATTGCCGTTTCCCCAGCCCCTAAATTGTATTTATTCAAAAAAACAACAAATAAAATGCTATATAATGGAGACTAGTTTGTCTTTTAAATATGTGCTATATCCCTCAATAAGCATCAATTACATTGGTTCACACCCACATTACTTAATGGTTGATGTGACATACAAAAATGAAAGAAGAATTTACAGATGAAAAAGGAAAAATTTAAGAATGAAGTGAAAAAAGAAGTTTGAAGTTTCTCAGCAATTTAAGAGCTGTTATTAAGATCATTTGATTTTGAGCCCTTTACAATGGGAAAGGCAGCTGCAGGGATATGAAACACATGGCCAGCAACGTTCACGCCATTTAGATGGCAATTGCCCGAACCCCCTCCGGGGATGTAAGTGCAAGGGTTGGGACCAGATGGTGTCACCGGACCCCGTTGCAGAGATGGAAACACAAGCTCATCTTTCATCCCCCACAATTCCCCATCCAATGGCCTTGGTGTTGCAAGTTGAATTGAAGCAAAGAAAATGCAGAAAAGAAGTGTAATTTTGCAGAGGCTGTTCTTCTCATACAAAGCCATGCTTGATGCCTTGCTTTTGTATGCCTTTGCAATTCAAAGAAAATGCAGTTTCAAGAGTATGGGATATATGCAAGGAGTAGAGCTGTGATTTATTATATAGTACCCTTTGTTCTCTGTTTATTCTACAGATGGCAGCCCTGTTCTGACTTCTTGCTGCCCATAGGGTTCTACTGAGACATGTGAATTTGACCGAGCTCTGGGGTTTGAAGGTTGAACTTGAAGAGTTTGCAGAATGGATCAACAATATGTAGGGAACATGGCTGGTTTACGTTTATATTGGTGCGCAGAATTCTGTTTTGATCATCTACAGTCAACAAAAACATATATAAAATTCTGAAAGTCATACACCAACTTGACGTCCATGAAGGAAGAAACTTCAACTTTACCTGTAACACACTTGGGATCTGATTTCAAGGTTCAAAATCAAACAAAGATCAATATGGCCAAAATAATTAAGAACCACAAAAGAAAAGGCATTTCCTCGGTTTGGTTGAAAACTAGTGTTTGACTACAATATTCAAGTCAGAAATTTGGTTTCCTCAAATAAAATAAAATGTGGTTTTATGAATCATGTTGAAAAATCAAGTTTTATGTTAATATTTAAAAAATAATTTTTTAAATATAATAAAAAGATATAGGGATGTATCCTTAAAATTATATAAAAAAAGATTAGTTTTAGAATACATAAAAACTCATATAAAGATAATTATATATAAAAAAAATCATAATAAAATAATTCTCATAACTGTAAATACCAAAAAAATTGAATTGAAGATTGAAAATTTCGAGTCATACAGCTCGGTTCCTGTGTATAATATTTCTCCTATATATTTACACATACATTTGCCCTACAAATTTCAAGCAAGATTCATAATCTCAATCTTGATTACATATAAATTGTTCCTTCTGTAATCTCAATCTGTAATCTCAATCTTGATTGCATATAAGCTGTCCTTCTTTAAAAATGACGCATTTCCAAAAGCTTCCAGCCCTCACTGCAGTGCTTTTCCTCTTATTAGCCATGCAGAGCATGCTACCTCAGGAAACTGCTGCTTGCAGAGTCCTAAACAACGATGATCAAGCACAATGGGGGCTCAAGAATGATATTCTCCTGGCTTTGCAGTCTCTGCAAAAGGGACCAGTCCGCGGTCCCGGAGGAAACGGGTGCACCTACATTCCTGGCAGTGGTGGCGCTCCTTGCACCGAGCAAAGGAACTTTGCAGGGTCTGCTGCTGTTGTGGCTCCTTCCCATGCACGGCCTGGGCTAATGGTTCCAGGTGGTGCATCTGCTAAGTACTAGGCAAAGGATTTGTGCCCACTAGGATTAACATAAGTTGCACAACACAATACACAATAAACAATCTTCTTTAAAATGTTTAGTTCATTACTTGATTGTGGAAATAAAGTGATATTAGTGCCCAACTCAATTGTAGAGATATAAAGCGATATTAGTGCCCAGTTAAAAAACGCAAGCCACTTTGTAGTGAAATAATGTGAAATTAGTTATCTGTTATTCTTTTTCTTCATCCACGTTATAAAATGTATTTAATTTATACAATATACACGACAAATTAAAATAAAACTCATACAAAGTAAGACATAAACCCACAACAAAGAGATTGTGGGCATTAGTCTTTGCCAATATAGGCCAAAGGAAATTTTAAACGTATGCTACTTGAATCTTTCTATAGTACATAGCATAATCTATTTGTTATTTTTTTTTATTAATGCAAATTTTAATTACAATCTATTAGATAGATAATATATGTCAATTAATAAGCATATAGCAACACATCCCAAAAAGATAAAATCAAATTATAACAAATTAGCATAAAGTTGGATAATAATGTACCCAAAAAATGGACTCAAACTTGAGATTTAAAAAGTACCAAAGTCTCCACCTTAATTAGTAAATTAAACCAAAACTTCATGGTATTTTCCTCTTTTATCTTATTTTAATTTATTTCTATTTTTATTTTTTTGTTGGAGTGGGGTGGGTTCTCTTGTCACAATTGATGGAGGAAGCATTTATATGAGGATGGTAAGATAATTTTTAATTGATGTTCAATATTTCAAGCTTAAAACTTGGTCTACATAAGTAAACAGGAGATGGACGTACTTTGCAATTCTAACCAAACTTAACTTCAAATAAAAATGTCCAGACAAAAAATTAAAAATGGAAAAAAAAAATTGAAATAAACATCTCTCTGGTACTTTATGTCAAACTGTTGAATTAAACATAATTCCAGCATTTTCTTCTTTTTTACCCAAAAATGGAAAATTTATAAACACTTCTTTTTTGTTTTATTAAAAGCTAACTACTTAGCATTTTATAAGAGTTTAACCCTTTAATCTAAACTTTAAATTAATATTTTTAATTAATCAATAATAACTCTAGCATGCCTTTCCAATAATAATAATAATAATAACAATAATTCAGCTAAACTTTTATTAATTTAAATAATTGGTTTTTTGTGCATATAAAAATGAGCTATTCAATGGCACATGGCCTATTAGGCCAATTGTTAAAAAATGCATAACCTTTGCTTAGGTTGGACTCTCACTTCGCCACCCCCTAAATTGTACTTAATTCAAAAAGAAATTTTTAAAATGCTCTATAATGGACACTAGATTTTCTTTTAAACATGTGCTTTATCCTTCAATAAGCATCAAGTACATTGGTTCACAGCCACACATTACTTAATGGTTGTGACATACAGTAAACAGAATAAATGCAAAAAGAATTTACACATGAAAAAGGAAAAATTAAAGAATGAAATGTAAAATGAAGTTTGAAGTTCCTCGGCAATTTAGGAGCTGTTATCGTGGTCATTTGATTTTGATCCCTTTACAATGGGAAAGGCAGCTGCAGGGGTATGAACAACATGGCCAACAACGTTAATGCTATTTAGCTGGCAATTGCCCGAACTCCCTCCGGGGATATAAGTGCAAGGGTTGGGACCAGATGGTGTTTCCGGACCCCGTTGCAGGGATGGAAACACAAGCTCATCTTTCATCCCCCACCAATCCCCACCCAATGGCCTCGGTGTTGCAAGTTGAATTGAAGATAAGAAAAAGCAGAAAAGAAGTATAATTTTGCAGAGGTCGTTCTTCTCATACATAGCCATGCTTGATGCTTTGTTTTTGTATGCCTTTGCAATTAAAAGAAAATACAGTTTCAAGAATATGGGATATATCCAAGGAGGAGAGCTCTGGTTTATTACATATTTAGTACCCTGTATTCTTTGTTTATTCTACATATGGCCGTGTTTTGACTTCTTTCTGCCTATAGTGTTTTACTGAGATTTCTGAATTTGACTGAGCTCTGGGTTTTGACGGTTGAACTTGAAGAGTTTGCAGAACTGTTCATCAATATGTAGGGAACATGGCTGGTTTACGTTTATATTGGTGCCCAGAATTCTGTTTTGATCTTCTACTGTCAACAAAAACATATATAAAATTGTGAAGGTCATACACGAAACTTGACGTCCAAGAAGGAGGAAACTTCAAATTTACCTGTAACACACTTGGGATCTGATTTCAAGGTTCAAAATCAAACAAAGATCAATATGGGCAAAATAATTAAGAACCACAAAAATTATTGCTTATATGTATGGAAAAGCATTTTCTCGGTTGGTTCTTGGTTGAAGACCAGTGTTTGACTACAATGTTCAAGTCAGAAATTTGGTTTTCTCGAATAAAATAAAGTGTGGTTTTATGAATCATGTTGAAAAATCAAGTTTTGTGTTAATATTTAAAAAAAAATCAATTTTTTAAATACAATCAAAAATATATAAGAGTGTGTATTTAAAATTATACGAGAAAAAATTAATTTTAAAATATATAAAAATTTGTATGAAAATAATTGTAAATATCGAAAAAGAAATAATAATAACTCTCATAACTCTAAATACCAAAAAACTGAATTGAAGATTGAAAAATTCAAGCCATACAGCTCGGTTGGCCCAAAAAAAGGGTCATGCAGCTCGGTTCCTGTGTATAA
The DNA here is from genome assembly GCA_020521535.1 of Rubroshorea leprosula. Classification (NCBI taxonomy): domain Eukaryota; kingdom Viridiplantae; phylum Streptophyta; class Magnoliopsida; order Malvales; family Dipterocarpaceae; genus Rubroshorea; species Rubroshorea leprosula. Next base: position 4,572,589 of record BPVZ01000001.1, on the reverse strand, counting down.
TATTTCTCCTATATATATGTAAACACATCTGCCCTACAAATCTCAAGCAAGATTCATAATCTCACTCTTGATTACATATATTGTTCCTTCAGTAATCTCAATCTTGTTTGCAAATAAGTTGTTCTTCTGTAAAAATGACGCATTTCCAAAAGCTTCCAGCCCTCACTGCAGTGTTTTTCCTCTTATTAGCCATGCAGCTCATGCTAACCCAGGAAACTGCTGCTTGCAGAGTCCTAAACAACGATGATCAAGCTCCATGGGGGCTCAAGAATGGTATTCTCCTCCCTTTGCAATCTCTGCAAAGGGGACCAGTCCACGGTCCCGGACAAAACGGGTGCACCTACATCCCTGGCAGTGGTGGCGCTCCTTGCACCGGGCAAAGGAACTTTGCAGGGTCTGCTTCTGTTGTGGCTCCTTCCCATGCACGGCCTGGACTAATGGTTCCAGGTGGTGCGGCTGCTAAATACTAGGCATAGCGTTTGGGCAGCCTGGGATTAACATAAGTTACGCAACACAATATACAATACACAATCTTGTTTAAAATGCTTAGTTCATTAATTGATTGTATAAATAAAGGGAAATTAGTGCCCAACTCAATTGTAGAGAAATAATGGGATATCAGTGCCCAATTAAATGCTAATCACTTTGTAGTGAAATAATGTGAAATTGGTTCTATGTTCTTTTTTTCATCCACATTATAGAATATATTTAATTTATGCCATGTATAAATTAATACTTCAAAGTGTAAGAAGAAGTATGAAGGCTAAATTGTTTATTCATGAATATATCAAGAGTATATATACAATTGGAGCCTAAGTGTTGCCCTATCACATTAGGCAAGTGAATCACAATCTTGGATATTATACAGAGAATGAATGTGAACATTAACAGAATGTAAACATGCTATGATACAGATTTGGTTTCCTTAACACGTCGCTGCAAGATGGAGGTGACATCAGCAACTCCAATCTTGTCTAGCAAACAAATAAACCTGGTAGAATGAAAGGGCTTAGTGAACCAATCGGCAAGTTGGTCGATGGAAGCAATATGTGAGACGCGCAGAACCTTTTTGTCAACCAAGTCACACACAAAATGAAGATCAACTGTAATGTGCTTCATCCGAGAATGCAAAACTGGATTACCACTTAAATAAGTGGCACTCACATTGTCACAATAAAGAGCAGGAGGATCTGTAATGGGAATGCTGAGTTCATCCAATAGATGAGAAACCCAAAAAAGTTCAAATGAAGACGCAGCTAAGGCCCTATACTCTACTTCGGTGGAGCTACGAGCAACAGCATGTTGTTTGGCTACTCTCCAAGAAAGGGGATTCCCACCAAGAAAAACAATGTATCCAGTTGTGGAAAGACAAGTGTCACAGTCCCTTGCCCAGTCTGCATCAGAAAAGGCGTGAAGTGAAAGGGACTCTTGTGGCCGAAGAAAGATCCCATGAGAGGCAATGCCACGAAGTTAGCGTAAAACTCGCTTAAGAGCCTGCCAGTGAACATCAGTGGGTTTGTGCATGAACTGTGAGACGACCAACAGCAAAGGAAATGTTAGGCTGTGTGAGAGCAAGTTACTGAAGAGAATCGACAAGCTTTCTGTATTCTGAACAATTTGTAAGAGTAATACTGGTGTTGAGAAGCAACGTTGAAGTGGAAGCTAGCGGAGTAGCCATCAGTTTGGCCTCAATCATACCCGATTTCTGTAATAACTCCTGGATATAGTGATGTTGTGAAAAAAAGAGACTGCCATTAATAGACATAACCTTAATGCCAAGAAAATAACTGAGGTCGCTAGGCTCTTTAAAGGAGAAGTGATGTCCCATAGTTTGGATTAGAGAGGTAATGAAGGAAAGGTTGCTACCGGTAATGATGATATCATCCACGTAAACTGGAAAAAAGATCACAACAGACCTCGTGTTATATATAAACAAGGAAGAATCAGATTTGGAGTTAAAGAACCCCTGAGAAATAAGAAAGTCCTTGAGTGCTCGAAACCAAGCTCGAGGGGCTTGTTTTAAGCCATAAATCGATTTGCGAAGTCAACAAACATGTGAGGGATGATTTTGATCAACAAAGTCGGCAGGTTGTTGCATAAATAACTCTTCATCAAGTTCACCATGTAAAAAGGCATTATTCACATCCAATCGCTAAATAGGTCGCCGACGACTAACTGCAAGAGAGAGAACAGTCCAGATCGTCATTGGTTTAATAACAGGACTAAATGTATTGAAATAATTCGAACCTGCCCTTTGATGAAACCCCTTGGCAACTAAATGTGCTTTGTAGCGTTCAATTGAGCCATATTTACCCCTTTTTATCCGAAATATCCACTTGTAGCCAAGAACATGTTGATTCGGGTGATAGGGTATCGGCTCCCATGTCCCTTGACGAATCAAGGCATTGAACTCCTCAGGCATGGCCTGTCTCCAATGGAAATCTTTAAGTGCTTGAGACACACATGTGGGTTCAAGTGAAGGGAGTGTGGAGGCCATGGTTGCATGATGTAAGGACTTCGGTTTAAAGATGTTGTTTTGAGAACAGGTGACCATGGGATGAGTGCACCAAGGTGGGGAAGGCGATGGTGGTGGCAGGTCATGAGGAGTGGCTTGGTTGAAGGATAAAGGAGTAGAGGAGTCCAATTCAGCTGGGGTTGACATGACGATAGAGGTTGAGGTTGGATAGGGGCTTTGAGCAAGAGAACGAGGTGCGGAGGTAGGAGCCGACGGAGAGGCAGATGAGTGAGGAATGGCTGGTTTGGTGGACAAATGGACTACATCATGATGGGGAACCGTAGCACAAGGAGGCAACATTGAGCGATCAACAACCGGGCGATGGCAAACGATGTCAATGGAACTGGCTATACAATGGAGTCATAAGGAAAAAAGGAATTAGAAAAACTATTTGTGGACAAATAGAACTTGAGAGAGAGTGTTGTAGGGTAGGAGTATTATATGGAAATTGGTTTTTATTTAACATGCCGTGAATAAAACATCTTTGAAGAGTGAATGTCAAAACATTTGTAACTCAAATTATCTGGTGAATAGCCCAAAAAAATACAAGGACGAGAGCGATATTGTAGTTTATTATTATTATAAGCACGAAGCCATGGAAAACAAGAGCAACCAAAAATGCACAACTTTAAGTAATTTGGTTTGACTTGAAATAATTTTTCTAAGAGAGATATAGAGGACAAGGTCACTGTTGGCAACTTATTAATTAGGTAGACAGCAGTTTGGAATGCAAAAGACCAAAACTTGGATGGCAAGGATGCAATGTGGAGTAAAGTAAGGTCTGTTTCGACAATATGTCGATTACGACGCTCACTTATACCATTAAGATCAGAAGTATAAGGTGGTGTGATAATATGGGAAATACCATTTTTAGAAAAAAAAATCACGAAATGCAATGTACTCACTCACCCCCGCCATCGAAATGAAAAGTTTTAATTGAAAGGCCAAATTGATTGTCAATGAGAGATTTAAATTTTGGAAAAATTATAGAAACATCAAATTTGTGTTTTATGGGAAAAAGCCAATTGTATCGACTAAAATGGTCGATAAACAATACAAAATTATTAAAGCCATCAATTGAGACGGTTGGGGCCGGACCCTAAACATCCAAATAGATGTGTTCTAGTGGAGGATGACTTGTGATAGATGAATGAGAAAAGGGCAACTTATGACTCTTAGAGCATGCACAAGATTCACATAAAGAAAAGTCCATTTTATTAGAAATAGGTAATTTAAAAACATGAGTTATAGATTTTATGTTCTTCGTATTAGGATGACCTAAGTGTGTATGCCAGTTCGCCAAAGAGACATGTTCACCAACTAGAGCCACAGGCTTAGTTTTGCTTGGGACTTGATATACTCCACGTATGTTTGAACAGCATAACATTGTCACCCCTATGCTTTGATCCTTCACCAAGAAGTACTCAAGGTGAAATTCAACAACAACATTAGTATGTTTACATAATTGAGAGACAGAGATTAAGTTCTCAGAGGCAGAAGGAACACACAAAATATTATGTAAAGGAAAAGAGGTTAAAGAGGTAAGTAATGTGGTATCACCCACATGTGTGATTTTCAAACATGTTCCATCCCCAACTTGAAGTTCATCAGGGCCAAGATATTCAAAGTGCAAGGTGAGATTGGCAAAGTCTGTGGTCACATGGTGAGTTGCACCAGAGTTGAGTAGCCAATCCTCAAAAGCAATGTTGGGAGAGGAAGCAAAATTGGCATGCAGAGTGTGTTGTTGAACTCGGTAAAACGAACAATTGTGGGCAAAATGGCCTAAATTGTTGCACAATCGACAAGCTTGAGCAGTGGGCCGACTATTGGGCTTGCCAAAGGATCCACGCTACCTATTCCCAGAGAAGGTTCTGTTGGAGGAAAGGGCTCCTCGATAGTTTCAATGTGGTGGAGTGAAGAATCGACCATTGTGAGGTGTGGGCAACAATCCAGCAAAAGTCAAGGAGGAGGAAAAGGGCGTTGCGGCTGCTCTAGGAGGAAGGGGAGCAGCAACAAAGTGAGCAGTGAAAGGAGTAGATTCTAGTTTAGTATCTTCCCATCAGAGACTTTCTTCATGAGCCACCAACCGATCATAGAGATCATCAAAGGACAGAGAGGTGTCACGCGTTCGAAAAGATGCTGCAATCTCTCGAAATTCTAGACCTAGGCCATTCAAAATATATACTGTTAGATCATCATCAAAAAGAGGTCGATCAATTGGACCTAATTCATCTGCCATCACTTTTAGAGTGTGGAGATATTCAGAGACAGATCTCCCATCATAGCGCATGTTTTGAAGTCGCTCCTTCAATGTGATCACTCGAGCATGTGATCGGTTAGCATAGAGGTTGGCTAGCGTTTCCCAGGCATGTTGAGCAGTAGATGCTGCAACAATGTAGGGTGTGATGTTCTTTGAAACTAAAGTAATAAGTGCATGGCGTAAGAGTTGATCTTTCCAAGCCCAAAGAGCATAGGTGGGTTTCGTAGCCATAGGACACGGATTTGTTCCATCTAGAAATCCAATTAAATCATAACCCGCAACAAGACATGTGAATTGTGTTTTCTAGGAAGGATAATTGGTAGGGGTTAGCTTAAGAGGAAATGCAGCGGAGTTGAAGGATATGGGTCCTTGAGTAGCATGGTTGAGGTCGATGGCTGCAGAGTTCGGGTTGCTGGTATTAGAATTATGGGTTATAGAGTTCGCACCAGAAAAAGAGGTGCTGTCACAGGTTCCAGAGGTTTTGGCCATGGGTAAGATAGAGAAGACTCGTTAGAGTATAATGCTCTGATACCACTAATACTTCAAAGTGTAAGAAGAAGTATGAAGGCTAACTTGTTTATTCACGAATATATCAAGAGTATATATACAGTTGGAGCCTAAGTATTGCCCTATCACGTTAGGCAAGTGAATCACAATCTTGGATATTATACAGAGAATGAATCTAAACATTAACAAAATGTAAATATGCTATGATACAGATTTGGTTTCCTTAACATAAATAATACAATAAATTAAAGTAAAATTTGCACAAAGCAAGACATAATTAAACCCACAACAAAGAGATTGTGGGGGCATTAGTCTTTGCCAACAGGCCAAAGGAAATTTTAAATGTATGCTACTAATTGTATCTTTCTATAGAACATTGCATAATCTATATATTTTTTTATTAGTGCAAATTTTAATTACAATCTACTAGGTAGATAATGTATGTCAATTAATTAGCATATAACAACACATCACAAAAAAATTAAACTAAATTATAACAAATTAACATAAAGTTAGATAATAACATACCCAAAAAAAAGGACTCAAACTTGAAATTTAAAAAGTACCAAAGTCTCCACCTTTTTTTTTGAACAAAGTGTCATGGAGCGGGCTTCGAGCCTGCCCAAAGAGGAGAGGGGATGCACCTCAAGGTAGTCTAAGATCACTTGGCCCGAAGGGCCAGGTGCACCAAAGTCTCCACCTTAATTTGTAAATTATACCAAAACTTCATGGTATTTTCCGTTTTTGTTAATTTGTTTGTTTGGAGTGGGGTGGGTTCTCTAGTCACAATTCATTTATATGAAGATGGTTAGATAATTTTTAATTGATGTTCAATATTTCAAGCTTAAAACTTGGTCTACATAAGTAAACAAGAGATGGACGTATTTTGCAATTTTGACCAAACTTAACATAAAAATGTCCAGACAAAAAACTAAAAATGAAAAAAAAAAAAAGAAAAAGAAATAAAATACTCTCTAGTACTTTATGTCCAACTATTAAACTAAACATGATTCTAGCATTTTCTTCATTTTTTACCAAAAAAAGAAAATTTATAAACACTTCCTTTTTGTTTCATCAAAAACTAACTTCTTAGCATATTTTAAGAGTTTAAACCTTAAATTTAAACTTTAAGTTAATATTTTTTAATTAATCAATAATACCTCAGCAAAACTTTTATTAATTTAAATAATTGGTTTTTTGTGCATGTAAAATTGAGCTATATAATAGCACTGGCCTATTGAGCCAATTGGTAATAAATGCATAACCTTTGCTTAGGTTTTTCTTTTTTTTTTTTTTTTTTTTTTTGAACGGTAGGAATTGTGGGATAAAAAAAATAGTTACAACAATATTACAGTTACAACTTTAACTTTTGATCAAGAAGCCAAAGTCATTGATGCACTCCCAATGCCGCAAGTACATAACCTTGGCTTAGGTTCGATCGTCATTCCCCTACCCGCTAAATTGTACTTAATTCAAAATAAATAAATAAATAAAATGCCATATAATGGACACTAGATTTTCTTTTAAACATGTGCTTTATCCTTCAATAAGCATCAAGTACATTGGTTCACAGCCACACATTACTTAATATATGGTTGTGACATACAGAATACAGAATAAATGAAAAAACAATTTACACATGAAGAAGGAAAAATTATAGAATGAAATGAAAAATGAAGTTCGAAGTTTCTCAGCAATTTAAGAGCTGTTATTAAGATCATTTGATTTTGAGCCCTTTACAATGGGAAAGGCAGTTGGAGGAATATGAACAACATGGCCAACAACGTTCATGCCATTTGGCTGGCAATTGCCCGAACCCCTTCCGGGAATGCCACTTGGTTGGGACGAGATGGTGTCATCGGACCCTGCTGCAGAGATGGAAACATAAGCTCATCTCTCATCCCCACCACTCCCCACCCAATGGCCTCGGTGTTGCAAGTTGAATTGAAGATTAGAAAATGCAGAAGATAAGTATAATTTTGCAGAGGCTGTTCTCCTCATACAAAGCCATGCTTGACGCTCTGTTTTTTGTATGACTTTGCAATTCAAAGAAACTACAGTTTCAAGAATATGGGATATATGCAACGAGGAGAGCTGTGATTTATTGTATAGTACCCTGTGTTCTTTGTTTACTCTACGTATGGTCGTGTTTTGACTTTTTCCTGCCAAATAGGGTTCTACTGAGATTTCTGAATTTGACTGAGCTCTGGGGTTTGAAGGTTGAACTTGAACAGTCTGCAGAACGAATCAACAATATATTCGGAACATGGCTGGTTTACGTTTATATTGGCGCCCAGAATTCTGTTTTGATCACCTATTGTCAACAAAAACATATAAAAAATTCTAAGGTCATACTCCAAACTTGACGTCCAAGAAGGAGGAAACTTCAAATTTACCTGTAACACACCTGGGATCTGATTTCAAGGTTCAAAATCAAACAAAGATCAATATGGGCAAAATAAGAACCACAAAAGGACATGTTTATATGTATGAAAAAGCACTTTCTCGGTTCTTGGTTGAGAACAAGTGTTTAACTATCATGTTCAAGTCAAAAATTTGGTTTCCCTCAAATTTAAAAAAAAAAAAAAATTCAGAAAAGTTCATTCAGCCTCCAAATATGCAAAAACAAGCTAAAAGGAATCAAAACATCATCTACATATCTTGGAACAGTAAGACATACTGAAACAACTTATGGAATTTCTAATTTCAACTGTCTGCATATGGGGTACATGCTTTTTTAGCCCACAGAGAAACTCAGAAAAGAAATGAAGAAAAGTTAAAACTTTGGAATGCTCTTCTTGTGTTAACAATTTAAGAAGTTTTGCACTCAGAAATTCAACAAAGATCACAATAGGAGTCCCTACTATTCTCCAGCTATTCAACAAAACAAATTTAATTGAAAGCATTAAATTACATATCATTAGACAGAAAGTTGCTAATCAGTCAGGCAGCACATGAGAGTCCCACCTTTTCACAAGAAGATCCATGGCAAGCATTAAGATGTACCTTATCAGCACAGCTTCACAGCCAAGGTCACTTCAAAAGAGTGGCCTCCAGTTTCTCTTTCAGCTGATCAGCAGCACCAGCTTGAGTTCGGATTGTGAAAGTGTGAACAACATTGCTATCGTCAGTCACAGACACATCAGAGTCCTGTGCTGTAATTTGGTTTTCCCTGAGAGCTTGTATGACTCGAGAGACAGGGTGGGAATCTAATGGGGAGCTAACCCTTACCAGAGCATCTTCATGTCTTGGATGGAATTCTATATCAGGTATTGACAACTGTTTTTGCTTATTGTTTACCATATCCTTTTCAGCTTCCAATACCCTAATCCTCATTTGCAGGTCATTGATATAGGTGATGGCATCACCGAGCAAAGAGGCTTTGTCCATTTTAGAGATATTTGGGACAACCGCCCGTAATGCATAAAATCTCTGGTTAAGCTTTTCTCGTCTCTGCCGCTCTGCTTCAACATGATTCAATGGTTCTTCCCTCCCATTGGCTGGCTTTCTTCCTCTCTTCCTTGGTTTCCGCTCATCAGGTAGGGATGATGAGTCATCCTTAGCCCCAATAATGATCTGGTTGAGGTGTGGGAACAATTTTGCATCACCATTGTCACTTCGATTCCCATTAGAAGAATTTCCATAAATTTGATTGGAACCTACTGCTTGGACATCATAAGATTCCAATGAGAACTCTGAATCATCTTCCACCTTTGGGGAAAAATTAATGCTGATTGATCTTGATTTTGAACTACCCAAACTTAGTTCCCTTCCAAAAATCTTGGGAAATGGCTTTGCTTGTGCAGAACTAGATCCAACAAATGTAGTTCTGACCATCTCCACAATGTTCTGGTCTTCGGGAACCAACTTGATGGAGCCAAGTTCCACCACCCCAGACTTAAAAGGTACAAACAACACTGTTTGCAATCCAGCTGATTTTCCTAACAACCATCTAGCATGATAATGTTGCGAACAACTATTCACATCTGAGGCCCAAATTGACCTACATGACTTGTAACACTCCCCTGGACCATATTTTGCATCACAATGAAATGTGAAGTACATTGAAGAAAGGTAAAACATCTCCATGTCTGTTACACCATCCAACTTTGCAGCAAAATTATCCTCCTCTGACCCACCAAAGCATGCATGCAACTTCTGGAGCACACACTTCTTTAACTCCCCTTTCTTCTGATCTCCCTTTGATTTTCCATCCCCTTTAGAACTCCCATCATCACCCCTATTGTCCCGGCAGTGCCCATCACCCCAGAGCAATACAGATCCACCAGATTTCAACATTGAAAACTGCCAGAAAATCGCATAGTTCCAATTGGACCCTTCCACAATCTGGCAGAGGCACTGCTGCACACCCAAATCGCTGGGAGGAGTTGAAACCAACTCTGACAAGATATTCTTAGAAGCCAAAGATATCAAGAACTGACATGCTTCAGCACCCAATACTGATTCAACCATAGCCTTGTCTTCCTCTTTCACCCAAAACTTTTCACCCATATTTTCCTTCACTCCCTTTCAGTTTTCACGACTCAGATACAACAGCTCCAAATTTTCGAACTAAACGTAAAAAACCCTAGAATTTTAAATTTAAATAAAAAAAAAACCCCCGAATTCTTCAATAACAAATCAAAAACTCAAGAAATTGACTACTACCCACTTCAATTCACCCCATACCCACATCTTAAAACACAACAAAATCTAAAATTTCAGGGTATCAAATTAGCAAGCTCGCATCCGAGCTACAAAGAGATTGAACAAAAACCCAAACCAGTAGAAGAGAAGAGAGAGCTTACATTAAGTCAACAAATATTGGGTCCACAATTGAGCTGAAGCTCCACGAGAGTCCAATTTCACCTCGGCAGAACAGAGCTTCTTCAGATCTCTAGGAGTTAGGGGTCAGTTTTGATCCTTTCCCTTTGGCCACCGGCTTTTGGTACAATTTCCAAATGGTACGACGTCAATCACTATTCAGTGGTTACGTCCGACTTTGATGTACCATCACGTGAATCACCTGTTAGCTTAGTAAAAGCACCCATGCCAAGGGATGGAAAAGCTTTTATTTTTTACCTTTGTGCGAAGGAAAGCTATTGATAAGTATCCTTTCTTTGTCTTTTTTTTTTTGGTTTTAGAAAATTAAAATGTATTTTTTAATACAAATTGTACTTTTTTTTGGTTTTTTATATTAAAAGTATTTAAATGTTTTTAATAAAATAA
>BPVZ01000001.1:4528692-4545493 GCA_020521535.1 Rubroshorea leprosula | reverse complement strand
AAAAAAAAAAAATAAAGCATTGACCACTTATTAATGGATGGAGGTAGCCACAAGACTGCGTTAACTCTCTAACCATTAAACCTGTGTGACTGTGTTTTACTTCAGCATCATTCCATCTAATCTATGGCACCTGATCTTTTTCCCAAATTAGATTACATTCTAAGTAACCATTCTAATATAAATGACACAGACCACAGACACTTCAACAAGAAAAACAGAAAAGCATGAGCTGTATCTATATATCTTCAACCACCATAAAAGCAACTTTAAAGGAACCAGATACAGCAACAACCATTACCTTTTTTTTTTTTTGATCAGCAGCAACAACCATTACCTAAAAATTATCAATATAGAATACAAGGCCCCTGTAGAAATTCAATAATACTACAAAATTATCAAAGGAAATAATTCTATTCTGAGAGAATGAGAAAGCAAGAAAGCCAAAAGAACAACAATTACTTTATAATTTGCAACTTATTGCAAACTAGGAATTCAATGATATATTGAAATTGATGCAAGCTTACCTTTCTCCATGGGCCAGCTAGCTCTTGATGGAGCATGAGTATGGCTATCAGACTGCAAGAAAATAAGCAAGAAGAAAACAAATATCATGAATCATGATCCATGAACCATGACACCCCAAACCCAATGAGATTAAAAACCCCAGGAAACCTGAGAGAGATCAATACCTCATCAAACTTTTCAAAATTTTGAGTATCTAGCTCATCATTGACCTCAGGAATAAATGCAGCCTCCATTTGATATATTCTATCCCAGTCTGTGCTGTTAAACCATGGATGAACCTTGAGGGGAGCAAAGAAGCAAGATAATTTATCTAACTGCAACAAGCTTATTGAACAACCCAACAATATATACAGAATAGGACACTCCATACAACACCGTAATTTCATCTGCCCTATTTGTTCCTAGCCTCTGGCTCACATTTCACAAGAGTCTACTAATCAGATCTTTTGCCTCTAGAGATAACTTTGCTTCTTCAGGAAATTTCAAATGAGATTTCCAGTTTACTATCTACACAAAATAGGAAATATGATCACATCATTCAAGTGTTCAACGGATTAAACCAAATCCACTGTTTTTTCATCTTATTTTAGTTGATTTTTTTGAGGGATTACATAAATTGAATTTTGTACAGAATAAGAGACCTACATAGGCAGACATTTAAGGTTCATCACAATAGGTTTAAGCTTCAACTCTTTATTGGAGATCAAAAACAAGAAAAACTCTGAAGACAAGTCAAATAACATAAATAGAACTAATATGGTTGGATGTGTACAGAATAGATGAAGAAAGCTACAACATAAGTCCAGGAAAAAAATATATCATTGAAATCTTAAAAAGATTGCTGAAAATGTCAGTAGAAAAAAATATATATATGTCCAGCATAAATCAGTGCTGTGTAACAAAAGATAACATCAAATTACATACATCTGACTGCCAAAATATTTATTTAAAAAAAGAAAAAAAGAAAAAAAAAAACCAATACTTCTCAGTTACCTTCCTACATGTTGACATTGGATCATCTGAATAAAAAGGTGGATACCCCACAAGCATTTCATACATGATAGCTCCAAGTGACCACCTGTGGAATGGAATAGCCATGGCCCATAAGTAAAAATAATATATTATTTCGTAAAGAAAAAAGCGTGCTGAACATGATTTGATGATAATATTACTGAAATTCACCACCCATGCCTCTCAAAGATGACTATCATTTCCATGTCATGCCAAAACCCAATAGTAAAACACATATGACTACTCACCAATCACATTCCATGCCATATATAACCTTTCTTCAACAGAACTTCTGGAGCAATATATTCAGGTGTACCAATCCGCGAAAGGCCCCACGCCAATTTCGACGTTTTGTAGAATTTTTGAATACAAAAATGCGTGCATATTGAGGTTTGAGAGGGAAGGAGAGACCGAGGCTCGTGCTCGTCTCGGTTTCTTGTCGTCCGCGTGATTCTCTTGTTGGCGCCCTGCAAACCTCCCACCTTATATAGGTTTTCCACGTTACCATTTTATTTTATTTTTAATTATTTTTATTTTTAAAAAAATATCAACAATTCTATAATTATAAAAGAATATGTTACATGTATGCTTGAATAAAAAATTAATTATATAGAATAATATATTATAAATTTATAATATAATATCATATCATATTAATTACAATTATTATAAAAAAATATTTTATAAAATAACTTGTATATTAAAAAATAATCTATCTTAAAAATTTTCTTTAAATATATATCTTTAATAAAATTATTTTTTATTTTATTTTATTGAAAATATTTAAATAAATTTATAAAATAAATTATACTTTTAATATATAATTTATATTAACAAACTTGACTATTTTGTAACTATTTATTTTAAAAATATATTACGTGATATAGATCAAACCTCCAATGCTGGAAGTTATTTCCTAGTATAGTAGTCTGGGCCTATTTGTCATGATATTGTTTCAAAGAATGGGATGAGTTCTTGATAAAGCCACCGATAACGTACTTCACTAACTCAATTTATAAAAGTCTTCATCTTAATTTTGGTTACTGTATTTAAATATTACCACACTCACCGTAGGAACATAATTGTTATTTAATTTTAATGGGATAATTTAACAATTAAGGGTTTAAAATTTTAAGTTTGTGATGTCAGATTCTAATCTTGATCCTGATGAAAAAAAATTTGAGAATAGGAAAGGATTATCCTCTTATATAATTCATACTCAAATATAAAAAAATAAAAAAACATAATTATTATATAAGTTTGTATAATCTATATTATAAGTATATGTTAAAAAAAATTTATTATATATAGAATTTTATTTTACAATTTCTGATAATTTTAGAGCTGTACTCATCGCATCAATTTCGATATATCTAATAAAATTAATTTACTTGTGATTTTTTTCAAAGCTTGAATTATAGGCCTAATCTATGACATGACAGTTTTACTAATAAATACAACTCTTTGAGTTAAAAGTCTAACATCCTTAATGTATATTATGCACATCATTGCAAACTGAAAATAATAAATAATAATTAAAGCTTGCTCCTTTTCACATATAATTGGTATATATATTATTTACATAAAATTTTAATAATTTATTTTTTTTATTATAAATGATTAAAATTTACCATTATTTTTTAGATGACAAAAAAAATATATCTTTAAAAAATAAGATAAAAAATATGTAAATAAATTTTAATAACTTATAATGAAAAAATTAATATTATGATTTTATATAAATAATATATGTAAGTGTTAAGTATAAGGGGTTCTAACTCAATAATTACTATCATCATTTAACATTTTAAGATTATATTGTAGTAAAATAGAATTGTGGGAATCATATTCTCATTAATAATTTGTTCCACAAGAATCGGTTGACAGAAGGAGCCAGGCTATGCCACACGACATGTCTTCTTTATATTTTTTAGGGGGAAAGATAAAATTATCAGAGTCTTTCGTAAAGATTAGATGGAAGTTACATGATGGTTTAAAATTTGAGCAAAAGCACGAGTAGATCCACCGGACACGATATAAAATTTGGTGGTTGGGATTTGGGAATGTTGGCTATTATGGCCTAAAAGATCTCTTGTTTCAATTTAGAAAGCATGAAATTTTAAGACTGTTTTGCCTTGAAGGAATGGAATGGAAAATGGATACATGCATCGGTACTTAACCAATATAGGTGCTGAAGTGACTACATGAGACAATAAAAGATCACTTTCCACCCCCACTCCTTTTTTTTTCTTTTTAAATGCTATCCAAGCTTTTCTTTTTTTATTATGCTATTTTATTGATTTTTTTTTTGGGTAGACTATTGGCATTATGATCAACAAATGAAGAGAAGATTTCAGTTGTTTAATGCACATAATAAATGATTTTGTCTTTACTGTTATTTTCTTGGTCACTCACTGATGTACCAAAAAAAAAAAAGCACATAATAAATGATGTTGATATGTACCCCCCACCCCAAAAAAAAGCACATAATGTTGATATTTTGATGCATTCCTTTTGAGTGGCCCTAATACATCCAAGTCATTTTCATATTTTTTAAAAAATCACTTTCTAATGGTATTTGGTGGGATAAAAACTTTGAAATTTCAAAATTGACATTTAAGAATGATGTAAAAGAATTTAAAAAAGATAGTTGCTGAGTACTTAAATAATTTAATGGTTATATTTTTATGCTAGAAATAAAAGAGTTTGTGTTTGAATTATATGGCGGGATGAGATAAAGAATAAGAGATAGTTGTCTTTTATTGTACAACTAAGATAAAAAAAAATAGTTATTTTCTATTGATAAAATAAAATTACTTAATTAGAAATATTTTTTTTTTCAAATTGTTATTTATATATCAAATAAAGTATATTATCTAAAAATGCAAATAAAATTTCAAGAGCTAACAAGTAAAATGGGATGGAAAAAAGAAAAGCCTCTCATTTCATTGGAAGCCTAACTACTGATGAAAGGAGACAGAGTTTCACTCCAATTATATTGCTATTTACTCGGCTTTTTTAAGAATTCCACACAGGTAATCTGTAAACATTGCTGTGAATCAAGGTATATAATCGCGCAAACCTCCATTAATTACTCATCCATTGCATTACACACTTTTTTTTTTTTTTTCTTTTTGGTTCGATATCACGATCATCCTTTAAAACAAACAAAATGAGGCACATGGAGGCTTCAACTGAATTTTTAGTTCTTCATTCATTCCACTCTACTAACAAAAGGTAAATGGCTGGATGATATTTCTTTGGAAGTATGATTGAATTGCAGCCAGTTTAAAAATGGTATTTAGGAAGTTCGCAACAAAATTTACACTAATCCGATTTAAAAAGAAGAATAATTTCCCCATTATATTACATTTATAAATAAAACAAAATCATGAAACATTCAAGTTCACGTAGGTTAAAAAGGAGCATATCATATTGATGTTGGAAATGTTATTCCAGATATGGAATTGTAGAGTAACGTCTCCTTTCTTTCTGTTTTTCTTCATTTTCCTTTTCGAATCAAATAAATAACACCAAGTCAAAGATTTTACAAACTCAACTATTGTTCACACAATTAGAAAGCCGCCCATCCTGATCCAGTGGTCTTGGTAGATGCTGATCCAGTTGCAGAAGGGAGATTCCTCTGCAAATGCCAACACACTAATTACATAAAAGACCATAAAGAGATTTGCCATCACTAAGAAAAATGAAAGACCTCCATTATGGATGTAACTAATCTGAGGCATCATGAGAATTTGGCATTTATCCACTGAGGCAGATACAAACACGAAAAAACCTATAAAAACTTCATTCAAGTAATGGTATGTTTAGTTTGAGGGGAATGGAAGGGAGGGGAGAGGAGGATTTTTTGATTTTTTGACCAATCATTAAAAATCCTTCTCTCCCCTGCCTTCCATTCCCCTCAAACTAAACATACTATGAAGAGCTGAGATAAAATCCTTATATTGTAAGCACCATCCACAACTAACGAACAAAGACAATCAGTTTAGGTGAAAATGCTCATGAGAGTAATATATGCAGCAGATTTGACTAAACACAATAGCTTGTAAAAGAATTAATAAGCATACTGACTGGTTGAAGATATGAGATAGCACAGTTTCTATCTAGCAGGCAGCAACCAACAAAAATATTTAGTCATTTTGGTACAAAATAATAGAAAAAAAGGGCACACTAGGCAATGCACCAACATCCATATGGAAAAAAAAATATATTGTTTTCAGGCTTCCTTCTGATAAGCAATAATTTATAAGTTACTTATAAATAGAAAGACACAATCAAAACAAGAGTTTTCAATCTTCTACTGCCTCAATATCCTGAAAAACAACTCCATATAGTTATGCAGGAATTTTATCAAACTTAGAATTCTTCATCACCATATCCTAAGTATCATAAATATTCTTATGTTTTCAAAAGAGAAGCAAAAACTAGCGATGCAAGGCAGAGATTACACTAATGCTAGTTTCTAAACCAAAAGCCAAGAAAAAGGAAGATGCACTATATCAATAAGATCACGATGCCTTCTTGCAGGCAACATATCAAAGCTGTTGGAACTAAACTTATAGATTCAATCGATCAGCTTTTGATAAAAAAAATGAACCAGTTTGAATGACACCTCACAGTTTGGAGTACAGGGAACATATCATGTATAAAGGATCAGATTAGGGGACAAGGGATAGAAATGTACCTCAAGCTTAGAAAAATCTGATAGAGGATCAGTTTGTCTAGTGTCTTCATTAGGTGCCTTGAGACTAGATGAGCTGATCCGAGCAGCAACAGGGTCATTTGGAGGGGGTGGGAGAGGAGATCTTATTTTACCTGTGCCGCTAGGTGGTGGAGCAAGTCCCAAAGTTTTAGGCTTTGCACTTCCAGAAGGCCCTCCTGACAACCCAGCAGCCGATAGCATACCAGTTCCACTCGTTGGCTTCGGCTTCACATTTATCCGGATTGTCTCACCTTCCTATGAACCCAAAACAACACTAAGATCAAAATCCACCTATAATATGAACATACAAATAGCATTTACTAAATCTCATACAAAGCAAGCAAAAGCAAACTGAATTGTATAAAACAAAGTACAGATTCTCAAGCCAATTCAAAGCCATGACATTCATTCTACAACAGATTATTTCAAGTCTTATATCACCAATCAATCAGCTGGTATCTTTCTATATTACAAATACTACTAAAGACTTGACATTTACACTAATTCAGAATACCTTCAATCTGTGATTAACAGCAGGATGGATATCAATATGACTCTCGTTATTGCTCGTCTCGCCTGTCTCCTTCTCGTGCTCTCTCCTGATATACTTCTCGTGATCAGACAACGCCACATTGAAATCAAACGCCTCGTTCCGTTCATTGAACCCGAGCCCAATAAACGCATGCTTCCCCTGTCCATCCTCGATCTTAAGCACGAAGTATCTGGACGAGTCAAGTGCGGGCTCGACAGAGTTCTCGCGCTGGCCCGGGTGCACGAAACAAGCAGCAAAAAGCTCGCTAGTGTTGGGATCCTCTAGCCGGATCTCGCAGCGGTCCTTGCAAGAGACAACACGGAGGCGACCGGACCAGATCTTATCGGACTGCAGCCACTCGCCGCATTTGTACCCGCCGGAGGTGGACCGGGGAGGGATTTTGTAGATGGAAACCTCCCGGACGACGAGGAGGGTGTGCTCCAGGGACTCCTCTTCCTCGAAGGACATGTCGTCGGCAGCAAAAAAATGTGGTGGGGAACCGGAATCTAAGTCCTTTATCGGAAACGGAGATTGGAATTGAAGATTGCGGTGAGGTGGGAAGGAGGAATCAGATGGAGAGCTTGAGATGTCAACTGCAGTAAGAGTGGTGATTATTGGAATTACCAGATTGGCCTTCAGCTTTCCGATATTGTCAAATATAATAACCCGACGCGTTTTGCTTTTATTGTGTATTTTATTATCAATAGATTTTTTAGAAATTAAGATAAGAAGGGCATGAATGTATTTATGCATAAATTTTATATTTTATACTTACATAAAATTTTAGATAAAAAGGGCAGGAATTAAATAATTTTTATTTAAAATATATTGATAAATTTCAATCATTAAAAATATAAAAATAAATAATTAAATTTTTTTTTTATAAATATAATGTATAAAATTTTTATATATAAATAAAATTCTATTCATGTAATAACTCTCATCAACTTAATTTGTTTTCTCAATTTAGCTCTGAAACAGTTTTTGGGGCAATTTAGCCCCTAAATATATTCTAGCCAAGTAAGCAAAACGTAGCAAGACAAATCATATGGTATATGGCTGCCATTTATGGGTTTTTTTTGCCAACTTCTTTAACCTATTTGAAGGTTGATGCGACAAAGACAATACTTAAAACGCACTTAAAGCTTTTGGTAGTTTGTCTTTTTTTCCTCTTTTTTTTTTTTTTGATGAATAAGATTTTGGTAGTTTGCTCGTGAAGGAAGTTGACACTTTTTTACAAAAAAAAATCGCGTCATTGAAAAAATTTTCGGGTGTTTAATATGCAACTCTCTAATTGCATATAAAAATGGTATATAATAGGTTAGTAGAAAGTTTATGATATAAGAATTCTAATAATACTTTTTTTGGATATTTAAAATGTAATAATGTGAGATTGACAATTTCTTTTTTCATTTTAAATTTTTCTATAAAAATTAAAATTTAAATAAAACTTTCAAACAACATTCCCTTTTAATTAAAATTCACACCAAATACTTCAACTTCACTGTAATTTTTGAAACACAAAAATTTTTTTAAAAAAAACTTTATTATAATGAAATAACCTCTTTATATATAGATCTTACCTAGTAAACATAATCTCAAGTTTTTTTTTACTCTACTATTGTCATTTTAACTTCCACATAAGTTGGTTGATTAGGCAACACTTTCGTAGAGATATGAGAGTCGACGTTTTTCATTAGCTTTTTCTTTAACCAGCCAGAATGTTAGATCATGGAGTACATGGCCTTAGTTGATCCAAAAACAAGTTTAAGAACTGATTTGAGAATTATAGCTAACTTAAGGGATTTTCCTTATTCATATTCACTGAATAAATAACGGGCTTGGATGGGACAAAACCTCTTAGACCTGTACCAGCCCAATTCTGCTCAAACCCAGCCCATATCTCTCACTGGTTGTCGCCTATGATCCATCTGAGTTAATTTTATAAGTTAATTAAATTTAAAATTTTGATTATTTATTGTAAAATTATACCTAATAATTGAGAATTTTAATTTTTAACTATTAATTTTAATTACCAACATACACTAAATGATTTCAGTAGTGATTTTTTTTTGTTAAAAATAAGATTGAGTTCAAATTACATGACGTACCAGAAAAATGAGATAAGTCATGAGAGAGATGATTGTTTCTCATTGTAATTAATATAAAAAAAATATTAATTTTAATAATTTTAATTTTAAAAATAAATAATAAAAATTAAAAACTATAATAAATAATTTAAATAATAACTTTCTTGCTCTATCATCAACAACTTCCTGATGAGATTTATAAAGTTAAATGTTACTAATTTTAAATTAATTAAAATTTAATATTATTAGAGTGTATAAGTTGTTAGTGAAAAAAAAAAAAAGTTTCTGCATATCACGTGAGAGGCACCGTAGTAATTCAACCAAAATCCCGTGGGTAAATTCGGGAATCAAAGAAGCACAAACCCCTGCTCCAGTCTTCCCCTCTTATCAGTCTTGATTGTCCGATCACAGCTCTTAAAAGACTCCGAAGACCCAAGGCGCAGAAGAATTCCTTCCACATCTGAGGTACGGCCCGTAGGGGGTTTCATTTCTTGAATTTCCGATTCCTGAATCGAAACAGTTGAATTTGTGTTTATGTAAGCGCATTTGATTCATAGTGACGGTGTGGTTGCAGGAATGGCCAGAAGTCTTGGAGGATTTCTGGTTCTGATACTTTTGGTATCGATCTGCGATGCTGCTTCCGTCTTTCAACCGATCTCTGATTCTCATCGATCTGCAGCTTCAGAGCTCTTTTCTCCTGTAGATGGATCTTTTGGAAGGTTTAACATTGAACCTCAATTAATCTTCTTCTTCGTTTTATTTTTTTGCCTGTATATGAATGTTTGAGCTTATTTTCGAGTTTGAAAGCTGTGAAATTTGTAGAATATGAAAAAAAGCGGACTATAATTCCCATGGAGAATGGAATCCTGTTTTTATTTGAGGATTTTAAGTTTTGCTGGTTTGTTTCACAATTGTTGCCAGCCATAGTGTGTATAGCTGCTGAATTATATAGGAACTCTTTTTATTTTTTTGTAATTTTTTAAAATATATATACTTGCATCTCTCTTTCTATGTTTTGGTCTCTGCAATTTTTATGCTGTGGTTTAGGCATGAACGGCTTAAAATGACTTGTGTTACAGTTTAGAAGAGACATATGAGGCACTAAGAACGTTTGAGGTTCTTGGAGTTGAAAAGAAGCCTGATGTAAGCACGGCTAGTTGTGCATTGGTATCTAAGACACTTGAGTCATCATCTTCAACTCTCAAGGATTTATTATTCACATTAAAAGTTAATGGCATCTTGAAATGCAAGATAAACGAGAAAGCTTTTGAGGTATTGGAATTTGGAAACTGTTGGGATTGACATATATAGTTTAAAAACGCTTAGTATTCTATGACCCTGGTATTCACATTATTTCTTTCGTTATTTTTTACTTAAAAGGACATAATTTCAAGACTTAAAGCTGCTGTCAATGATGCAAATTCATTGCTTGACTTCTACTATTCAATAAGAAGTTTGGTTCTTATCAAGGTAATGTTTAAGAGGGGAAATTCTAAAGTATTTTCTTTCTATACTGTGTTTATGTTTGTCTTTGTTTTCCATTTGTATTTAATTAAATAAATTGTAATCGTAACTCATTCTTTTCTCCTCTTAATGAGTTGGTTCATTAATGCAGGAGCAGACATTGAAAGCTGATCTACATCTTGCTGATGCTGAGGGAGTTTTTCGTTCCATCAAGGTTGGTTGCTTTAACTGGTGTTAGTTTTATGGTGGGGATAAGAGATACTATAAATCTCCTAAGTCCTAACTTCACTGGTCAGCTGAGGTCCACCATCTGGTGGGACCTGATATTTTGTGGTCAGATTTGCATGGATAGCAGAGGTTTATAATGCACCTGAGTCCAAGCCGTATATTTTGTGTTGATTTGTTTGATCATTTAAGCAAACTTCCTTTTTTTTTTCTTTTTTCTTTTTTTCTTTTTTTTCTATTGTGAATGTTTGACATTATGTCACACTTGGTCTCCAGGCTCTCAGCCAGAGTGATGGCAGGTGGCGATATAGTTCTAGTAATCCTGATTCTAGTGCCTTTGCTGCTGGTAAAGATCTTTTGGGAGTAAAACTATTTTCATGCTTTATTGTTATTGGCTTTATTCTTCCCTAGGGATATATGTATTTTTTGTTCCTATACTGAAATTACCTCACCTATGTATGCTGCTTGGCATTCTTGTATTGTTATTATCACTAACTCATCTCCATTTCTTCATGCTTTTTCACCTATTCTTATTATATTCTTTCAGGAATAGCACTTCAAACGCTTGCTGGTGTTATCTCGTTAGCATCTTCTGAAATTGACCAATCAATGGTATGTTGTACAGTTGTAGATACTGCTGCCTCTTTTCTAGTGGAATCTTTTTAAGTTTGATTGTTTATGAATTAAAATAGTTAATATAAGATAAGTTTATTACAGTTTTCATTATTCCCTATTTTATTGGAAAGATAAAGAATATTTATTGGCATTTCATGTTAAAACATTTGGATTGGTTATGTTCTTCTCTTGCAGTAGCTATCTGCAAAAGTTTAATGTCCTAACCATATCATCTGGTGTTTGTAATTTCTAGTTCATATTTCTACTTTTGTAGATGTCTTTTACTTTGGTTTTCAGC
The DNA here is from genome assembly GCA_020521535.1 of Rubroshorea leprosula. Classification (NCBI taxonomy): domain Eukaryota; kingdom Viridiplantae; phylum Streptophyta; class Magnoliopsida; order Malvales; family Dipterocarpaceae; genus Rubroshorea; species Rubroshorea leprosula. The sequence goes on along the minus strand of BPVZ01000001.1, from coordinate 4,534,010 downwards.
CTTGTTAACATTGAACCATATTTTTGGCCTTGCTATATTACCATTTATTCATCTAATATCCCCTGAGTAATTATGCCTACATCTTACTTTTGATTCTTTTTTTAACTTTTAATTTGTGTGGATAAACCATTTGTATTGTTGATTACATGATATCTTGGTTTCTGTTGGCAGATTGGGACACTAAAGAATGATGTTCTTAAGCTTTTTGACGGCATTGAGAAATATGGTATGCATTTTTATCCTTCTTGCCATCCATGATGTTTTTAATTATATTTATGTTGGTATACATTGTAATTTTCTTTATATTTTTCACCTGTCTTATAATAATTGAGACATTTCTTATTCCTTTCCTCCAGATAATGGAGCCTTTTACTTTGATGAGAAACTTATTGATGCACGTGAGAATCAAGGTCCTCTTTCAACTACCTCATCAGTTGTTAGAGGGGTAACAGCATTTGCAGCAGTCATAGATGGAAGTTTGAATGTGAGTTGGAAGACAATATCTACCAACTTTCTCTTCTAACTTAGAATGTTTTCTAATTTTGTTTTATCTATGCCAGCTTCCTGGAGACAAAATACTGGGTTTGGCAAAATTCTTCCTTGGAATTGGAATTCCTGGTGATGCCAAGGACTTCTTTAACCAAGCAGACTCCTTAGGTTGCTTGGAAGACAACAGGCAAGGTTCTTTTTGTAATTTTGATATATTTTCTTTGTGAAACATATTTTGATAATGATGCTTGGTCTTTGTTATTATGAAATGGGTTCATTTCAATAGCTTTTTCATGATAGTGATCTCCTAACACTGACTGAGTTTCACAACATTGAAGAGTAAAGTTTCTAGAATCCTTTTCAAACGATATCAAATGATGTAGGAGCATTCCTATCCTTTGTAGTTTTCTTTCTTTGTGATGACTAGAACAAGATAGTGGAAATTATAACTTTCAATTTTGATACTCTAGAAATTGGAAGAGGAATTTTGTGTTCTCAAACATGTTTTGTATATTACTTATGTCATTTACAATTTCAGAAAGAGAGAAGATTTTTCTGTTCTGAGCCTGATCAGTCCTTTTCTTTGGTTCTATATGATTAGTCTTGTGAACTTAATAGATGTTAGATTTCTGTCACTATGCTATTTAAGTTGGTTATCATCTCTTGTATTATTTTAAAGTTATTTCTACTGCAGGGTTGCCATCCCATTGATTTTATCACTTCCATCTACAGTGCTTTCATTGACTAAGAAAGACTCACTTAAGGTGTGTTCCTAGTTAAAATCTCCTCAATAATCCATCAGGGCAAGTGTTTGCTTTTTTTCTGATTGTCAACTAGCAGGACAACATACCTGTTTTCTTCTACTTTCTTGACTAGTTACTACCATGATAATTCAACAATCCATTATGTGAGCAGAGTGGAATGGGAAAAAATGTTATATGGCCCCACTTGGTCAGGTTCTTCATCATCCAAAAACTTCAAATAAAATCAATAGAAAGGAAAAGAAAATTGGTTTTGACGAGCACTAACGTGTTACATTTTTTAATATATATTTGGCTTCCAAATATTTAGCTGTAAATACATAAAGTTCAGCAGTATACACTTTTTGTCAACTAATATTCTTAAGATTGTTAGATATTAGTGCTATGTTACCTTTTGGACAATTCTTTCTTCTGCTTCTCATGTATCAGTTAATGGCATCCATTTAACAGTGCTATGCATTGCCCCATTTGCATATTGCTCATCTCTGGATATATTTGTAATCAAGCTGTAACATTACTTAAACATATTCCTTGTTACATGGTACTAAATCTTGTTCTCTGTTTGGTGAATGTAATCAGGTTCGGGTTAACACAGTCCTTGGTTCTGGTGCACCTGCTCTGGTTGTCAAACTTGTGGAAGCTTTCAGTTCTAATTCAAAGGATGAATCCCTAATTGATAGCCAGGTCTGAACTCCCTCTGGCATTCACTTTGGTGTTTCTGATTCTGATGCTACTACTTTCATGCTTCATTTTTTTTTTTTCTTTTCTTTTACAAAATTTTGGTTCAACATTGACCCTAGCTTAAGTGCAGGAACTTAAGTTCAACCCTGAAACTGGAGTATATATCTTGAATGATCTGCCAAAGAGCATTGATGTTGGAAGATACATGTTTGCCTTTGAGGTATTCTTCTTGTTTCTTGTAGAGGAGCTGAATCTTTATTTCCATCTTGCTTTCTATGTGCCAAGTTCGAATTTTTTTGTAGATTGTGCTTCATGAATCTGGCCCTGAAAAGGTTTATGCTACTGGAAGCCAAACAAAAATACCAATTTTTGTCACAGGATTTATCAAAATTGAAAATGCAGAAATTGCAGTACTTGATAGCGATCTTGGGAGCATAGAAACCCAGAAAAAGTATGCTGTTTACTATTATTTATTTTTTTATTTTTTTTTTTTTCTGCTTCTGTGTTTTGTATGTTTATACCTATCACTGACAGCATGTGCCTCCCACAATGACATTTTATTGCATTTTAATTTTCTGACCATTATTACAATTTAAAAGTTAATGAATTGATATTTGATTTTGTTTTATAAACTAAATTTCAACCAAGTGACTTTAACTTGTGTTTGGATATCCTGCCCTTTTGTAGGCTAGACTTAGCTGGTAATGGTATTGTATCATTATCAGCAAATCATCTCCAGAAGCTGCGCCTATCCTTTCAGTTGACGACTCCTAGGGGACGTGCTTTTAAGCCACACCAGGTCTATAACTATAAGCTATTCTTATTTCTCTTTCTAAAGGATGGTATCTTTGAAGCAATTAGTTGAAAAGGCTTTTGGATTGCAGGTATTACTCAAATTAAGGCATGAGTCCAAGGTTGAACACATCTTTGTGGTGGCAAGCTCTGGAAAGCAGCTTGAGTTAGTTCTAGTTAAGTATCTCTGATACCCTTTTCTTTCATTGTTTGAGGTGTGGATTGTATTTTTGAGACAATGCCCCCAGAAAATATGTCTTACGCCAGTTTGCAAATATAATATTCTTTAATTTCTTATGTCACATAGAGTAAGACCCTTTATCATTGGAAATGAGAAAACATCCAGTTTTTTCTCCATTACTAAGGGTTGCCTTCCAAATGAAAGGACTCTTGCTGGCTCTAGTTTTGACTCTTATCACATGCTCTATTTGGCTTGCCCATGAACTAGGAGGACATGATTTTTCGATTTGGTGTGATGTTCTGTAATAAAATTCCTTTTGTTAATCCAATGTGGTAATTGTTTTTGTAGGATTTTCTAGGGTTGGTTGAGAAATTCTTCTATCTCTCGGGTAGATATGACATTGAGCTCAGTGTGGGTGATGCTGTCATGGTAAGCGTTACTTTCGTGTTTGATGCTCATTTATCTCTTTGTATTCATAAAGATTGAACAAATTTGATCATCCTTTCTGCTTTCTTCAGGAGAACTCTTTATTGCGTGCTCTTGGTCACATTGAATTAGATCTACCAGAACCACCTGAGAAGGCACCCCGTCCTCCTCCACAGCCTGTTGATCCTTACTCAAGATATGGGCCCAAAGCAGAAATAACACACATCTTCAGGGCTCCCGAAAAACGTCCACCTAAGGAGCTCTCTCTTACCTTCTTGGGTCTTACCATTGTGCCTTTACTTGGATTCTTGATTGGGGTGAGTTCGATGTTCATTTCCTCATTGTACACTGATATATCTGAGAAAGTTCTAGACATCTTCCAAACTTTCAGTTTGTTTTTGTATTTCAAGGCTTGTATGTTGATTGTTTTTAACTAGTTTTTTGAGTAGTAGTATTTTTCACCTGAGTTCCAGTTATTTTGTGCATTCCAGATGTCTTCGTGTGCGCTAAATTTTATTATTTTGCTTTTGGCAGCTCTTACGTCTAGGGGTGAACCTAAAGAACTTTCCCACTAAAGCTGTACCTGCTGTGTTTGCCATTCTCTTCCATGTTGGCATTGGAGCAGTTCTATTGCTCTACGTCCTTTTCTGGTTGAAGGTACTCCTGACTCTTTAGCCAACTCAACTTCAAAGGGTGAACTTTTCGGTCTTTTATTATTTTATTTAATCATTCAAGTCTTTCTATTCTGTGCACAGCTGGATCTATTCACAACATTGAAAGGACTAGGTCTCTTAGGAGCTTTCCTAGTGTTCGTTGGACATAGAATCCTTTCACATTTGGCTGCAGCATCATCCAAGTTGAAATCTGCTTGAGAAGAACGAGGAAGTTTCAGTTGCAGGCATGACATGGATTGGACACCGATGAATTTTCATTATTGAACAATTTAACTCAATTTTGTAGGACTCATCTCTAGACAAATCAAGTTAATAGTTGTTAAGAATCCTAGTTAAACTTATCACTTGAAAGAAGTATACATTTCATCCTAGATACGTCAACACTAGATTATGGAAAATGGATTTGAATCAAATCTTTGTGGTGCAAAATGTTAAGAGTCGAATTCCAGATTTGAGGTTTCTAGCATATTCCCAGAAACATTCTCCTACGATTATAATCTACTTTATCGCCCCCTCTGCAAATAAGAACTATATATAATCAAAAGTTTATACATTAATGGAGGCGGAGGTAACACTAAGTTCCAGAGTACTTAACATGCCAGGTTTAAGAATAATTTAAGAGATGATTTGAATTGGTTAAATATGACTTATTGTCCCTTAACTTCAGAGTTTTTATAATTTTCACCTTTTAACTTTTTATGTACTTTTTTCTCTTAATTATGAAAAATATATGTTTTTTAGTCTTTTTATTAATTAATCTATTAAATTTATATAAATATATATTTTTAATCTCTTAATTTATAATGTATTCATATTTTTAGTTTTTTAATTTATAGTTTAAGAATTAAAAATATATATATTTAGATAAATTTAAAAAATTAATCGGTAAAATTTGATGAAATGATTAAAGAATCAAAAAAGTGAATAAAAAATTAAGGGATAAAAATTGTGAAAACCCCTAAAGTTAAAGGATCAAAATTGAAATTTAACCATTTGAATTTGAAGTGTCAAGATCTGCGGCTTTGTGCTGTACTCACTCTTGACCCAGTCAGTCAAGATAAGGTTCTCCACGTTTTATCTCTTCTTCTCCAGTAACCTTCTTTGCGATTAGAGCAACGAGTATTATCCTGAATGAAAAAAAATCTCACTAATTTCTGCCCATCTATCGGTCAAGGGATGCTCAGATTTTAATTATTCAGTGAAGGAAATATAGCAATCATCTAAAAAATTGTCAAGAACAACATGTGTGTGCTGATTTTCAGTTCAACACCGTGTGTGAGCTATGTTGTAAGACACATTTCTCACAACATATCT